>JAPDNY010001089.1:0-19398 GCA_029375565.1 Gekko gecko | reverse complement strand
CCTTCGTTCGGTTACGTATTACTTTTCCTTCAGGTTGAAACGGGACGCAAGGTATATTCGGCGTTTTTTTTGCTCTCTGTTTAAAGGGTGGCCCTGTCTTCTGCCATTGTTCCCTGTGGAACAAACGAGAGCTGATGTCTCCCCACGTTTTTTTCAAAGTGCAAAATGGAGGCCAGATCTACTTGCATAGTTTCCTATGGGTTAAATGGGCGGCCACGTCTACTCCCATTGTAACCTATGGGCCAAACGAGAGCTGATGTCTCCCCACTGTTTTTCAAAGTGCAAAATGGAGGCCAGATCTACTTGCATAGTTTCTTATGGGTAAAACGGGCGGCCACGTCTACTCCCATTGTTACCTATGGGCCGAACGAGAGCTGATGTCTACCCACTTTTTTTCAAACTGCTAAAGCGAAGGCTGGCCTAGTTGCATTGATTCCTATGGGTAAAAAAGGAGGCCTGGTCTACTGCCGTTGTTCCCTATCGAAAAAAGTTTGGTCATGTCTTTCGAGGTTTTTTAACTAAGGCTTAAAGGGGGCCAGGTCTAAAGCCGTTTTTTTTCTGTGGTTGAAACGGGAGGCAAGGTATATTCGGGGTTTTTTTTTCCTCTCTGATGAACGGGTGGCCCTGTCTTCTGCCATTGATCCCTGTGGGAAAACGAGAGCTGATGTCTCTCCACGTTTTTTTCAAAGTGCAAAATGGAGGCCAGATCTACTTGCATAGTTTCCTATGGGTAAAACGGGCGGCCACGTCTACTCCCATTGTTACCTATGGGCCGAACGAGAGCTGATGTCTACCCACTTTTTTTCAAAGTGCTAAAGCGAGGGCTGGCCTAGTTGCATTGATTCCTATGGGTAAAACGGGAGGCCTGGTCTACTGCCGTTGTTCCCTATCGAAAAAAGTTTGGTCATGTCTTTCGAGGTTTTTTAACTAAGGCTTAAAGGGGGCCAGGTCTAAAGCCGTTTTTTTCTGTGGTTGAAACGGGAGGCAAGGTATATTCGGGGGTTTTTTTTCCTCTCTGATGAACGGGTGGCCCTGTCTTCTGCCATTGATCCCTGTGGGAAAACGAGAGCTGATGTCTCTCCACGTTTTTTTCAAAGTGCAAAATGGAGGCCAGATCTACTTGCATAGTTTCCTATGGGTAAAACGGGCGGCCACGTCTACTCCCATTGTTACCTATGGGCCGAACGAGAGCTGATGTCTACCCACTTTTTTTCAAAGTGCTAAAGCGAGGGCTGGCCTAGTTGCATTGATTCCTATGGGTAAAACGGGAGGCCTGGTCTACTGCCGTTGTTCCCTATCGAAAAAAGATTGGTCATGTCTTTCGAGGTTTCTTCACTAAGGCTTAAAGGGGGCTAGGTCTATAACCGTATTTCCTCTTTTTAAAAAGAGAGGCAAGGAGTATTCGGGTTTTTTTTCCTCTCTGATGAACGGGTGGCCCTGTCTTCTGCCATTCTTCCCTATGGGACAAACGAGAGCTGATGTCTCTCCACGTTTTTTTCAAAGTGCAAAATGGAGGCCAGATCTACTTGCATAGTTTCCTATGGGTAAAACGGGCGGCCACGTCTACTCCCATTGTTACCTATGGGCCGAACGAGAGCTGATGTCTACCCACTTTTTTTTCAAAGTGCTAAAGCGAGGGCTGGCCTAGTTGCATTGATTCCTATGGGTAAAACGGGAGGCCTGGTCTACTGCCGTTGTTCCCTATCGAAAAAAGATTGGTCATGTCTTTCGAGGTTTCTTCACTAAGGCTTAAAGGGGGGCTAGGTCTAAATCCGTATTTCCTCTTTTTAAAAAGGGAGGCAAGGAGTATTCGGGGTTTTTTTTCCTCTCTGATGAACAGGTGGCCCTGTCTTCTGCCATTGATCCCTGTGGGAAAACGAGAGCTGATGTCTCTCCACGTTTTTTTCAAAGTGCAAAATGGAGGCCAGATCTACTTGCATAGTTTCCTATGGGTAAAACGGGCAGCCACGTCTACTCCCATTGTTACCTATGGGCCGAACGAGAGCTGATGTCTACCCACTTTTTTTCAAAGTGCTAAAGCGAAGGCTGGCCTAGTTGCATTGATTCCTAAGGGTAAAAAAGGAGGCCTGGTCTACTGCCGTTGTTCCCTATCGAAAAAAGATTGGTCATGTCTTTCGAGGTTTTTAACTAAGGCTTAAAGGGGGCCAGGTCTAAAGCCGTTTTTTTCTGTGGTTGAAACGGGACGCAAGGTATATTCGGCGTTTTTTTTGCTCTCTGTTTAAAGGGTGGCCCTGTCTTCTGCCATTGTTCCCTGTGGAACAAACGAGAGCTGATGTCTCCCCACGTTTTTTTCAAAGTGCAAAATGGAGGCCAGATCTACTTGCATAGTTTCCTATGGGTAAAACGGGCGGCCACGTCTACTCCCATTGTTACCTATGGGCCAAACGAGAGCTGATGTCTACCCACTTTTTTTCAAAGTGCTAAAGCGAGGGCTGGCCTAGTTGCATTGATTCCTATGGGTAAAACGGGAGGCCTGGTCTACTGCCGTTGTTCCCTATCGAAAAAAGATTGGTCATGTCTTTCGAGGTTTCTTCACTAAGGCTTAAAGGGGGCTAGGTCTAAATCCGTATTTCCTCTTTTTAAAAAGGAGGCAAGGAGTATTCGGGTTTTTTTTTCCTCTCTGATGAACGGGTGGCCCTGTCTTCTGCCATTGTTCCCTGTGGAACAAACGAGAGCTGATGTCTCCACACGTTTTTTTCAAAGTGCAAAATGGAGGCTAGATCTACTTGCATAGTTTCCTATGGGTAAAACGGGCGGCCACGTCTACTCCCATTGTTACCTATGGGCCGAACGAGAGCTGATGTCTACCCAGTTTTTTTCAAAGTGCTAAAGCGAGGGCTGGCCTAGTTGCATTGATTCCTATAGGTAAAACGGGAGGCCTGGTCTACTGCCGTTGTTCCCTAACGAAAAAAGATTGGTCATGTCTTTCGAGGTTTCTTCACTAAGGCTTAAAGGGGGGCCAGGTCTAAAACCGTATTTCCTCTTTTTAAAAACGGAGGCAAGGAGTATTCTGGGTTTTTTTTCCTCTCTGATGAACGGGTGGCCCTGTCTTCTGCCATTGTTCTCTGTGGGAAAACGAGAGCTGATGTCTCTCCACGTTTTTTTCAAAGTGCAAAATGGAGGCCAGATCTACTTGCATAGTTTCCTATGGGTAAAATGGGCGGCCACGTCTACTCCCATTGTAACCTATGGGCCAAACGAGAGCTGATGTCTCCCCACTGTTTTTCAAAGTGCTAAAGCGAGGGATGGCCAAGTTGCATTGATTCCTAAGGGTAAAACGGGTGGCCTGGTCTACTGCCGTTGTTCCCTATCGAAAAAAGATTGGTCATGTCTTTCGAGGTTTTTTAACTAAGGCTTAAAGGGGGCCAGGTCTAAAGCCGTTTTTTTTCTGTGGTTGAAACGGGACGCAAGGTATATTCGGCGTTTTTTTTGCTCTCTGTTTAAAGGGTGGCCCTGTCTTCTGCCATTGTTCCCTGTGGAACAAACGAGAGCTGATGTCTCCCCACGTTTTTTTCAAAGTGCAAAATGGAGGCCAGATCTACTTGCATAGTTTCCTATGGGTTAAATGGGCGGCCACGTCTACTCCCATTGTAACCTATGGGCCAAACGAGAGCTGATGTCTCCCCACTGTTTTTCAAAGTGCTAAAGCGAGGGCTGACCTAGTTGCATTGATTCCTAAGGGTAAAAAAGGAGGCCTGGTCTACTGCCGTTGTTCCCTATCGAAAAAAGATTGGTCATGTCTTTCGAGGTTTTTTAACTAAGGCTTAAAGGGTGCCTGGTCTATAGCCGTTTTTTTTCTGTGGTTGAAACGGGACGCAAGGTATATTCGGCGTTTTTTTTGCTCTCTGTTTAAAGGGTGGCCCTGTCTTCTGCCATTGTTCCCTGTGGAACAAACGAGAGCTGATGTCTCCCCACGTTTTTTTCAAAGTGCAAAATGGAGGCCAGATCTACTTGCATAGTTTCCTATGGGTTAAATGGGCGGCCACGTCTACTCCCATTGTAACCTATGGGCCAAACGAGAGCTGATGTCTCCCCACTGTTTTTCAAAGTGCTAAAGCGAGGGCTGACCTAGTTGCATTGATTCCTAAGGGTAAAACGGGTGGCCTGGTCTACTGCCGTTGTTCCCTATCGAAAAAAGATTGGTCATGTCTTTCGAGGTTTTTTAACTAAGGCTTAAAGGGGGCCAGGTCTAAAGCCGTTTTTTCTGTGGTTGAAACGGGACGCAAGGTATATTCGGCGTTTTTTTTGCTCTCTGTTTAAAGGGTGGCCCTGTCTTCTGCCGTTGTTCCCTGTGGAACAAACGAGAGCTGATGTCTCCCCACGTTTTTTTCAAAGTGCAAAATGGAGGCCAGATCTACTTGCATAGTTTCCTATGGGTAAAATGGGCGGCCACGTCTACTCCCTTTGTAACCTATGGGCCAAACGAGAACTGATGTCTCCCCACTGTTTTTCAAAGTGCTAAAGCGAGGGCTGACCTAGTTGTATTGATTCCGAAGGGTAAAACGGGTGGCCTGGTCTACTGCCGTTGTTCCCTATCGAAAAAATATTGGTCATGTCTTTCGAGGTTTTTTAACTAAGGCTTAAAGGGGCCAGGTCTAAAGCCGTTTTTTTCTGTGGTTGAAACGGGAGGCAAGGTATATTCGGGGTTTTTTTTCCTCTCTGTTTAAAGGGTGGCCCTGTATTCTGCCATTGTTCCCTGTGGAACAAAGGAGAGCTGATGTCTCCCCACGTTTTTTTCAAAGTGCAAAATGGAGGCCAGATCTACTTGCATAGTTTCCTATGGGTAAAACGGGCGGCCACGTCTACTCCCATTGTTACCTATGGGCCAAACGAGAGCTGATGTCTCCCCACTGTTTTTCGAAGTGCTAAAGCGAGGGCTGACCTAGTTGCATTGATTCCAAAGGGTAAAACGGGAGGCCTGGTCTACTGCCGTTGTTCCCTATCGAAAAAGATTGGTCATGTCTTTCGAGGTTTTTTAACTAAGGCTTAAAGGGGGCCAGGTCTAAAGCCGTTTTTTTTCTGTGGTTTAAACGGGAGGCAAGGTATATTCGGGTTTTTTTTGCTCTCTGTTTAAAGGGTAGCTCTGTCTTCTGCCATTGTTCCCTGTGGAACAAACGAGAGCTGATGTCTCTCCACGTTTTTTTCAAAGTGCAAAATGGAGGCCAGATCTACTTGCATAGTTTCCTATGGGTAAAACGGGCGGCCACGTCTACTCCCATTGTTACCTATGGGCCGAACGAGAGCTGATGTCTACCCACTTTTTTTCAAAGTGCTAAAGCGAGGGCTGGCCTAGTTGCATTGATTCCTATGGGTAAAACGGGAGGCCTGGTCTACTGCCGTTGTTCCCTATCGAAAAAAGATTGGTCATGTCTTTCGAGGTTTCTTCACTAAGGCTTAAAGGGGGGCTAGGTCTATAACCGTATTTCCTCTTTTTAAAAAGGGAGGCAAGGAGTATTCGGGTTTTTTTTCCTCTCTGATGAACGGGTGGCCCTGTCTTCTGCCATTCTTCCCTATGGGACAAACGAGAGCTGATGTCTCCCCACTTTTAAGTGCAAAATGGAGGCCAGATATACTTGTATAGTTTCCTATGGGTAAAACGGGCGGCCACGTCTACTCCCATTGTTACCTATGGGCCAAACGACAGCTTATGTCTACCCACTTTTTTTCAAAGTGCTAAAGCGAGGGCTGGCCTAGTTGCATTGATTCCTATGGGTAAAACGGGAGGCCTGGTCTACTGCCGTTGTTCCCTATCGAAAAAAGATTGGTCATGTCTTTTGAGGTTTCTTCACTAAGGCTTAAAGGGGGGCCAGGTCTAAAACCGTATTTCCTCTTTTTAAAAAGGGAGGCAAGGAGTATTCGGGGTTTTTTTTCCTCTCTGATGAACGGGTGGCCCTGTCTTCTGCCATTATTCCCTGTGGGACAAAAGAGAGCTGATGTCTCCCCACTTTTTTTCAAAGTGCAAAATGGAGGCCAGATCTACTTGCATAGTTTCCTATGGGTAAAACGGGCGGCCACGTCTACTCCCATTGTTACCTATGGGCCGAACGAGAGCTGATGTCTACCCACTTTTTTCAAAGTGCTAGAGCGAGGGCTGGCCTAGTTGCATTGATTCCTATGGGTAAAAAAGGAGGCCTGGTCTACTGCCGTTGTTCCCTATCGAAAAAAGATTGGTCATGTCTTTCGAGGTTTTTTAACTAAGGCTTAAAGGGGGCCAGGTCTAAAGCCGTTTTTTTTCTGTGGTTGAAACGGGACGCAAGGTATATTCGGCGTTTTTTTTCCTCTCTGTTTAAAGGGTGGCCCTGTCTTCTGCCGTTGTACCCTGTGGAACAAACGAGAGCTGATGTCTCCCCACGTTTTTTTCAAAGTGCAAAATGGAGGCCAGATCTACTTGCATAGTTTCCTGTGGGTAAAACGGGCGGCCACGTCTACTCCCATTGTTACCTATGGGCCGAACGAGAGCTGATGTCTACCCACTTTTTTTCAAAGTGCTAAAGCGAGGGCTGGCCTAGTTGCATTGATTCCTATGGGTAAAACGGGAGGCCTGGTCTACTGCCGTTGTTCCCTATCGAAAAAAAATTGGTCATGTCTTTCGAGGTTTCTTCACTAAGGCTTAAAGGGGGGCTAGGTCTAAATCCGTATTTCCTCTTTTTAAAAAGGGAGGCAAGGAGTATTCGGGTTTTTTTTTCCTCTCTGATGAACGGGTGGCCCTGTCTTCTGGCATTGATCCCTGTGGGAAAACGAGAGCTGATGTCTCTCCACGTTTTTTTCAAAGTGCAAAATGGAGGCCAGATCTACTTGCATAGTTTCCTATGGGTAAAACGGGCGGCCACGTCTACTCCCATTGTTACCTATGGGCCGAACGAGAGCTGATGTCTACCCACTTTTTTTCAAACTGCTAAAGCGAAGGCTGGCCTAGTTGCATTGATTCCGAAGGGTAAAAAGGAGGCCTGGTCTACTGCCGTTGTTCCCTATCGAAAAAGTTTGGTCATGTCTTTCGAGGTTTTTTAACTAAGGCTTAAAGGGGGCCAGGTCTAAAGCCGTTTTTTTCTGTGGTTGAAACGGGAGGCAAGGTATATTCGGGGTTTTTTTTCCTCTCTGATGAACGGGTGGCCCTGTCTTCTGCCATTGATCCCTGTGGGAAAACGAGAGCTGATGTCTCTCCACGTTTTTTTCAAAGTGCAAAATGGAGGCCAGATCTACTTGCATAGTTTCCTATGGGTAAAACGGGCGGCCACGTCTACTCCCATTGTTACCTATGGGCCGAACGAGAGCTGATGTCTACCCACTTTTTTCAAAGTGCTAAAGCGAAGGCTGGCCTAGTTGCATTGATTCCTAAGGGTAAAAAAGGAGGCCTGGTCTACTGCCGTTGTTCCCTATCGAAAAAAGTTTGGTCATGTCTTTCGAGGTTTTTAACTAAGGCTTAAAGGGGGCCAGGTCTAAAGCCGTTTTTTTTCTGTGGTTGAAACGGGAGGCAAGGTATATTCCGGGTTTTTTTTTCCTCTCTGATGAACGGGTGGCCCTGTCTTCTGCCATTGATCCCTGTGGAACAAACGAGAGCTGATGTCTCCCCACGTTTTTTTCAAAGTGCAAAATGGAGGCCAGATCTACTTGCATAGTTTCCTATGGGTAAAACGGGCGGCCACGTCTACTCCCATTGTTACCTATGGGCCGAACGAGAGCTGATGTCTACCCACTTTTTTTCAAAGTGCTAAAGCGAGGGCTGGCCTAGTTGCATTGATTCCTATGGGTAAAACGGGAGGCCTGGTCTACTGCCGTTGTTCCCTATCGAAAAAGATTGGTCATGTCTTTCGAGGTTTCTTCACTAAGGCTTAAAGGGGGCTAGGTCTATAACCGTATTTCCTCTTTTTAAAAAGAGAGGCAAGGAGTATTCGGGTTTTTTTCCTCTCTGATGAACGGGTGGCCCTGTCTTCTGCCATTCTTCCCTATGGGACAAACGAGAGCTGATGTCTCTCCACGTTTTTTTCAAAGTGCAAAATGGAGGCCAGATCTACTTGCATAGTTTCCTGTGGGTAAAACGGGCGGCCACGTCTACTCCCATTGTTACCTATGGGCCGAACGAGAGCTGATGTCTACCCACTTTTTTTCAAAGTGCTAGAGCGAGGGCTGGCCTAGTTGCATTGATTCCTATGGGTAAAAAAGAAGGCCTGGTCTACTGCCGTTGTTCCCTATCGAAAAAAGATTGGTCATGTCTTTCGAGGTTTTTTAACTAAGGCTTAAAGGGGGCCAGGTCTAAAGCCGTTTTTTTCTGTGGTTGAAACGGGACGCAAGGTATATTCGGCGTTTTTTTCCTCTCTGTTTAAAGGGTGGCCCTGTCTTCTGCCGTTGTTCCCTGTGGAACAAACGAGAGCTGATGTCTCCCCACGTTTTTTTCAAAGTGCAAAATGGAGGCCAGATCTACTTGCATAGTTTCCTGTGGGTAAAACGGGCGGCCACGTCTACTCCCATTGTTACCTATGGGCCGAACGAGAGCTGATGTCTACCCACTTTTTTTCAAAGTGCTAAAGCGAGGGCTGGCCTAGTTGCTTTGATTCCTATGGGTAAAACGGGAGGCCTGGTCTACTGCCGTTGTTCCCTATCGAAAAAAGATTGGTCATGTCTTTCGAGGTTTCTTCACTAAGGCTTAAAGGGGGCTAGGTCTAAATCCGTATTTCCTCTTTTTAAAAGGGAGGCAAGGAGTATTCGGGTTTTTTTAATTCTCTGATGAACGGGTGGCCCTGTCTTCTGCCATTGATCCCTGTGGGAAAACGAGAGCTGATGTCTCTCCACGTTTTTTTCAAAGTGCAAAATGGAGGCCAGATCTACTTGCATAGTTTCCTATGGGTAAAACGGGCGGCCACGTCTACTCCCATTGTTACCTATGGGCCGAACGAGAGCTGATGTCTACCCACTTTTTTTCAAACTGCTAAAGCGAAGGCTGGCCTAGTTGCATTGATTCCTATGGGTAAAAAAGGAGGCCTGGTCTACTGCCGTTGTTCCCTATCGAAAAAAGTTTGGTCATGTCTTTCGAGGTTTTTTAACTAAGGCTTAAAGGGGGCCAGGTCTAAAGCCGTTTTTTTCTGTGGTTGAAACGGGAGGCAAGATATATTCGGGGTTTTTTTTTCCTCTCTGATGAACGGGTGGCCCTGTCTTCTGCCATTGATCCCTGTGGGAAAACGAGAGCTGATGTCTCTCCACGTTTTTTTCAAAGTGCAAAATGGAGGCCAGATCTACTTGCATAGTTTCCTATGGGTAAAACGGGCAGCCACGTCTACTCCCATTGTTACCTATGGGCCGAACGAGAGCTGATGTCTACCCACTTTTTTCAAACTGCTAAAGCGAGGTCTATAACCGTATTTCCTCTTTTTAAAAAGAGAGGCAAGGAGTATTCGGGTTTTTTTCCTCTCTGATGAACGGGTGGCCCTGTCTTCTGCCATTCTTCCCTATGGGACAAACGAGAGCTGATGTCTCCCCACTTTTAAGTGCAAAATGGAGGCCAGATATACTTGTATAGTTTCCTATGGGTAAAACGGGCGGTCACGTCTACTCCCATTGTTACCTATGGGCCAAACGACAGCTTATGTCTACCCACTTTTTTTCAAAGTGCTAAAGCGAGGGCTGGCCTAGTTGCATTGATTCCTATGGGTAAAACGGGAGGCCTGGTCTACTGCCGTTGTTCCCTATCGAAAAAAGATTGGTCATGTCTTTTGAGGTTTCTTCACTAAGGCTTAAAGGGGGGCCAGGTCTAAAACCGTATTTCCTCTTTTTAAAAAGGGAGGCAAGGAGTATTCGGGGTTTTTTTTCCTCTCAGATGAACGGGTGGCCCTGTCTTCTGCCATTGTTCCCTGTTGGACAAACGAGAGCTGATATCTCCCCACTTTTTTTCAAAGTGCAAAATGGAGGCCAGATCTACTTGCATAGTTTCCTATGGGTAAAACGGGCGGCCACGTCTACTCCCATTGTTACCTATGGGCCGAACGAGAGCTGATGTCTACCCACTTTTTTTCAAAGTGCTAGAGCGAGGGCTGGCCTAGTTGCATTGATTCCTATGGGTAAAAAAGAAGGCCTGGTCTACTGCCGTTGTTCCCTATCGAAAAAAGATTGGTCATGTCTTTCGAGGTTTTTAACTAAGGCTTAAAGGGGGCCAGGTCTAAAGCCGTTTTTTTTCTGTGGTTGAAACGGGACGCAAGGTATATTCGGCGTTTTTTTTCCTCTCTGTTTAAAGGGTGGCCCTGTCTTCTGCCGTTGTTCCCTGTGGAACAAACGAGAGCTGATGTCTCCCCACGTTTTTTTCAAAGTGCAAAATGGAGGCCAGATCTACTTGCATAGTTTCCTGTGGGTAAAACGGGCGGCCACGTCTACTCCCATTGTTACCTATGGGCCGAACGAGAGCTGATGTCTACCCACTTTTTTCAAAGTGCTAGAGCGAGGGCTGGCCTAGTTGCATTGATTCCTATGGGTAAAAAAGAAGGCCTGGTCTACTGCCGTTGTTCCCTATCGAAAAAGATTGGTCATGTCTTTCGAGGTTTTTTAACTAAGGCTTAAAGGGGGCCAGGTCTAAAGCCGTTTTTTTTCTGTGGTTGAAACGGGACGCAAGGTATATTCGGCGTTTTTTCCTCTCTGTTTAAAGGGTGGCCCTGTCTTCTGCCGTTGTTCCCTGTGGAACAAACGAGAGCTGATGTCTCCCCACGTTTTTTTCAAAGTGCAAAATGGAGGCCAGATCTACTTGCATAGTTTCCTGTGGGTAAAACGGGCGGCCACGTCTACTCCCATTGTTACCTATGGGCCGAACGAGAGCTGATGTCTACCCACTTTTTTTCAAAGTGCTAAAGCGAGGGCTGGCCTAGTTGCTTTGATTCCTATGGGTAAAGCAGGAGGCCTGGTCTACTGCCGTTGTTCCCTATCGAAAAAAGATTGGTCATGTCTTTCGAGGTTTCTTCACTAAGGCTTAAAGGGGGCTAGGTCTAAATCCGTATTTCCTCTTTTTAAAAGGGAGGCAAGGAGTATTCGGGGTTTTTTTAATTCTCTGATGAACGGGTGGCCCTGTCTTCTGCCATTGATCCCTGTGGGAAAACGAGAGCTGATGTCTCTCCACGTTTTTTTCAAAGTGCAAAATGGAGGCCAGATCTACTTGCATAGTTTCCTATGGGTAAAACGGGCGGCCACGTCTACTCCCATTGTTACCTATGGGCCGAACGAGAGCTGATGTCTACCCACTTTTTTTCAAAGTGCTAAAGCGAGGGCTGGCCTAGTTGCATTGATTCCTATGGGTAAAAAGGAGGCCTGGTCTACTGCCGTTGTTCCCTATCGAAAAAAGTTTGGTCATGTCTTTCGAGGTTTTTTAACTAAGGCTTAAAGGGGGCCAGGTCTAAAGCCGTTTTTTTCTGTGGTTGAAACGGGAGGCAAGATATATTCGGGGTTTTTTTTCCTCTCTGATGAACGGGTGGCCCTGTCTTCTGCCATTGATCCCTGTGGGAAAACGAGAGCTGATGTCTCTCCACGTTTTTTTCAAAGTGCAAAATGGAGGCCAGATCTACTTGCATAGTTTCCTATGGGTAAAACGGGCGGCCACGTCTACTCCCATTGTTACCTAAGGGCCGAACGAGAGCTGATGTCTACCCACTTTTTTCAAAGTGCTAAAGCGAGGGCTGGCCTAGTTGCATTGATTCCTATGGGTAAAACAGGAGGCCTGGTCTACTGCCGTTGTTCCCTATCGAAAAAAGATAGGTCATGTCTTTCGAGGTTTCTTCACTAAGGCTTAAAGGGGGGCTAGGTCTAAATCCGTATTTCCTCTTTTTAAAAAGGGAGGCAAGGAGTATTCGGGGTTTTTTTTCCTCTCTGATGAACGGGTGGCCCTGTCTTCTGCCATTGATCCCTGTGGGAAAATGAGAGCTGATGTCTCTCCACGTTTTTTTCAAAGTGCAAAATGGAGGCCAGATCTACTTGCATAGTTTCCTATGGGTAAAACGGGCGGCCACGTCTACTCCCATTGTTACCTATGGGCCGAACGAGAGCTGATGTCTACCCACTTTTTTTCAAAGTGCTAAAGCGAAGGCTGGCCTAGTTGCATTGATTCCTAAGGTTTAAAAAGGAGGCCTGGTCTACTGCCGTTGTTCCCTATCGAAAAAAGTTTGGTCATGTCTTTCGAGGTTTTTTAACTAAGGCTTAAAGGGGGCCAGGTCTAAAGCCGTTTTTTTTCTGTGGTTGAAACGGGACGCAAGGTATATTCGGGTTTTTTTTTTCCTCTCTGATGAACGGGTGGCCCTGTCTTCTGCCATTGATCCCTGTGGGAAAACGAGAGCTGATGTCTCTCCACGTTTTTTTCCAAAGTGCAAAATGGAGGCCAGATCTACTTGCATAGTTTCCTATGGGTAAAACAGGCGGCCACGTCTACTCCCATTGTTACCTATGGGCCGAACGAGAGCTGATGTCTACCCACTTTTTTTCAAAGTGCTAAAGCGAGGGCTGGCCTAGTTGCATTGATTCCTATGGGTAAAACGGGAGGCCTGGTCTACTGCCGTTGTTCCCTATCGAAAAAAGATTGGTCATGTCTTTCGAGGTTTTTTAACTAAGGGTTAAAGGGGGCCAGGTCTAAAGCCGTTTTTTTTCTGTGGTTGAAACGGGAGGCAAGGTATATTCGGGGTTTTTTTCCTCTCTGTTTAAAGGGTCGCCCTGTCTTCTGCCATTGTTCCCTGTGGAACAAACGAGAGCTGATGTCTCCCCACGTTTTTTTCAAAGTGCAAAATGGAGGCCAGATCTACTTGCATAGTTTCCTATGGGTAAAACGGGCGGCCACGTCTACTCCCATTGTTACCTATGGGCCGAACGAGAGCTGATGTCTACCCACTTTTTTTCAAAGTGCTAAAGCGAGGGCTGGCCTAGTTGCATTGATTCCTATGGGTAAAACAGGAGGCCTGGTCTACTGCCGTTGTTCCCTATCGAAAAAAGATTGGTCATGTCTTTCGAGGTTTCTTCACTAAGGCTTAAAGGGGGCTAGGTCTAAATCCGTATTTCCTCTTTTTAAAAAGGGAGGCAAGGAGTATTCGGGGTTTTTTTTCCTCTCTGATGAACGGGTGGCCCTGTCTTCTGCCATTGATCCCTGTGGGAAAACGAGAGCTGATGTCTCTCCACGTTTTTTTCAAAGTGCAAAATGGAGGCCAGATCTACTTGCATAGTTTCCTATGGGTAAAACGGGCGGCCACGTCTACTCCCATTGTTACCTATGGGCCGAACGAGAGCTGATGTCTACCCACTTTTTTCAAAGTGCTAAAGCGAAGGCTGGCCTAGTTGCATTGATTCCTAAGGGTAAAAAAGGAGACCTGGTCTACTGCCGTTGTTCCCTATCGAAAAAAGTTTGGTCATGTCTTTCGAGGTTTTTTAACTAAGGCTTAAAGGGGGCCAGGTCTAAAGCCGTTTTTTTTCTGTGGTTGAAACGGGAGGCAAGGTATATTCGGGGTTTTTTTTTCCTCTCTGATGAACGGGTGGCCCTGTCTTCTGCCATTGATCCCTGTGGGAAAACGAGAGCTGATGTCTCTCCACGTTTTTTTCAAAGTGCAAAATGGAGGCCAGATCTACTTGCATAGTTTCCTATCGGTAAAACGGGCGGCCACGTCTACTCCCATTGTTACCTATGGGCCGAACGAGAGCTGATGTCTACCCACTTTTTTTCAAACTGCTAAAGCGAAGGCTGGCCTAGTTGCATTGATTCCTATGGGTAAAAAAGGAGGCCTGGTCTACTGCCGTTGTTCCCTATCGAAAAAAGTTTGGACATGTCTTTCGAGGTTTTTTAACTAAGGCTTAAAGGGGCCAGGTCTAAAGCCGTTTTTTTCTGTGGTTGAAACGGGAGGCAAGATATATTCGGGGTTTTTTTTTCCTCTCTGATGAACGGGTGGCCCTGTCTTCTGCCATTGATCCCTGTGGGAAAACGAGAGCTGATGTCTCTCCACGTTTTTTTCAAAGTGCAAAATGGAGGCCAGATCTACTTGCATAGTTTCCTATGGGTAAAACGGGCGGCCACGTCTACTCCCATTGTTACCTATGGGCCGAACGAGAGCTGATGTCTACCCACTTTTTTTCAAAGTGCTAGAGCGAGGGCTGGCCTAGTTGCATTGATTCCTATGGGTAAAAAGAAGGCCTGGTCTACTGCCGTTGTTCCCTATCGAAAAAAGATTGGTCATGTCTTTCGAGGTTTTTTAACTAAGGCTTAAAGGGGGCCAGGTCTAAAGCCGTTTTTTTTCTGTGGTTGAAACGGGACGCAAGGTATATTCGGCGTTTTTTTTCTCTCTGTTTAAAAGGTGGCCCTGTCTTCTGCCGTTGTTCCCTGTGGAACAAACGAGAGCTGATGTCTCCCCACGTTTTTTTCAAAGTGCAAAATGGAGGCCAGATCTACTTGCATAGTTTCCTGTGGGTAAAACGGGCGGCCACGTCTACTCCCATTGTTACCTATGGGCCGAACGAGAGCTGATGTCTACCCACTTTTTTTCAAAGTGCTAAAGCGAGGGCTGGCCTAGTTGCTTTGATTCCTATGGGTAAAACGGGAGGCCTGGTCTACTGCCGTTGTTCCCTATCGAAAAAAGATTGGTCATGTCTTTCGAGGTTTCTTCACTAAGGCTTAAAGGGGGGCTAGGTCTAAATCCGTATTTCCTCTTTTTAAAAAGGGAGGCAAGGAGTATTCGGGTTTTTTTTAATTCTCTGATGAACGGGTGGCCCTGTCTTCTGCCATTGATCCCTGTGGGAAAACGAGAGCTGATGTCTCTCCACGTTTTTTTCAAAGTGCAAAATGGAGGCCAGATCTACTTGCATAGTTTCCTATGGGTAAAACGGGCGGCCACGTCTACTCCCATTGTTACCTATGGGCCGAACGAGAGCTGATGTCTACCCACTTTTTTTCAAACTGCTAAAGCGAAGGCTGGCCTAGTTGCATTGATTCCTATGGGTAAAAAAGGAGGCCTGGTCTACTGCCGTTGTTCCCTATCGAAAAAAGTTTGGTCATGTCTTTCGAGGTTTTTTAACTAAGGCTTAAAGGGGGCCAGGTCTAAAGCCGTTTTTTTTCTGTGGTTGAAACGGGAGGCAAGATATATTCGGGGTTTTTTTTTCCTCTCTGATGAACGGGTGGCCCTGTCTTCTGCCATTGATCCCTGTGGGAAAACGAGAGCTGATGTCTCTCCACGTTTTTTTCAAAGTGCAAAATGGAGGCCAGATCTACTTGCATAGTTTCCTATGGGTAAAACGGGCGGCCACGTCTACTCCCATTGTTACCTATGGGCCGAACGAGAGCTGATGTCTACCCACTTTTTTTCAAAGTGCTAAAGCGAGGGCTGGCCTAGTTGCATTGATTCCTATGGGTAAAACGGGAGGCCTGGTCTACTGCCGTTGTTCCCTATCGAAAAAAAGATTGGTCATGTCTTTCGAGGTTTTTAACTAAGGGTTAAAGGGGGCCAGGTCTAAAGCCGTTTTTTTCTGTGGTTGAAACGGGAGGCAAGGTATATTCGGGTTTTTTTTTCCTCTCTGTTTAAAGGGTCGCCCTGTTTTCTGCCATTGTTCCCTGTGGAACAAACGAGAGCTGATGTCTCCCCACGTTTTTTTCAAAGTGCAAAATGGAGGCCAGATCTACTTGCATAGTTTCCTATGGGTAAAACGGGCGGCCACGTCTACTCCCATTGTTACCTAAGGGCCGAACGAGAGCTGATGTCTACCCACTTTTTTCAAAGTGCTAAAGCGAGGGCTGGCCTAGTTGCATTGATTCCTATGGGTAAAACGGGAGGCCTGGTCTACTGCCGTTGTTCCCTATCGAAAAAAGATTGGTCATGTCTTTCGAGGTTTCTTCACTAAGGCTTAAAGGGGGCTAGGTCTAAATCCGTATTTCCTCTTTTTAAAAAGGGAGGCAAGGAGTATTCGGGGTTTTTTTTCCTCTCTGATGAACGGGTGGCCCTGTCTTCTGCCATTGATCCCTGTGGGAAAACGAGAGCTGATGTCTCTCCACGTTTTTTCAAAGTGCAAAATGGAGGCCAGATCTACTTGCATAGTTTCCTATGGGTAAAACAGGCGGCCACGTCTACTCCCATTGTTACCTATGGGCCGAACGAGAGCTGATGTCTACCCACTTTTTTTCAAAGTGCTAAAGCGAAGGCTGGCCTAGTTGCATTGATTCCTAAGGTTTAAAAAGGAGGCCTGGTCTACTGCCGTTGTTCCCTATCGAAAAAAGTTTGGTCATGTCTTTCGAGGTTTTTTAACTAAGGCTTAAAGGGGGCCAGGTCTAAAGCCGTTTTTTTCTGTGGTTGAAACGGGACGCAAGGTATATTCGGGTTTTTTTTTCCTCTCTGATGAACGGGTGGCCCTGTCTTCTGCCATTGATCCCTGTGGGAAAACGAGAGCTGATGTCTCTCCACGTTTTTTCCAAAGTGCAAAATGGAGGCCAGATCTACTTGCATAGTTTCCTATGGGTAAAACGGGCGGCCACGTCTACTCCCATTGTTACCTATGGGCCGAACGAGAGCTGATGTCTACCCACTTTTTTTCAAAGTGCTAAAGCGAGGGCTGGCCTAGTTGCATTGATTCCTATGGGTAAAACAGGAGGCCTGGTCTACTGCCGTTGTTCCCTATCGAAAAAAGATTGGTCATGTCTTTCGAGGTTTTTTAACTAAGGGTTAAAGGGGGCCAGGTCTAAAGCCGTTTTTTTTCTGTGGTTGAAACGGGAGGCAAGGTATATTCGGGGTTTTTTTTCCTCTCTGTTTAAAGGGTCGCCCTGTCTTCTGCCATTGTTCCCTGTGGAACAAACGAGAGCTGATGTCTCCCCACGTTTTTTTCAAAGTGCAAAATGGAGGCCAGATCTACTTGCATAGTTTCCTATGGGTAAAACGGGCGGCCACGTCTACTCCCATTGTTACCTATGGGCCGAACGAGAGCTGATGTCTACCCACTTTTTTTCAAAGTGCTAAAGCGAGGGCTGGCCTAGTTGCATTGATTCCTATGGGTAAAACGGGAGGCCTGGTCTACTGCCGTTGTTCCCTATCGAAAAAAGATTGGTCATGTCTTTCGAGGTTTCTTCACTAAGGCTTAAAGGGGGCTAGGTCTAAATCCGTATTTCCTCTTTTTAAAAAGGAGGCAAGGAGTATTCAGGGTTTTTTTCCTCTCTGATGAACGGGTGGCCCTGTCTTCTGCCATTGATCCCTGTGGGAAAACGAGAGCTGATGTCTCTCCACGTTTTTTTCAAAGTGCAAAATGGAGGCCAGATCTACTTGCATAGTTTCCTATGGGTAAAACGGGCGGCCACGTCTACTCCCATTGTTACCTATGGGCCGAACGAGAGCTGATGTCTACCCACTTTTTTTCAAAGTGCTAAAGCGAAGGCTGGCCTAGTTGCATTGATTCCTAAGGGTAAAAAGGAGGCCTGGTCTACTGCCGTTGTTCCCTATCGAAAAAAGTTTGGTCATGTCTTTCGAGGTTTTTAACTAAGGCTTAAAGGGGGCCAGGTCTAAAGCCGTTTTTTTCTGTGGTTGAAACGGGAGGCAAGGTATATTCGGGGTTTTTTTTCCTCTCTGATGAACGGGTGGCCCTGTCTTCTGCCATTGATCCCTGTGGGAAAACGAGAGCTGATGTCTCTCCACGTTTTTTTCAAAGTGCAAAATGGAGGCCAGATCTACTTGCATAGTTTCCTATGGGTAAAACAGGCGGCCACGTCTACTCCCATTGTTACCTATGGGCCGAACGAGAGCTGATGTCTACCCACTTTTTTTCAAAGTGCTAAAGCGAAGGCTGGCCTAGTTGCATTGATTCCTATGGGTAAAAAAGGAGGCCTGGTCTACTGCCGTTGTTCCCTATCGAAAAAAGTTTGGTCATGTCTTTCGAGGTTTTTTAACTAAGGCTTAAAGGGTCCAGGTCTAAAGCCGTTTTTTTTCTGTGGTTGAAACGGGAGGCAAGGTATATTCGGGGTTTTTTTTCCTCTCTGATGAACGGGTGGCCCTGTCTTCTGCCATTGATCCCTGTGGGAAAACGAGAGCTGATGTCTCTCCACGTTTTTTTCAAAGTGCAAAATGGAGGCCAGATCTACTTGCATAGTTTCCTATGGGTAAAACAGGCGGCCACGTCTACTCCCATTGTTACCTATGGGCCGAACGAGAGCTGATGTCTACCCACTTTTTTTCAAAGTGCTAAAGCGAGGGCTGGCCTAGTTGCATTGATTCCTATGGGTAAAACGGGAGGCCTGGTCTACTGCCGTTGTTCCCTATCGAAAAAAGATTGGTCATGTCTTTCGAGGTTTTTTAACTAAGGGTTAAAGGGGGCCAGGTCTAAAGCCGTTTTTTTTCTGTGGTTGAAACGGGAGGCAAGGTATATTCAGGTTTTTTTCCTCTCTGTTTAAAGGGTCGCCCTGTTTTCTGCCATTGTTCCCTGTGGAACAAACGAGAGCTGATGTCTCCCCACGTTTTTTCAAAGTGCAAAATGGAGGCCAGATCTACTTGCATAGTTTCCTATGGGTAAAACGGGCGGCCACGTCTACTCCCATTGTTACCTATGGGCCGAACGAGAGCTGATGTCTACCCACTTTTTTCAAAGTGCTAAAGCGAGGGCTGGCCTAGTTGCATTGATTCCTATGGGTAAAACGGGAGGCCTGGTCTACTGCCGTTGTTCCCTATCGAAAAAGATTGGTCATGTCTTTCGAGGTTTCTTCACTAAGGCTTAAAGGGGGGCTAGGTCTAAATCCGTATTTCCTCTTTTTAAAAAGGGAGGCAAGGAGTATTCGGGGTTTTTTTCCTCTCTGATGAACGGGTGGCCCTGTCTTCTGCCATTGATCCCTGTGGGAAAACGAGAGCTGATGTCTCTCCACGTTTTTTTCAAAGTGCAAAATGGAGGCCAGATCTACTTGCATAGTTTCCTATGGGTAAAACGGGCGGCCACGTCTACTCCCATTGTTACCTATGGGCCGAACGAGAGCTGATGTCTACCCACTTTTTTTCAAAGTGCTAAAGCGAGGGCTGGCCTAGTTGCATTGATTCCTATGGGTAAAACGGGAGGCCTGGTCTACTGCCGTTGTTCCCTATCGAAAAAAGATTGGTCATGTCTTTCGAGGTTTCTTCACTAAGGCTTAAAGGGGGCTAGGTCTAAATCCGTATTTCCTCTTTTTAAAAAGGGAGGCAAGGAGTATTCGGGGTTTTTTTTCCTCTCTGATGAACGGGTGGCCCTGTCTTCTGCCATTGATCCCTGTGGGAAAACGAGAGCTGATGTCTCTCCACGTTTTTTTCAAAGTGCAAAATGGAGGCCAGATCTACTTGCATAGTTTCCTATGGGTAAAACGGGCGGCCACGTCTACTCCCATTGTTACCTATGGGCCGAACGAGAGCTGATGTCTACCCACTTTTTTCAAACTGCTAAAGCGATAGCTGG
>JAPDNY010001088.1:0-19401 GCA_029375565.1 Gekko gecko | reverse complement strand
TGTCAGGTTAAAATCAAGTAGATCCAGTCATTCTTGCACAAAGAAAGGTTTATTGGATTATCTTGCTATAAACCCACAGTAGGAGGTCATTGTCAGGAATGGGGAACAAAGCAAAGCAAGCTGACTTATAGTGTGATGCAATGAAGCGCCTAGCAAATAAAACTTGAGCACTCGCGCGGGAACTCCCGGCGGGAGAAATACTTGATGAGCGGGAGACTACTCCCCCCTCCCCTTGCCTTCCCAGGACTGGAAAATTCTCAGCGAAACAAGAATAGTCCAAAGCCTACATTCAAGGCCACTGTGATAAGGAAAAGCGGCAGGGAAGAAGCTCCCACGTTTCTGCCTGCATACCTACGCAAGCGCATAGCGGGGTAGGGAACATACAACAATGGATTCAGTGAGAAACATCAAATGCATATTTTCTGACATTCTGCCCTTCCCAAAATACCACCCACCCACCACTCAGGAAGGAGAGAATGCGGGCCCCCAGGTTTGTTAGGGTATCGAATGTGAAAGCGTCTCAAATGGTCAGGTGCTTTGATATCTGAAACTTTCACCCATTCCCTATGATGGGGCCCAAAGTGTACCCATTGGACCAGGTACAGGAGTTGTCCACGTGAAATCTTAGAGTCTAGAATTTCCGCAATTTCATAGTGTTCCTCATCGTCAACCATCAGAGGCGGGGGAGGCTCCGACATCGCAGGTTGCCATTTAGTCGGGGGTAACGCCGGTTTGAGGAGGCTGTAATGGAAAATTGGATGTATTGCTTTAAGAGATTTTGGCAGATCTAGCTGTACAGTCACTGGATTTATACATCTTAGCACCTTGAAAGGACCAATATATTTCCAAGCCAGTTTTTTGGACTGCTGCGCCAGCTTTAGATTCTTTGTTGACAGATAGACAGAGTCCCCTGGTTTCAGATTCCATCCCCCGGCCCTTTTTTTATCTGCTTGTTTTTTATACTGTGACTTGGCTTCATTCAAAGTCTCAACAATTAGGGGCCAAGAATCGCGGAAAGTTTTACACCATGCTGAAGCTTTCCCCACGTTTTCACCAGGTTTCAAAAAAGGGAGAGGGGGCTGTCATAACCCATGGCCGCTTTGAATGGAGACATCTTTGTTGAAGCGTGCCATGAATTGTTGTATGCAAACTCCGCTAATGGCAGTAAATCAACCCAATTGTCTTGTTGATAATTAGAAAAACATCTCAGATATTGTTCTAATGTCTGGTTTACTCTCTCCGTTTGCCCATCGGTTTCGGGGTGATAGGCAGTACTAAGAGCCCGTTCAATACCCATTAGGGTCATTAGCTCTGACCACAACTTAGAAACAAACTGACTTCCCCTATCGGATATTATTTTGAGTGGCAATGTATGTAGCCTGGCAATGTGTTGAAGAAATGCTTTGGCCAAAGCCTTGGCGGTTGGCAAACCTGGGAACGGTATAAAGTGAGCTTGTTTTGAGAACAAGTCCACTACCACCCAAATGACCGTCATATGTCTAGAGGGGGAAGATCAGTAATAAAGTCCATCGAAATTACTTCCCAGGGTCGGCTTGGAGTGGGTAGAGGCTGTAAGAGACCTGGTGGTTTCCCCGGCCTGGCTTTACAACGGTTGCACGTTGTGCATGATTGTATGTAGAGCGATAAATCCTGTTTCATTCGGGGCCACCAAAACCCACGTTGCAGAAGTCTCAATGATTTCACATATCCAAAATGCCCCGCAGACTTTGAGTCATGAACTGTTTGCAACATTTGGGATCGAGTAGCTTCTGGAACAAACATTTTATTTCCCTTAAACCAGCAACCATTTGGATCACATCTCACATCATCCCTGACTTGTAATTCACTTATTTCTTGTGGGGTGATGTCGGTGAGAAATTGTTTTTCCCAGGGGAATGTCTGGATGGGGTTTTTTGATGTTAGTTTGGCTTTACGGGTGACAACCGCACCAACCAGTTGTTCTGGGGTGAACATAGACTCTTGTACTTCCACCCTCTTACAGAAATGTTGGGGAAGACGGGAAAGAGCATCCGCCAAATGATTAGCCTTCCCTGGGAAATGGTGGAGAGTGAATTGGAATTTGGAGAAAAACTCAGCCCACCTGAATTGTTTAGCATTTAGATTACGGGGTTTTCGCAGTACCTCAAGGTTTTTGTGATCAGTCCATATCTCAAAAGGTACTTGGGACCCCTCTAACCAGTGTCTCCAAGTGATCAATGCTAAACGTATAGACGCAGCTTCCTTGTCCCAAATGGGCCAGAATCTTTCGGTATCATTGAATTTTTCTTGATACATAAGCTAGAGGTTGTAGTTGTCCCTGAGCGTTCTCTTGCAAAATCACCCCACCCATAGCAGTATCCGATGCGTCTACTTGGACCACAAATTTTTTTGTCTCATCGGGGTGTGCTAAAATCGGCTCAGACGTGAACAGACGTTTTAATTGTTCAAACGCATCCTGACACTGCGGGGTCCAGTTCAAAGGGGCCCCTGGCACTGAAGCCTTGGATCCCTTCCCCTTAGTCTTTAGAAGTTCAGTGAGGGGAAGGGCAACTTGGGCAAAGTGGGGCAGGAATTGCCGGTAAAAGTTGGCGAAACCGAGAAAACTCTGAAGCTGTCGTCTGGTTTTGGGGGGCTCCCACATTACCACATCCTGGACCTTCTTTGGGTCCATTTCCAACCCCTCAGAGGATATGCGGTACCCCAGAAAATCAATACACTCCCGGTGAAATTCACATTTCGAAAGTTTAACAAACAGTTTGTGATCCAATAGCCTTTCCAACACTTTTCGCATGAGAATGGTGTGAGATTGTAGGTCTGGGGTATAGACCAAGATATCATCCAAGTAAACGACCACCCCCTTGAACAAGTAGGGGTGTAGGACCTCATTGATTAAGTTCATGAAGACCCGGGTGCCCCCTGCAAACCGAACGGCATAACCCGATATTCAAATTGCCCCAGCGGGGTGTTAAATGCGGTCTTGTATTCATCCCCCTCTCTGATGCGAACTCGAAAATAGGCATCTCTCAAATCCAGTTTAGAAAACACTTTCCCTTTTGCCACCTCTGCCAATAAGTCTTTGATAAGAGGCATCGGGTAGGCATTGGTTGCAGACACTGCGTTAAGTCCCCGGTAATCCGTGCATAGTCTGAGCCCCCCATCTTTTTTTTTACAAAACAACACGGGTGCTGCGAAAGGGGATGAAGCTGGCCTAATAAATCCACGAGCCAGGTTTTTATCAATAAAGCGGCGCAGTTCTTCCTTCTCACTGGGACTCATGGCATAAATTTTCCCTTTTGGCAATTTCTGTCCCGGAAGAATTTCAATAGCGCAGTCAGAGTTACGGTGGGGGGTAGTTCATCAGCCTCCTCCTCCTCAAAAACCCTAGTCAAATAGTGGTAATCCTCAGGGATGCGGTTAAGGTCCTCCATTGCCAAACAAGCACGTGGAGGTTCATTGCAGGGAGGGTTTCCCCACCCTGGGTCCCATTTGTGTTCATTACATTTCGGTGAGATAAATTGAACATTCCCTTCCTCCCATAGAATGTAAGGGTTATGTCCATGTAACCAAGGGCTACCCAACACTAAGGAAATTGGGCTTGAGGAGCTATCACGAACGAACGTAGCTCCCAGTGGTCACCAATGCCTATTTTTAAAGGAACAGTCTCAAATCGGCATGGTTCTTTCATTGGAGACCCATCCATTTGTGTGAAAGTTATTGGGTCTTTCAACTGGACCACGGCTGCCTCCAGCCCTACAACAATAGACGGGTTTATAAGGTCCCTCCCACACCCAGAGTCAATGAGGGCTCGAACCCGAATGTGGGTCATCATTGCTGGGTTCATTACTAGGACAGTCACAAAGAAGAGAGAGGGGTAATTGCTCACCAGTTTAGGCGCCTCAGGTGTTGGGTCCTGTTGTGTAGCGCCATTCACAAACAGGACCATTTCATTTCCCTGCATTTCATTCTCTTCCTCCAGCAACAAGGTATCCACTTGGTCAGGACCCGCGAAAAGAGCCCGTGTATTGCGTGGTTTTGCGGTGCCTTTCTTTGGGTTGGGACTCCACCTTCTGGGCTCGTCTTGTGGTAGACCCCGGTTGGGGTCTCCTTTCGGGCAGGCTGCGGCAAAGTGCCCTTTCTCCCCACACCGCAGGCAGAGCCCCTGCCGCATACGTTGATCTCTCATTCCACTTGGGGTGGATACCGGTTTAGGTCTGGCTTGGCCCGCCGCCGAACTCGGGCGGTTGTTACCGAACGATAAATCCAGTTTCATCATGCGTAGGCGGCTCTCGGCCTTCTCGGCTTCCTCCATCCAACCTTGGAGGGTGCGGGGTTGCTGAGAGCTGAGGATGTTATTGCGGATATCCACAGCTAGACCCATTCGATATTGTTGGGCCAAGACCGCATCCGTCCAGTCCCGAATTTTCACAGCATGCCTTTGAAACTCCCTTGAGTACTCTCGCACTGAGAGTTTGCCTTGTCTGAAGGTACGAAGGAAGGCTTCGGCTTTTTCGGCCGCCCCGGGTCCTCGAAACGGTTTCTCAGAGCCCACATGAAGTCATCTACATTCCCCAACTCCGCAGCCTCCAGATCATGAAGCGCTACATACCAGCTGGTAGCGCTCCCTCGGAATCTGGATGCGATAAACTCCACCTGTTGTTCTTCATCTGGGAAAACATAGCCCCATCTTTGCACAAATTTTCCGACTTGCAATATGAAAAAGGACACAGTCTCTGGATCTCCATCAAATGTGATTTCAAGCATGTCCTTAGGACGGATCACTGGGGGGCCGGCGCCATAACCGGGATCGGCTGCATGAGAGGTGCTGGGGCAGGGAGTTGAGGCGGAGGCACAGCTGGCGGCTGGAGCGGCCCTGGTTGGCCTGGCCCTGGTCCTGGTGCTGGAACGACCGGTGGAGGAGGTGCTGGTGCTGGCTGGCCCGGCCCTGGACCCGGAGGTGCTGGTTGGCCCGGTCTCGGGCCCGGAGGAGCAGGAGGTGGACGACCCGGTAGCAGCGGTGGTGCCGGGGCTGGTGCCGGTCTAGGCTGTGTCAGCGGATGAGCCCGAATGGCTTGGTCCATCATCTGGGGTAGGGATTGCATTAACTTGCTCATGTCCCTTACCAGCCGTCGGGTATCCTCTTGGATAGAGTCCACGCGAGCGTCGGTGTCTGGCCCAGACCCAGTTCTAGGAGAGCCTCGAGGTATCCTCCCTTGGGGAAGTCCAAAACTGCCTCGGGGATCCAACAAACTGTCGCGGCTTTGGCTTCCCGGCATGGTCCAGGTCGACTGAGTCGTATCCAACAGGTTCTTAGTCCAATCGCGTGACCCACGATAGGTCACCCCTTTATCCCATGGTGTTGGGACTCCTGGCACATAGGTTCGGGGAATCGCTCCTCCCTGACTCGGTAGTTGCCCAGCCGGGCTGTAGACAGGGAGAGTGTACTGAACCCCCAATGTGCTGATTAATGGTGGGGTCACTAATCCGGCTCCCGATTGTGATGTTGGTGCGACCAAAACCGTAGTAGTAGTCACTGGAACAACAGTGGTGGTCGGGAGGGTGACCACAGCAGCCGCCACAGTGGTAACAGGAACCGTGGCTCCTGACGTAGCGGCCGCCGCCGCTGCACCTGTGGCCCCTGGAGTGGACGTTGCCGTGGCTGCACCCGTGGCCCCTTGAGCAGTCGCCGCTGCTGCTGCGCCCGTGGCTCCTGGAGTGGTAGCCGCCGCAGCTGCGCCCGAAGGAGTAGTCGCTGGGGCTGCGCCCGTAGCTCCCGTACCCGCTCCGCTCATCGTGGTAGACGGCGGAAACTGACGGTAGTGGGAATGATGAGATTCCTGACAATTTCTGTCAGGTTAAAATCAAGTAGATCCAGTCATTCTTGCACAAAGAAAGGTTTATTGGATTATCTTGCTATAAACCCACAGTAGGAGGTCATTGTCAGGAATGGGGAACAAAGCAAAGCAAGCTGACTTATAGTGTGATGCAATGAAGCGCCTAGCAAATAAAACTTGAGCACTCGCGCGGGAACTCCCGGCGGGAGAAATACTTGATGAGCGGGAGACTACTCCCCCCTCCCCTTGCCTTCCCAGGACTGGAAAATTCTCAGCGAAACAAGAATAGTCCAAAGCCTACATTCAAGGCCACTGTGATAAGGAAAAGCGGCAGGGAAGAAGCTCCCACGTTTCTGCCTGCATACCTACGCAAGCGCATAGCGGGGTAGGGAACATACAACAATGGATTCAGTGAGAAACATCAAATGCATATTTTCTGACACCAGCATGGAACAGAATAAAAATGTTGGGTTTTGACATCCAGAGAATCAAATCTCTCTTCTTGGCAATAACATTCCCATTGGCTTTGAGCAGGTCACTTACCTTGGCCGTACGCTTACCTCACAGGGTGGCTGTGGTGTTAAAAGAGATGCATGTTGGCAAAGGATTGAGGCTTTCTGCCTCTTATTCTTGACTGTGGTTATCCACGTTCTTTCCTGGCATAGCTCCTATGCTTTTTAAAACCTCTGTGATTCTTAGGCATTCAGACACTGAAGCTTCCCCGTAACTACTGGCTAGAAAAAGCCTCACCCACCAAATTGCTCCTTGTCATAATTATTTTTGAGGAAGGGTGTGTATTTCCACCCACCTCAGAAAAAGGCTGGCACCCCAGCTTAATCTCTCCCATATTTCAACCCTGAACAAGCATCTTTCCCCTCCTGACCTTTGTACACAGCTTTGAAATTATGACTGTGTAGGTGGGAAGTGAGATACTGGTTGGGTTCACATGTTGCACATATGCTCTTCCTTCACCCACTCCTGATCTCCTTTTTGCAGTATTTAGTTTGCTAACAAACTGGTTTTGCATTGTGTCTCAGCCCAGCCTGCTGTTCTGATTTGCAAATTTGTCTCATGGTGGAGATGCACTTGGTTGAGAGAGAGAGAATTCCTAAGAGTCCTTCGACCAAGCAGGCCTACAGCATTGTGTCAGAGTGGATGGGTCATTTGACTCTCTTAACCAGTATCAGCAAGACTCTGCCTCAAAAATCTGACATGATGAAGAGCAAGATTCTAGTTCAGTCGCAACTTAAAGGCCAACAAAATTTCCAGGGTATAAGCCTTCGAGACTCAAAGATCCCTAAAAATCTAGGGCTTTAAGGTGCTACTGGACTCTCTTGCTCTTCTACTGCGGACCAACATGGCTACCCATGAAACAATATGACAGGATGATGTTGCCTTTTATATAGGCAGAGTCTGGATTGCCAGTGCCCCAGGAAGAGAAAGTTCTTTCCTTAAGCCTGCTTTCCGAGAGCCTTTAGTGGAGAAGGCAGAGACTGAAGCTGAGACCTTCCTCCATGGGTTTTTCTCTGTTCATCTCCATGGATATAGGTGAGAGAGTGAGAATGTTGTGAACACATAGAATCATAGAGTTGGAAGGGACCTCCAGGGTCATTTAGTCCAACCGCCTGCACAATGCAGGAAATTCACAAATACTCCCTCCACACACACCCAGTGACCCCTGTTCCATGCCCAGAAGATGGCAAAAAACCTCCAGGATCACTGGCCAAACTGACTTGGAGAAAATTGTTTCCTGATCCCAAAGTGGCGATCAGCATTTCCCTGGGCATGTAAAAAGGGCCACGAGAACTATAGGACATATGAAGCTGCCTCATAGCTCAGTACTGTCTACTCTGTGGGATCTCAGGCAAAAACAGGTCTTTTTTTTTTTTTTTTTTTGGAGATGCCTTGAATTCTTGAGCCTGTTAAACCTTGGGATTTTGAGGAAAGGTAGCAGATGCTACCACAGAAAGTCAACCATCAGAGATGGGACCAATCACAAAATGGCTGCCTTGGGGAGGGGCAAATACAGAATATTGGGAGGTTCCAAGCTAAGAATCCTGCCATGATTGGGTAGCTTCCGAATAGACACACCCAAGGGGATGGCTTCCTGGGGACATCTGAAGGACTCCCTGCTTCTCTGTGGTGGAAGATTGCCAGGAGTTGCTCTGCACTTTGTGGACAAAGCAATGGACATCAAGAAATGCATTGGTGTCAATGGCATCACGTTCAACTAGGGAGACCCAGGTTCATGCAGCCTGAAGCTTGTGACACTGGATGATCTTTGGGCTGGACGCTATTTCTTAGTGTAACCTACCTAACGGTTGATGTGAGAATAAGGTGGGAGGGGAAACTACGTATCCCATCCTGGGCTCCTTGGAGGAGGGGTGGAATTAAAAGCAACATAATATTATAGAGGTCTGCCTGACTCAGTCCATGCACAGCGTCAAATCCCCCAGGTCCCTATATCTTCTAATAAGTCGGCTAAAAAACCCTCGCAATGCAATCCTATGCAGTTACTCCAGTGTAAGCTGATGGCTCAGAGTAGGGTAACTGTATAATTGCTCAGTTGAAACTCACCAGAAAAATTACATGCACAGGATTACCTAACAAGGAAATTAAGTTTATTCTTGAAGACCCACAAGAGTTGTGAAGTAAAGAAAAGTAAAATACTGTTTCTAAGCATAATAGAAATGCCCTCGGGCACACACTGGAGGCTTTTTTGGTTACATGAAAAAAATGATGCTGTTGCAGCAAAACTGAGTATATTAGCAATGGTTATTGCAGTGCTTGCAGAAGAATACACAACAAGAATTAAACACAGTTCAAAGATTACTATGACTGAGGAATGATGATTCACATTCAAATATAGTTCAAAGACTTAGAAATCGGTTTCACTGAAGTATCTCCACTGTTATTAGCTGCTTCTCCTGTACAAGATAGTGGATGTATTCATCTTCGTTAAGAGGTTAAAACATTTTTGCCAACTTGGTATTTGTGTACTGAAGAAGAATCCATTGGAACAGGACGACATTCGGATTTGTGTCTTTGTGATTTGTTGTTCTGCAGTCATTGCAGTCTTTAACTCTTGTATATTCTTCTGCAAGTACTGCAATAATCATTCTTAATATATTCACAGTGTTCACTGGGATAATGTATTCACCCCTCCCCTTATTAATGCTATGGTTGCTTATCTGTTTTTCTTTTTGCCAAAAAAAGACTGTGGAATTCAGCAAGCATACCTTATGCAAATTGCAAACAGCCTGGGTGATCTTTTTTGAAAGTCTATCTGAAGACTGACTGTAGGGTACAACGTGATCCAGGAACCTTCGATCCCACAAGAGGAGAGCAAATGGCAAAAGGTTTCAGTGGCGGTGGCTAGTGCTGATGGTTGCTGCGAGGTAAACTTAGTTGCACAGGGAGGGGAGGCCGAAAGCATCTCCACCGCTGATGATATGCTCAACTTCTACTTGGCCTTGTTTGAACCGAACCCATGAAGTGTGGCTAAGCAGGAGGCATGTGCCTTCTTGGACAACACATTTGTAATGAATGTGCAAGAACTGAACAGAACAACTTAGCTTGTTAGCAACCATGTGTGATCTACACATTTCAAGCATGCATGCTAAGTGATGTTTATTAATACTTTTAAAAGAAGAAGAAGAAGAATCCCACCCTTATAGAGTCCAGGGCAGCATATGCGGTCCTCTCCTTCCTCCATTTTGACTTCATGGCCATCCCCTGCGGTAGGCTAGGATGAGAGAGGATGAAATGGGCCAAGGCTGCCTACCAGTCTTCCAGGACAGAACATGAATTTGAACCTGGGTCTTGCCCCCATCCTAGTTTGATACTTTAACTACCAAAACACC
Source organism: Gekko gecko (assembly GCA_029375565.1). Taxonomy (NCBI): domain Eukaryota; kingdom Metazoa; phylum Chordata; class Lepidosauria; order Squamata; family Gekkonidae; genus Gekko; species Gekko gecko. The sequence goes on along the minus strand of JAPDNY010001088.1, from coordinate 9,707 downwards.
ACAGCTCTCAAATAAAGCTATTAACTTTTTCCTCTGAAAAACAATCTAGCTTTTTTTTTTTTAAGAGGTCTGACAAGCAGCTTAAAATCCTGGCTTTTACACAAATAATTCTGGTGACTAGCTCAGTTTTTTGTTTTGGGCAGCCCTGTAACTAATTGATAGGATTAATTAATACATGAAGCTGACCTATATACAGGGTTGCCAAACTCCAGGTGGTCCTGCTGTTATAACTGATATCCAGGAAACAGAGATTAGTTCACCTGGAGAAAATGTCTGTTTCAAAAAGTGGGCTCTATGGTATTATACCCCACTGAAGTCCCTCCCCTCCCAGACTCCGCCCTCCTCAGGCTCCACCCCCCACAAATCTCCAGGTATTTCCCAAGCCAGAGCTGGCAAGAGTCAGACTGCTGCTCTATTAAGGTAAGTCTTGTCTGCTTGGACGGGTGGTGGTTCTCCAGTGTCTCTGGGTGAGATGATCTCTTGCACTCCCCGTTACGTGAGTCTTTTAACTGGACCTTCTCTAAACCTTGAGCACCAAGGAGCTCATTTTTGATATATTTCTCCTCTCAGAGTCCAAAGACATCATTTCCACAGGTATAGTTTCCCCTCCCCCAACAGGGATCGATGAGGAAGGACTGATTTACTTAACTCAATTTCTAGTCTGCCTTTCTTGCTGAGAAGGTGGATCACACTTTTTAAAAAAAGATACACTAAGAATAGTATGAGGACAACAAACAATGCAGTCGAACTGGATCACAAAATTACAGAAGGCTCTAAAAACACCGTCTGAGGCATACAGTAAATCCACAGCGCCACACTACGTACAACAAACAAAGCAACAGGACTGGATTTCAACACAAGAGCATAAAACAATCAAAACCGTAGGACAGCTACAACAGCAACAAAAAGGTCATCCACTGAGTGTTGCCAGGCTGAGTTCAGAAAACACCTGAAGGGACCCCTCTCCCCCTCAAAGGCTCAGCCTCTTGGGAGGCCTCCCAGGCAGTTTGGCTGAGAAAGCCAATCCCTGTGGCCTCCTTCCAGTTGCCCGCTCTGGAAGGGATGGAGCTAGGCTAATCGAGGATTAAGCTGGCAAGCAGAGACAGCTGGGAGTTGTTAAAGAAGAAGTACAGCCCAAGGCCCTCAGAGAAGGCATGAAGGCAGAGAAGGAGGAGGGGCTACACAGCCAGAATTTGGGATGCAACCTGAGAGTGCTTGTGTATTCCTGCCTGCAGCCTGGAGAAGCAAGGTTTGGTTGTGGGAGGGGGGGTGTCTCTCCCTGCTGAGGTTGATCATCAAGGTCTAGCCCTCCATTTGGATGCTGCAAGAAGAGGTCCCTGCTGGCAGCCACGGCAGCCTCAACATGGGTATGGTGTTCTCCCTCTCTCTTCTCAGGGGTTGGGTTGATAACATGGTTTCCATATGGTTGCCAGCATCCTGGAGAAGAAATCTCCTGTCACTTTAGCGGAGGCTGAAATGTGTGGAATTGGGCTGCTGAAGGGTTTCATGGCCTGCTGATAAGTAACATAATTGGGTAAATAATAGTCTGTTATGCTTCTGTTAAAGGGGCAAGATACTTTTTCTCCAGGCCTGTTGGCAATCCTCTAGGTATACTGCATCATGATATGTTCTTCTTGTTTGGGGGTGGGGGTGATGACTGGGCTTGTTTCACATGGATAGAGGTGAGTCTGCCCCTTGGAAACAATATGTGTGTACCTTGGAAGGTCTTGTGAATGGACGTAATGTCTAGTTACAACTTCGTGTTGCATCAACTAGGCTTGAGTCTCAAATAGTGGCTTATAGCTGAGTGTGTGATATTGCAATGCCAGGCAGTATTTAACACCCAGCTAAGTCTACTGAAGTTCATGGACTTAGGCCGGAGTAACTTTGCATATGATTTCACTGGGGGTTGCCTAGTATGTGGGGGAGTGGGCCCCAATCAAATCTCCACTTCTGATTTTCAGCCCATGATCTCATATTTGTTGAGCGGAGCTGGTAATTTTCTGGCTGTTGAGCATGTGTATATATATATATATATATATATGAACTTTTCTCCATAATGTGGTAACTTGGAGCAAAGTTGTGGGGATGGGGGAATTTCTCTTTAATGTTTCTAGCTCATATAATAAAATCATTGGTAAGCATAGAGGAAAGCATAGAGGTAAGCATAGAGGCTTGGTAAGCATAGAGGAAAATATGAAGGACAATTACCACCTATAAAAAAACCTTTGTTAGAGAGATGCCTGTTTCATCATGAGGTCTGTGTGAGCTTTGTATATTGCAAGAACTCTTGAGGAAGGGTTGTTAACAAGTGATGTACACAGCCTCATAGTGTGCTTTTCTGTAATCCTGGGATACGTGTGGGTTTCACCAGTGGCCAAATAACTTGCCCTGTGGGAGCCATTTTAGGATGGTAAAATGTTACAGTGGTGTGTGTGTGTTAAAAGCCCTTCTCTGTGGATGCTGGGATCCTGATCTGAATTGGATACCCTGCATGCAGGAATTGAGGAGAACCTGAAACTTATGTCTGACTGTTACCCAGATCCAAGTTGTATGCTCTGTAATGTGTGAATGCTGTCCAGTAACTCATGAGGGCAACAGAGATTCTTGGATGTACAGGACAGGCTTTTCTCCCATCCTTTAAAACTGCCCACAAGAATAGTCCTTTATTTTTCTCTCAAAGAGTAAATATAAGCTGTTTTTATATGAAAATAAAAAGGTGTACTTGGGAGACCTAGTTTGTCAAGTGGGTTCCTTGCCCCTTTCCGTGATCACCACCACCCACCATTGAGGACCCTTTTAAAAAATTTCTTGAGGAATTATTTCTTGAGGAAGAGGTCAATTGATGCTTCTAAGTTTGTGAAAAGCTGTCCCCTCCGAACACTCAGTTTCTCTGAAACTGACAGATTTAGCTTCTCATGGAAGCTGAGAAATTTCAGGACTGTTGTTGTCATGATAGCTAATAGTATTCAGCTGCATATCAAGATGTGGACAATGCCTGTAGAAGGCTGGAACCCCTTGTGATTTTGCTTCTGAGGAAAAACCTGGAGAAAACTTCAGTCAGCAAGTGTTCATTGGCCGTTAGTGAGACTGGCAGTTTAGGGAGTGCTGACAGGAATCCCAGAGACTGATTACTCGGAATTCACGGCTCTAAGTATTAGCCAGGTTTTTCTGGAGTCTAAGTATTAGCCAGGTTTTTTTAAAGGAACACCTTGTGACTTATTGGCAGTTATTTTTAACAATCCTGTGTATTAAGCCCTTGTATATCACCACCAAATTAATCTGGTATAACTCTGCGCCCTAAATCTATCACAGTGCATGGTGTTTTGTTTTTCTGGAGGTTTTATTTCTTGTATGACAACATCTTTTGTCTGTAGCTGGGCTGTGAGACTGAACAAGGCTTAGGTCTCACCCTACAGAGGTCTTATGGGTTGCCTCTAGACGAAACTGGCAATTTCTCCCAGTTCCCCTTCCCACTGTAGGCCCCTTCTCTTGATGTTCCTGAGAGTCCTTCAGGAGCAGCATTTTGTCTGGTGGCAAAGTTCCATTCTGCCATTAGAAAATGTATCCAACCCTAGAATAGCAAGTTAGGAAAAAGCTTTTCCTCCAACTTCCCAACCCCATCTTGCTCTTAAACTGTTTGGTCCTTGCCTTCTGGTGATACATGCCCTGGTCTCTTACATGAAGACGTTTGAGAGCTGCCACATGGAAAATAACCCAATGGCATTCTAGATTAGTCTTGCAGGTTCAGAATATCGACAGCATGTTTAAACTGAATAATGAACCTTCGTGTTCTTGGCCAAGTTATACAGCAGATCTGTGATTGGATAGCTTGGTCTTATTTTATTTTTTAAGATTAAATGCAGCCACCGGGGCTGCCAAGATCACATTGACTGGCCCTTTAGTCCCATCTGTCTAGTAGATTTTTTTAATTCCAATCTTCCTCCAGGAAGCTCAGGGTGGCATATTTGGTTCGATTCCCATTTCAGCCTCACAAAAACCGTGTGAGGTTGGGCTGAGGGAGTGACTACATTTATCTATTTGCTTACTTCATTCATCACCCGCCTTTCTCAGTGAGACTCAGGGCAAACTGCAGAATCATCAGAGCAGTGGGATAAAGATTTTGCCATTTAAAAATGGCTCCTACCATTCTGTTGTTCGCATGTTAAGTTAACTTCAGAGCAGGCAGCTGGTTTCCAACAGCAAGTAAATTCTGGAGGGTTAAGCCCCATCTCCTGTTTTCGGCACAGCCTTCAGGCTTTATTTTATAGATGGACCCACTCCTGTGATCTTGTCTCAGCTTCTTTGAGACCTAGGTTAAAATCCCACTGTGTCTAGTTCTACTAGGGGAACAGGATGCAAAGCCCAGAGAGAGAGATTGAGGTTGGAAAGTAAGCACATGCATCAGACCAATCTTATTGTGCTGTTAGGAGCTGGGCAGTGTGCCCCAAGAATCCAGGACAACCTGCTTAGGGACTGAGCCCTGCGTAGGCTATGAAAACCCCTTGATAGGTGCACTCACTTTGGTTGATCACAGGAAACATGCTTCGGAGCAGAGTTAGTGGGTAAGATTTGATGGCAAGAACTTCTAGTTGTTAATGACAGCCTCTTCCCTGCCAGTGACAGGAGGAAAAAACAGTGTGGCTCAGAGCAGAACAACATAAACCTCCATGTTACTGAATAGCCACAGCAAATTAGCTGCATGCTCTTAAGGCTTGGAGAGAGAAGCTTATCTTGAGGTTTCCGGTTTGGAACGAAATCTAGTTCAAGGAATTCTAGACTCCTGGGAGTTCCCTGCCTGGAACTGAATTCCCAGGCTTGTCAGAGTCCCAATTTGGATCTGGACCATGGCACATTGGGAGTGGGGGCTTTAGTTTCCCCACCCCATTTTCTTGACTCTGGGGAGTGTTGTATAGTGGGTTAGACGCATAAAGAAACCACAGACAGCGATGTAGTGATCAGCATGGTTCGCTATTATACAACATGAGACGCTGATAACCGGCCCGGAGGCCAACTATATACATTGGGGAGGGGCCGCCCCCTGGTACCATTGGCGGGTTTGAATTCCCGCCGCCGTTCCCATTGGTCCCCCTGCGCGGGAGCCAGGAACCTCAGTCCCATTGTTCTCAGGTACTCAAGCTCTGGCTCTTCGTTGATGGCACGATGTTGACTGCATACACAACACCCCTCCCCCCATAGTCCCGATCCTGTCTAGGTGACATAGTCCTTCAGGTATGCGGGGGCTCTGCGTTCCCTGGTGGACCGTCGTGGTGTAGGCGTTGGGGTTTCTCCGCAGCCAAGTCTTGGTGGTGTGGCGGGGCCTGCCCCCTCCCCTCCTTCCGCTGGGGAAGGGTACGCCGTCTGGCCCTCGGCTGATGAGGCCTCGGGCATACTGAGCTGCCCGTCGCTGGGGTCCGCCTCTCTGCGGTCTCGTTCCGCCTCGGGCTCTCCCTCAGCTTCTCGTGGGACCTGCTCCACCTCCCTTGGTTACCCCGGTCTCCTACCGTTGGAGGCAGGCGCCGCCTCAGCTGGTCCACGTGGCGCCGCAGGACCTGCCCGTCATTTGTCGACACCTCATAGGAGACAGGGCCGGTGGGGCGGATTACCTTTCCTGCTGTCCACTCCGGGCCTCGGCCGTAGTTCCTTGCGAACACCGGGTCCTCTGGGAAGAAGCCCCGTGGTGCCTCCCGGTCCTCGACCCAGTTCCGTCCTGCTGGAGCCCTGTCGGGGTGCAGGCGGTCCAGGAGGATGGCGGGTCGCCGGCCCATGAGAAGCTCCGCGGGGCAGTGGCCACTGACCGGGTTGGGTGTTGTCCGGTTCGCCAGCAAGAACCGGGCTATGCGTGACTCCCAGTCCCCTCGGTCAGGCGGCTTAAAGCTTCCTTAGCCGTGCGGACCATGCGTTCCGCTTGGCCGTTCGTGGCAGGGTGGAAGGGTGCTGACCTGATATGCCGGATCAAGTTGTCCCGCAGGAACCGCTGGAATTCCTCGGATGTGAACGCCGGGCCGTTGTCGGAGACGATGGTGTCCGGCAAGCCATGCGTGGCAAATATCTTCCGGAGGGCTCGGATGGTGGCGCTTGCGGAGGTGGAGGAGACTGGACTCACCTCCAGCCACTTGGAGTACGCGTCCACGGTGACCAGGAATGTTAACCCGTGGAAGGGCCCGGCGAAGTCGATGTGGAGCCGGGACCACGGGGTCCTTGTTGATTCCCATGCCTGGGTGGGTGCACATGGTGGGCTTGGCCGGACCTCTTGACAGATCTGGCAACGCTTCACCCAGGCCTCTATTTCCCCATCGATGCCTGGCCACCAGACGTAGCTCCGGGCGAGGGCTTTCATCCGCACGATGCCGGGGTGTGCTTCGTGCAGAGCCTGCAGGACCTGTTGCTGGAGTGCGCTGGGGACTACGACCCGGTCCCCCCACAGCAGGCAGCCCTTGTGTGCCGATAGTTCCTCGCGCCGTGTTGTAAATGCGCTGAACTCAGGGCCCGCCGAGGCCTTAGGCCACCCCCTCACCACCCAGCCGAGAACCCGGGATATGATGGGGTCACGGGCTGAGCGGCGGGCGATGTCCGTGGCCTGGAGAGGGGCGTCTGGAAGACCCTCTAACTGGAGGACATGATAAGCTGGGGCCGGGTCCACCCCTTCGTCTGGCAGGGGGAGGCGGCTCAGCGCGTCTGCATGTCCCATTGCCTTGCCTGGCCGGTGCTGGAGCGTGTAGTTGTAGCCCGCCAAGAAGATGGACCACCGCAAGACCCGAGGGGAGAGTACCTGTGGCGTCCGGCGGTCCGCCGCGAAGAGGCCCAGCAGCGGCCGGTGGTCTGTGACGACTGTGAAGGGACGGCCATAGACGAAGTCGTGGAACTTCTTCACCCCGGCCACGACTGCCAGTCCCTCGCGGTCTATCTGGGCGTAGTTCCGCCGGCCGCAGACAGGGTCCGCGAGTAGTACGCGACCGGGACCTCCCGGCCGTCCGGGAGACGGTGCGCCAGCACGGCTCCCACCCCATATGGGGACGCATCGCAAGCCAAGACCACGGGCAGGGTCTCGTCGAAATGTGCCAGGACCGCGTTTGAGATGAGCAGGGCCTTGACGGCCCGGAACGCTGCAGCCTGATGCGGGCCCCAGACCCAGGGTGCCTTTTTGTCGAGCAACCTGTGGAGGGGCTCGGCTACCGCCGCCTTGTGGGGGAGAAAGGCGTGGTAAAAGTTCAAGAGTCCGAGAAAAGCCTGGAGCTCGGCTTTGGAGGTCGGGGCGGCGCTTCCACGATGGCCTTCACCTTGTCCCGGGCCGGGTGGAGTCCCTCTGCGTTCACCGTGAAGCCCAAGAAGTCGACGGATGATACCCCGAGCTGGCACTTCTCGCGCTTGACCTTAAGGCCGGCGTCCCGGAAACGGCTGAGGACCATGCAGAGGCGGGAGGCGAACTCATCAGGCGTGGCGGCGGCGATCATCACATCATCGAAGAATGGTGTGACGCCGGGGATCCTTTGAGGAGAGAGTCCATCAGTTGCTGGAAAATTCCGGGTGCCACGCTCACCCCGAATTGCAGGCGATTGACCCTGAAGGCCCCCGGTGCGTTACAATTGTTTGGGCCTCTGCTGTCGGCCCATCGACAGGCAGCTGCTGGTACGCTTGGGCCAGATCTAGTTTGCCGAAGATCTTGGCCCCTGCCAAGGTGGCCAGAACATGGCTCACCACCGGGACCGGGTAGGCATGGTCCTGCAATGCCCGATTTATCGTGCATTTATAATCCGCGCAGATGCGGACATCCCCGTTAGGTTTAATGGGGGTCACGATCGGGGTTTCCCACACTGCGTGAGAGACCGGCTCCAAAACCCCTTGCGCCACCAGTCGGTCCAGTTCCGCGTCTATTTTGGGTTTTAAGGCAAACGGAACGGACCTGGCACGCATGCGGATAGGGGCCACTGTGGGGTTGAGTTGTAGCGAAACCGGGGGCCCGTATATCGGCCCAGGGACCCGTCGAAAACGGATGGGAACTCGCGGCACACTTCCTGGAAATCGCGGGTTGCGCAATGCTGGACCCCTCGATCGCGATTCCTAGGGGTCCAAACCAGGCCCTCCCCAGGAGGCTAACTAGGTCGCCCTCGACTACGAGCAAGTCCAAATCACCCTTGAAGCCCCGGTACTGCACCCTGAAACTCCCGACCCCCTTCACTGGCACTTGGTTTCTCTGAAAGTCCATGAGCGTCACGGGTGATGGCCGCAAGCGGGGGCCCCCCTTTGGGCAAATCTGTCTTAATGTGGCCTCCGAAATGATGCGAACAGGCGGAGCCCGAGTCGAGTTCCATTTGTAAGGGGGCCCCTCTACTTTGATCCGGATGTATATTTTTGGGGTAGAGGCCTGACTGGGGAGTTTCAGTACCTGTGTTCGAGCGGCCGGGGCGTTGGTCAATTGGTATAGGTCTGCCTCCGGGGCCGCGCAGTCCTCGAAGTGCGCCTCCAGACCTGCGGCGGGGCGGTGGCGGTTTTTGTGCTGCGCGTGATGGCTTGGACCGGCAAACCCCTGCGATGTGGCCCGTGCGGCCGCAGTCTCGACATGTGGCGTCCCGGAACCGGCACGATCTCCTCTCATGCTGCCCTCCGCAGCTGGCACACTCCTGCGCCGCCGAGCCGGGTTGCTTGCGTGCGGAGCTAGCGGACGGTGCTGGCGGGCGATGCTGTGCTAGTGTGCGGTGTACCTCGGGGTCGTCGATGTCGCTGTTCCCGGGGAGGCCACACGATGCGCCGCGGTGGTGGTGGTCGGGTGTGACCTCTCCCATGCAGTGGCGGTGGCTAACGCTGAGGTGATGGTCACCTTCTCGCCCTCCATTATTCGGCGCCGGAGTTTCTCCTCCCTGAGGCCTGCGACGAAACGGTCGCGGAGAGCCATCTCCAAGTGCTCTCCGAAGGCGCAGTCGGCCGCCAGGTGGCGGAGCTCTCCGAGGAACTCCGCGGCGGTTTCTTTGCCCTGCTGGTTCCTATGCTGGAAAACCACGTGGCAGGTCATCTCCGACGGCTTCGGGGAGTAGTAGTTCTGCACGGCCTTCACAATCTCGTCGACCGTGCACTCCTCCACCTTCTTGGGAGAGAGAAGGTATTGTGCCAGATCCACGATCACGGGGCCGCAAGAGCAGAGCAGCAGTCCTCTCTTTCGGTCTTCGTCCGTGATCTGATAGAACACGAAGGCTTGCCGCAAACCCGTGACCCAGGCTCCCCATCGTTGGGGCTGGGAAGCGTCGAACGGCGGTATTAGCCCGGATCCTGGAGCGATGGCCATTGTGCTAGTCGGCGGCAGCGACACGGCTCTGGATTCACCCTCGGAGGCGCTCATGGAGGATGCCCGTGGAGCGGTGGAGCGAGTCTTCGGGAGCGTTGTCCGACAGCCCGGCTGGAGCGCTCAACAGGATCCCATCCTCGTCGCCATTGTTGTATAGTGGGTTAGACGCATAAAGAAACCACAGACAGCGATGTAGTGATCAGCATGGTTCGCTATTATACAACATGGAGACGCTGATAACCGGCCCGGAGGCCAACTATATACATTGGGGAGGGGCCGCCCCCTGGTACCATTGGCGGGTTTGAATTCCCGCCGCCGTTCCCATTGGTCCCCCTGCGCGGGAGCCAGGAACCTCAGTCCCATTGTTCTCAGGTACTCAAGCTCTGGCTCTTCGTTGATGGCACGATGTTGACTGCATACACAACAG
>JAPDNY010001087.1:0-19415 GCA_029375565.1 Gekko gecko | reverse complement strand
GACCTGTAGTAGCCTTGGTGCCTCTATGTGACATATGCCTGTGGGTGGGACTTTAATCCCTCTTCCCTTGTTCCGTGCTATTGAGTGCCAGTTCTGGCAAAGGTGTTCACCTGTTCAGAAGCCATACCTTGCCAATAAACTTGCTAAAGGACTATTGTGTACTGAGTGGTTACTGCAGGACCTGACAGATGCACAGTTGAGGCCAACTTTTTGCGACCCTACGGACCACATCACACCAGGCCCTCCTGTCTTCCGTTGTGCTCTGGATAAAATAAAAATAAAATAAAATAGTCTTCTACAAATAGGAAACTAGCATAGACTTACTGAAGGAGATGTTTTCTTCCTGCTGTGCTAGTTTTGTTTTTTAATTTGCTGGGACATTAAAAAATGGCGTTATCTCATTCTGCATTCTGGAGCTGCCGAGTCCATTATGTTATCTCAGGAGCCTACCACCTCATTCTGCTGTACGTGTAGGCCAGACCAAATTCAGGGTAGCAGGGAGAATGTAATTCTAGGTTTAACCACAGATGATTGCCTCCACACTTACAGATACAGGTATTTCAAGCACATTTAGGAGTGATAAGTTTTCAGAAGTTGCCACAATAGTAAAAAATTGAACATCATGCAATGCTCAGAAAATGTAATTGCTGAGCTAGGATGGCCTTTAGCTCATAAAATCATCACAGAAATTATGAAGATTGATGCAAATAGTACCATATGCAGAGCTACGTGGGTTTGCTCTTCCCTTCATATGGGGATTCCCCCAAGTTTAACAATTCCAAAGTACTTGTTCAGTTTAACAGTCCCAAAGTACAGATGAGCAATTATGCACACACATTGGGCATACCATTCTCAAATAGATTTTGTAGCTGTGTTTTAGGTGCTATTGAATCTGTAAGACATGTTCTATTTGAATAGCCCAGACAAGACAGAAATAGATTAAACCTTTGACACAACAGTGGACCAAGTCCTCAACAGATACTCCTGTTTCTAAATTACTAGCAGATTCAAGATTACTAGCAGATTCTTTTTCAGAATAGTATACTAGTATACTGAATGTAATGCAAGGAATATTGGGATGTTTTGCTGACATACCACTAAATCCATTTTTTAAAAAATCCTGTTACCTTCACACCTGAGAGGAGATGAATGGTGAGTCTCAATTTACTTCCCACAATTAGAAAAGATGCCTTCACTTTCGGTTTCGGCGGAGCGAATGGCGGCCACCTCTCGGGACGCTCCCAGAGATGGTTGGCCCACGCGCAGTTTGGGGGTCTTCGCATATGCGAAAGACCCTAGTGAGCCTTAGTTAAAGGCTCCGAACCGGGGCGCTTGGGGAGTAGCCTCTTTGCCGGCAAACAGCCGGGAAATTGAGGCTTCCTCCCCGCCCCAATCAGCCCCGCTGCGTTGTGCCCATAATGGGACTTAGCAACGCCACCGACTTCCAGGAGTGAATAAATCGCTTGAATTAAAGATAAACGGAAAGATCTGGCATCGAACCATGAGTTGGAGATCTATTTTGAAGCAAAATTTGAACCCCCGCAAGCGTATAAGCGGATGGGAGGAGGGAGGAATCCCCACCCCCTTTGAGAAACGGGACTTATAAAAGAAAAGCGGAGGGGGTAAAGGGAAAAAAAGAGTTGGTGAAGATACCTTTGGGGAAGCATTGAAGATTAAGAGTTTGTTGATCTCCTGAGTGACACGGCACGAACTTTGATGAAGTAAACAATTAAAAAGATGTCGGCATTTAAAAAGGTCCCGCAGAAGCCGGAAAAGAAAGGGGGAGCAACTTCCGGTCTGAGCACCCCCCCACCGGAGCTAGCTGTCAATCAACAGAAAAGCGAGTCACTGCACCCTCTGCTGGATCAAATGCAGAAAATCAGCGAAACTTTGTGTAACATGGAAAGTGTTCTCAACAGTCAACAAAAACAATTAACAGAAACAACAAAGAAGATGGAGGAGATTGCGTAAAAATGTTTGGTCTCAACGGAAGACACCAAGAAAATAAAGAGAGAGGTCAATAAATTAGAAAAACATCAGGATATGCAAGAAAAAAGAATTTTAATGTTGCAGATGGAAAAATCAAATCGGACTCTCCGCTTCCAGGGCATTAAAGAAGAAGAAAAAGAGGATCTCAGAACTACATTGGCGAATGCCTTGGCACCTCTAACTGGCAGAGAAGCGTCGGAATTGAAAGAAGAGATGGATATGGCCTATAGAGCCTATTCAGCCTTTACAAAGAAAAATAATCTGCCAGTAGAAGTGGTTGTCAAGTTTACTAAGCAGCGTACTAGAGATCAAATTCTGCGTTCAGTTTCAGCGGTGCCCTTGAAAATTGGGGAGCAGACCATCAGAACTTTGAAAGATGTTCCCTATGAAATCCGTATGAAAAGAAAAGCATATAAAGGATTGACCATGTTCTTACAAAGACATCAGATAATTTACAGATGGTGCATTCCTGAAGGACTAATTTTTTAAATATAACGATAAAAGAGAGAAGATAGACTCCGTCTTCAAAGCACAAGAATTTCTGAAGAGACACACCAGTACAGAGGAAGATGCAGCACTCGCAATTTAGACTGATTCAAGCAGCGAAGAAGACAGCGAGCCGGAGGAGGGAGGTGCTGGAGCGGGAGACAAGAAGCCTAAAGAGGGCCCATCTTACAACTTGAGAGATATAAAAGGAAGACACCCAAAGAAATAGTTCGTGGAACGTCAGAAAGGAGCTGATTAATAACTAACCCCAATGGACTTTACTAACTTTATTAACAGAGTTATTTTGGACTTTTGAAAGATGAAAAAGAAGATCTTCCAACCGTGGTGGTTGCCAAAATCTGTAATTATACTAATTAAAACTAATTTCTTAACAGAAAAAAAAATTCACTCCACTCTTTTTTCTTAATCCAACTATATACCTTCCCCTTTTCTTTTTATAAAAAGCAATAAAATTCTCTCCTTTTTAGGAGAGTTTATTCTCAAAAAAAAAGAAAAGAAAAGAAAAGATGCCTTTACACACACTTGGTGCCTATTTTGACATATTTATTGATTTGGTGTCCTTTCCCCCCCTTAATTAAATCAAAATAACTGTTGACCTTATAACATCAGCTTATTATTTAGTTTGGTTTTTGCATAACTTAAAACTTCATCATGTTACACATAAATTTGCTGTTCAGCCTGTCTATATGTTTGAACTCTACCGTCCATTCCACTGTATTTGAAAAAGTGTGCGTGCACACGAAAGGTCATACCTTGAATAAACCTTTGTTGGTCTTAAAGGTGCCACTAGACACACAGATACAGTTAAAGCAAGAACATTTAGGTGGCGATCACACACGCAAGATAACGCGGGGGGAAGTGAGGCTATTCCCTCTGGAGGAAATTGACCTGCAGTTGCATGAACATGTAGGGGCAGCCCGCCACTGCATGATGAACCGCAGGTGAGTCGGGGGGGGTTGCTGTTTGTTCCCAATAAGCTTAAACGGGAAACAATGAATCGTATTGCAGCTGAGGGCTCCCGATGGAGAGTGCAATGATGCACATACTGTGAAGGGGGGAATGGCACAGAGTCGAGATGGCCCGATCAGACCATCCTGATGCCATGAGAGCGCACTGGCCCGATCAGATAGGGGAAAGTCCATCTATGGCCCATAGCAACCCATTTGCTACCAACTTTCACCAGTGTCTTTTAATTCCACTTCTGCGGCAGAGCAAAATGGGTTGCCGATGGGTGCAGGGTGCTTCCCAGATGTTTGCATCTGATCGTGCCCTTTTAATCTGCCTGGCATTCATGCCTAACTGTGGGGCTAACTGTGCGTGTGATTGCAGTGTGACTATGTTTTATGTCTGCATTAGCTTTTTATTTCTGCTGATTGGCTTGTTGATGTCTCTTATCCCAATTTTATTTTGTAGCTTTCTATTGCATTATCCTACAGATAGCAAAGCAAACAGCTTGCAATCCTAAGATTTTTATATTAAAAGTATCCAGGAGGTGGATTTGTCAATTACATAATAGTAATGGAATTTCTAATTCTTAATAAGGCCATAGTGTGGGTAAACAGGGGTAAAAAGAATATTTAGAGGCTTATTCCAGCTTTGTAGACCTTGCAAAATTACAGACAAGAATGTTCTAGAGCAAATCCTTCCAATCTTTTGAGGAAATGAAATAGTCACAAAAATTTCCTTATTCCAAAGCAAGCTTTATCACAGATCAAATTCAATGTAGCTACCAAGTTCCAGTGGATTTCAGATGGAATTAACCAACATTTGCTGTTCTTCTCCAAAAATGTATCAGTGCTAATGAAACAAAGATTTTCCAGACATTGTTTGTACATTGCTTCCTTTTGAAGTAAGTCTTCTGAGTCATATGAAAAGAGAGAAAATTTTCTGTGTATTTTCTGGGTCTATGCCATCCATATTGTTATGTGCTCTCCATTTCCTGAGTAGTGAGAAGTACCAGGAACAAGGGTATCTGTGTTTGTTTGCCTAGGGCTGTCAGGACACTGGAGTCTCGTTTGCTTTTTAAAATTTATTGTATAATATATATCAGGATATACAAAACATAGAAAATTATATTTAAAAGAATCAATATTGTTCATACATGTCTTAAGAAAGTCATTAACATCACCAAATATTCTGATTTAGCAATTAATTAAACCTCATCTAAAATATTTTCCACATGTCATATTACTTCTGCTATGAGTCTGACTTCCTAATGTCACTTTTATTTTGGTAAGTGGCAAGTAGCAAGAGAATACAGATATTTTTAACCTTATCTAGCCAATTTTTGAGGATTTTTGTGGATTTTTAAAAATTATGTTTCTAGATTTTTGTGTAAACTAGTCTATCTACATTTACAAAGTAATACCATTGGGTGTTGATTACCTGGAATCAACACAATATTATTTATTAAAAACAATTCTGCTTTAAAGAATAGGTTCAATTGGATATGACATGATATTACTAATTCTCCAAAAACTTTGTGCAAGAAGGCAAACCCATCACATGTGAATAAAATTCACCTTATTTTTATTACAAAAGCAATAGCATCACTAGAATTATTGTAGAAGAACAAGAGATTGGATTTATACCCTGCCCTTCACTACCTGAGGAAGACTCAGGCTTACAATCCCTTTCCCTTCCCCTCCCCACAACAGACACCCTGTGAGTAGGTAGGGCTGAGAGAGCTCTCCCAAGAACTGTCCTTGAGAGAACAGCTCTGAAATAACTTATGACTGACCCAAGGCCACACCAGCAGCTGCATGTGGAGGAGTGGGGAGAAAAACCCAATTCTCTCAGATTAGAGTCCACACTCTTAGCCACTACACCAGACTGGCTCTCCACACCAAACATAATTGATAGCAGGGGTCTTTTCGTAGAAGAACAGCTGCAGGAGCTCATTAGCATATGGTATGCTAATGAGCTATTAGGCTATTAGCATATGCCATGCCCCCTGACATCACCGGAAGTGATGTTAGAAGGGGAAGCAAAAGGGGGGGAAGCATCTTCAAAAGCCTCCCCTTCCCTTCCCCAGCTGGTCTGGGTGGGGGAGCTAAGAGAGAAGGGGTTTAAAGTTTAAACTCCTTCTCATGAGACTTGGGCCACAGAAGGAGGAAAGAGGGAAGGAAAGAGAGAGAGTAGAGAGAAGGAAAGAAGGAAGGAAAGAGAGGGAAGAAGGAGGGAAACAGGGAAAGAAGGAAAAAAGAGAAGAGAAGAAGGTGGGAAAGAAAGAAAGAAAGAAAGAAAGAAAGAAAGAAAGAAAGAAAGAAAGAAAGAAAGAAAGAAAGAAAGAAAGAAAGAAAGAAAGAAAGAAAGAAAGAAAGAAAGAAAGAAAGAAAGAAAGAAAGGTTTCTTTTCACCTATATTATGCAACTGAGAAGTACATCTGATGTTGTCTACAATAGTTGTATGGGTATTACAAGATCACAGGATAGCTGATGGAGCCTCTCCCCAAGATACCCACCAAGTTTCAAGAACATTGGACCAGGGGGTCCAATTCTATGGGCCCCTAAACAGGTTGCCCCTATTCCCTCCATTGTTCTCTATGGTGGGAAAAAAATAACTTATAGAATTGGACCCCCTGGTCCAATGTTCTTGAAACTTGGTGGGTATCTTGGGGAGAGGCTCCATCAGCTATCCTGTGAGTTTCGAGCCTCTCCCTCAAACCCCCTCCTCTCCAGCCCCTAGAATATACCCTATGTTTTCACCATTTACTTCAATGGCCCATAGGATATAACAAGTGGAGACCCGCAAGAAACTTGCGGGATGGTCATCCCATTCCTCACACCTTTCCTTCCTCCCCTCTACCCTTACCTATCTCACACTCTTTCTCCCTTCTGGGGGTGGAGCCATAGACTCAACCCTCCAAAGCAGCCATTTTATCCAGAGGAACTGATCTCTGTCACTCGGACAACAGTTGTAATTCTGGGTGATCTCCAGCCCTCACCCAGAGGCTGGCAATGGTAGTTCTCATGGAGGAAATGGCTGGTTTGGAGGGTGGAGTCTATGGCATTATACTGGTCTGAAGTTCCTCCCCTCCTCAAACCCCACCATCCCCAGGATCCACCCCTTAAATGTCCAGGAGTTTCCCAATCCAGAGTTGGCAACCCTATTTCCTTCCCACCCAACAGCCAACTTAACCTTTATCTGCCTTTATCTGTCTTCAGCTTTTTGTCTCCACCCCCTCCCCCACAGCTTCTACCAAGGAAAATTATAGTCTTTCTCCACAGTGGGGACCAAAGCAGCTTACATTATTCTCACCTCCTTTTTATCTGCACAACAACCCTGTGAGGTTGGTTAGGCTGAAAGTATGTGACTGGTCCAAAATCACCCAGTCAGCTTATGGGGATCTGAACCTGGGTCTTGCAGACCTATTCTGAGGCTCTAACTGCTACATCACTGCTGGCTTTCATCGGGTGGCTGCTGAACAGCAGCAAGCAGCCAGGCCAAGTTGAGTCATGCAAATTAGGTGGTATCAAGTCACCCAGAGGGTGCTGCCTAGGGATGCCAGCCTCCAGGTGGGATCTGGGGATCCCCTGGAATTACTGCTCAGCTCCAGACTACTGAGATAACTTCCCCTGGAGAAAATGGATGCTTTGGAGGGTGGACACTAGGGCATTGTACCCCACTGAGGTCCCTGTCCTCCCCAGGCTCCATCCCCAAATCTCCAGGAGTTTCCAGACCTGGAGCTGGCAACCCCACTACCCCATCCCCTGCCAGTGCCTAGCAACCCTATACTGCTGCCAGGCCTAGGGTTGGCAACCTCCAAGTGGGGCCTGGAAAGTGAACTCCAGAGATCTGTGAACAACAGAGATCTGTCTCCCTGGAGAAAAATGGCTGCTTTGGAGGGTGGATTCTGTGGCATGATGCCCAGCTGAGGCCTCTCCCTTCCCCAAATCCTGCCCTCCTTGCACTCCACCCCAAAACCTCTAGGAATCCCCCAGCCTGGCCCCAAGGCTCCCTCCCTCCCTCCTTCCCTCCCTCCCTCCAAGGCTGAAAGAGGCCGGGAAAGAAAGGGCCCTTCCCCCACTCTTTGACTGACAGAGCCAGTCAGAAGCCTCCTCTCCCCCCTCCCTCCAACATTCTAATCTCTCACCGTTGCTGCCTGGAGTCAGGTCCCTGCAGAGGCCATTTCAAAAGGCTTTTGGGGGGAATTCAACCGTCCCTGAAGGGATTTCCTTACTTTTCAGATTTTTCTACAAACCCAGGAAGTCTACTGACTATGTAGGAAAAGCTGTTGGGGGACAGTGAGGCCCCTGTTGGAGGGAATAGGTATCCGCACAGAAAAAAAAAAAGTCTGGGATTAGAATATAAGATGGAGCTGAAATTGACATTCGGCTGCCTGAAAGACTCTCGGGACGCCGGCTGGGGGCGGGGCTTGGCTCCTGAGCTCCCGGAGCTGCGCTCCGGTGCCTCCCCCCGAAAAGACCCCTGATTGATAGTCTTATTGGTGACAAATATCATTTATGGAACATTTTACAGACATATTCCTAGAAGATGGGGGAAAAAAACAGTTGACATAAAAAGACCATAAATTTGTTATTGACCTCTCAGCACAAGGCATTACATAATTTTTAAAATTATTTAGAACTGGAGTAATATGTAGAAATAGGCATTGGGCAACCTTTCCCCTATAGTATTATCCAACTCAGACAAACATATCATCTATGTAAAATTGACTGACAGCCTGGTTATTCTGAGCTTGATTTGTGGCATTAGGAATAGGAACACCACAGTTCCCTGTCCCCCATCCTTGCTCCTGGGGACTTAAATGGTTTTATGATCAGACAAGAGGTGGGACCCGCGATACTCGCGGGGGGAGGGAGTATTCCAGCCGCCAAGCTTCCCCCTCCCCTCCCAGCAGCGGCGGCAGCAGCGGCGAGGCCAGCCGGCCCGCTGAGATTCCCCCTCCCCAGCAACAGCGGAGGGCCGGCCCCTCAAGCCTCCCCTCCCTCTCCCCCAGCAACGGCGGCGGCAGTGGCAAGGCCAGCTGGCCTGCCAAGATTCCCCCTCCCCAGCAGATTCTCCCCCCCCAGCTCCGGCAATCCTCCTCCTTCCCCTCACCCCCGGCTCCGGAGGTGAGGCCCGAGCGGCTTCCAGCCGCCGGGCCCGCCGATCTCCTCCCCCCCTTCAGCTCTCTCTCTCTCTCCCCCCCCCGGCTCCGGTGGCAAGGACTGAGTGGTCTTTAGCCGCCAGCCGCCGCAGAGTTTCCAGAGCGTTCCCTGCGCATGTGCAGGAAACGCTCTTACTTTTTTGGGGATTCTGATATCCCCCCTAGACTTTTAAACACTTTTTAGATTTTTCTGCACACGTGGGGACTGCCCCACGTGCGCAGGAAAATCTCCCTGCCCCCCAGGTGCCCCCGATGTGCGGATTTAGATATCCGCACACAGGGGGCCACTTGGGAATTAGATATATAGATTAAGATGAAGGAAAATTCTCATTATCTCCCTCCATCTCTTTTGTCCTACTTGAGTGCCTTGGATGTATATAAGGTATTCTGAGGCTCCAGTTCCCAGAATGCAACAGGTGCTATAGATATTGTGAGACAAGAACCTGGGATGAAGGGAAGGAAGCACAGGAGGAACAGGTAAATTAGCATGCTGATGTGGGCTGCTACCATAACAAAATACAGCTTCTTCTTTTGGATATCCTTTCTTTGCTCCAGATTTAGTACCAAGGTGCTTGTGAATTTCATGGTGATAAATAATCACACAACAGCCAGCCAGCCAGCTTAAATCTTATTCTTGGGCTGCTGTCTGACACATGGCTGTCGAGATGGTGAGGGTGGAGTAGGGAATTATAGGAGTTCCAAACACCCTAGAGACTCATTCAGCTGTACAGATCATGTGATTTATTTTCATACCATATTTGAGTTCAGTCTGGTGGTGTGGGCATGAATCCAGGGATTGAATTTTGGATGTTCTGCATGAAAATCAAATGCTTTACCACTAAGCCTTGTAGTAAGTTAGGGTTCAGTCATATGAGGGACACACCAAAGTAAATGTAAATATAATCACTTATTGCCAAATACAGTATTTCCTAGCTTCACTAAATACTTTTTGAGTCCTACTGCCTGCAGCATCTCCTTCCTCTATAAACTCCTATCCTCTATGTTCCTATAGGGATCCTCTATAAACTCCCAACCTCTATGTTCCTATAAGGATAGCTACCTAAATTACAGGAAGCACTAGAAATTCAGCACTGATATATACCCTTGCAGGGTTTGGGATATATAATAGATGCAAATATGGTGGGAAAAGTTTATTTATTTATTTATTAAATTTATAACCCACCCTACCCCCAAAAAATGGGCTGAGGGCAGCTTATAAATTATAAATCAATTTGCCAGCTTGACCATCAATCAGTTCAGAAAACCAGTACAAAACTTTCATAATTGTCTTTGTGTTTTTCATAAGAGCATCTCTAAAGTGCAAAAGTGACTGGAAAGTACTCTTAAGGTGAACATGTAAATTCAGTCTTAGATTGCTCTTTGGGATGAGGACCGGTCTCTTTGCTATTTTGCAATGTAAGGCACTATATGCATTGAGAGTGCTGCTGTGTTCTTGTAACACTGAAATTATCTTGATACCAGATCAGATATAACGTTTAAAAAACCCAAAAAAAACACTGCATCTCAGTTGCTCTAAAGTATATATGAATATTCTCCAGTCTTATTTTGTCATTGTGTATGTTTGCAGCCTGCTATTCTCTTAAGAGTAAAATGCATTCAATGAGTGTCATTAGGAGTACAAAGTGCCATTAGAAGATAAGTGCCATTAATGATAAACTCATCCCTGAGTTAAAACAAAAAAGGGAAGGAGGGAAGATCCAAGCCCACACAGACACATTTGGGATCATGGAATCCCCTAGTTATATGTAGTTACCGATTCATTCTTATGCGCTCTCTGTCTTTTAAAAGTTCACCTGAACAGGAGGACACATCCTCTTTTGTCTTTGGAGAAGGAGGGAAAGAAAACAGAATTGAAATAGGGGTGGGGGAAATGGACAGAAATCAGTGAAGCCGCATCAAGTAGTCTGCTTACTGTTCACTGCAAATTGGTAGTGGAGAGAGCAAAAGGTCCAGTGCAAAACCACATCCAGATAACCTGGGGCAATGCCATGGTGACTGCGGAGTCAGCCCTGAATGGCCATTAAATAATGCAGAAGGTCCCAAGCAAACTGATGAACAAGTAGAGTGGGAGTGGCAGGTAGTGCAAAAGGGTATTTCCCTTCCAACATGACTATGGTAAAACTGCAAGGGAAAAGAAGAGTGCAGAATCTCCCAAGGTTACATAAAACAAACATAGGGCCAGAAAACGCAGGGGAGAGGCGTGGCAGTTTGCCTTGGAGCTAAATAAGGCACGGTAGCCCGATCTCACGGACCACCGGGTTGCCACGCTCCAGCTCTGCACCGCAATCGCACCGTGCTGCTGTAGTGTGGCAAAACAGCAGCGCAGCAGACCATGCAAGTGCAAAGTGCGCATGCGCCATGGGGGGGGCCCGATGTTGGTGACTTGTGTGTGCACATGCGCTGTCCAGCATTGGTGCGCATCCCAGGGAAACTTACAACATCCGGAAACCCCGGAGACATGGGCGGGCATCGGAAGCTGTGGGATACCGGCGCTCCCGCAATCAGACGCCAGCCTTTGCCCCGGGGTTTCCAGAAACTAGTACCTCGGACCTACTAGTTTTTTACTCCGCGTTTTCGGAGGGAAGCCGCGGGTTGGCCACAGGAGCACTACGCCTCCCAGATGTGCTCGTATGAATGCGCACAGAAAGTCGCAGGGCTCCCGTGCCTTCAGCGGGGCAAATGCTCAGTGTGGACGGGGCCATAGTTTCCCAAAAGGAGCCCAATGTATACATTACATAAATGAATTATTTAAAAAATCACTGCTAATCATAATCTCTCTTTTATTAATACTTGCACAGCCATATTTCCAGTGTGTCCCTCAGTCCTTTATTTCTGGAAGATTTCCTGTCCCTTTACAGCCCTGTTCTAAGACACTGGTTGCCCAGAAAAAACACACAGGATATACAGCATCACTAATTCTAAAAGGATTAATTTATTCACTGTGCCTAGTTGCTCTCTCATCTGAATAGAAAATTCCTCTTAAGCATTATCATGACAACTGTATCATTCTGCTTTAGGCTGCCAATAAAATTTGGTGTTCTAGGTTCATTAGACAAGAAGTCATATTATGATGGTTGGTTTTGCTGTAGCAAACACACACATATGAGGTAGGTTTGAAATGACTTGCATGGAAATCTATTCCAATCACTTTACATTTGCACTGAAATTATCTTTGAGTACGCCATAGTAAATACCTTCAGGTATCTCATAACCATTTGTATTTATACAATAACAAGCAGCAATAAAACAAACATAGCTGCTGATAGAGATTTGTGTGAGATGTAGACAAAATTCTTACAAAGAATAGAAGAACGATTATTTTGTGAATAATGTATTAGTTATGATATTTCAAGGAATTCTCTTCTTGGGTGGTTAAAGAGGAACAACCATTAATGGCTGTAATTACCTTATTAAATACTGCAGACAGGGACACATTAAATGCCAAGGTAGTAACTGG
This sequence comes from Gekko gecko, assembly GCA_029375565.1. Classification (NCBI taxonomy): domain Eukaryota; kingdom Metazoa; phylum Chordata; class Lepidosauria; order Squamata; family Gekkonidae; genus Gekko; species Gekko gecko. Next base: position 7,329 of record JAPDNY010001087.1, on the reverse strand, counting down.
GAAAATTCTACAGAAAGCATCTTAAGACCACAGCTTTGGAAGGAATCCAAAGCCCTTAAAAGCTGCCTTTGCTGTGTTCAGATTTCTTGACTGAAACAAGCAAAATGATTTAACATTATAATATGACAGCAACACCACATACTTAAAAAAAAGTATTCCAGTGGGTGTGATATTAAACAGTAGCTTCTGCGAGGTGTTTTTTAAATGCTTAGCTTTACACAGAAGATGAGCATCAAATACATACAGCAAGAATGTCACTGCTGTCATATGCAATTATGATGAAATTTTCTTTCTCATTGACATAACAAGAACATCAGAGAGTTTACAAGGATGTTACTTATATTTAGAGAAATTACAAGGATGTTACTTATATTTAGAGTTATATTCAAGCAGCCTTTGTAGATGAAGATACTAGCAGAGCTACTTGTTGTCAAGTTGTAAAATTGTGACTTGCTGAGTGATTTCTCGAGCTCAAGCTGCTACTAACAACACATATGCAGGTCGGAACTTTTTCTTATCTATTGGCAGGTCTATTTGGGGGATGATTAAAAGATATCCATTGCTTTCAGTTTTTCTGTTTGGTTTGGGTAGTTCTGATCTAAGTATTCACTGATGTACAAGAACAGTTCAACAGAGATTAGTTGCTATAGATTTTCCGGGTTGTGTGGCCATGGTCTTGGCATTGTAGGACCTGACATTCGCCAGTAGCTGTGACTGGCATCCTCGAAGGTATAACACAGCTATGTTATACTTCGGAGGATGCCAGTTAGGGCCGGCTCGGCCACTAGGCGAGCTAGGCGCTCGCCTAGAGCACCGACCCTGGAGGGGTGCCAAAATGCCCCCTCCCCGTGAAAAGCCCCCGGGCCACCCAGCACCGGCAGCCCAGGCTTTCCTGGTGCCTCGCGGCTGCAAGGCACCCAGAAAAGCCGGCGCCACTGCTGGGAGGGAAGGGGCAGGCGTTCTAAGGAAGGGAGAGCCACACTGCCTGCCGCTGGGAGGAAAGGGGCGGGCTTAGAACACCCGCCCCTTCCCTGGCTCTCCCGGGCACCTCGGAGCTGCGAGGCACCTGGGAGAGCCGTGCCGCCCACCGCTGGGAGGGAAGGGGCGGACTTAGAACGCCCGCCCCTTCCCCGGCATTCCTGGTCACCTCACAGCTGCAAGGCACCCTGGAGAGCCATGCTGCCCACCACTGGGAGGGAAGGGGTGGGCTTAGAACACCCGCCCCTTCCCCAGCTCTCTTGGGCGCCTCGCAGCTGCGAGGCACCCGGGAGAGCTGTGCCGCCCGCCACTGGGAGGGATGGAGTGGGCGTTCTAAGCCCGCCCTTCCCCGGCTCTCCTGGCGCTGGGCCATCTCCAGGCCCCACTGGGAGGTTGGCATCCCCAGTGGGGTGGGCACCCCAGGCTGTCCTGCCTAGAGTGCCCAGACACCTTTGGCCGTCCCTGATGCCAGTCACAGCTACTGGCGAAATGTCAGGCCCTACAATGCCAAGACCACGGCCACACAACCCAGAAAATCTACAGCAACTAATGAACTCCGGCCATGAAAGCCTTTGACAACATATTAAGTTCAACAGAGAACTTATCAGGGATGTGTCTTAATTTTTCCAGGAGTGTATATTTACTTGCTTTATTTTGCTTTGAGCCTCATTCATTGTGATATTCTTGGCTTTGAAGAAAATGTGAAGAAAGATAAGCAGAGAAACAATTATGGGCAAGGAACACATCAAGTAAGCCTTTGTAAGTTCTATTATTCCTGACTCAAACAACAAAATAGAGCGCCTGTTCTTAAGTTGATTTTTTTAATTGAAACAGTAGAAAAGGCTAATAAATATATTGTAGAATAAGCTTTCAAGGGCCAAAGTTCACTTTGTCAGATGCATCTCAGAAATCTAAGATACAGGTGTGTTGCATTACTATGGAAAGCACCAATGAAAACTAGAATAAAAGAATAACAAAGCCAGTCAGTGTGAGTGGGGTCTACTCTCAGCTGTAATTAACCAGCAAAGCAACTCCAGTTGGAAAAAAACATACATACATCTATATATTTGTCTGTATCTTGCTCTCATTTGTGTTCTACATAGTAATCTAATACACCTATTTCTTTGATGAATAGGTCTCTTTGCCTAACTTTGTAATAACATCTTTCCCTCTATTCTTCTTCTGTTTGTGCCAGCATATATGTATATGTCAACTAAAGATAACACTTCATGCATTAGCTACAATACATTTGTCTTGTGTTGTATCACTTCTGGGCATATTCATAAGTGGTTGAAACCTAACACTCATAGAGTAGAATTTTCCTGTTCCCCTTCCTTCGCCTGCTGCTATATACTCCACAGTGCAGCCACCAGGGTTTGCCAGACCCTCATAAACTGCATGAAGGCAACATGGAGGTCTGAAAAGGAGGAAGAAATTGGCATAAGTCCCTTTTCACATAGATGAAAATGTAAGTTGCACAAGCAGAAGAATTTGGATATAACTAAAGTAGATTACCTGATGGAACATATGTAAAATTACTTTTGAGCAAAAGACTCCATCTCAAGTAGCAGCTTTGAATGAGACTATCTTCCCTACAGTGAAGGGGCATAGACTATGAATAATAGTACAGGACAGCTAGTACCTCTTTTGCATGATATTAACTTCTTATAAAATCCAGAGAAGTACCAGTCATGAAGAAGTGGGAGGGCTTCTAATGTCCTGGCCCCACTGTTGGACCACCTCATGGCACCTGGTATTTTTGGCCACTGTGTGATAGAGTGTTGGACTAGATGTACCATTGGCTTGATTCAACACTGGCTTCTCTTATGTTCTTATGTTCTTATGATACACATGTGGCAAAATGTAGACTGCTCCAGCTGTCTAAAGTATGTTCTTGGGAATCCCATGCTGGAGCAAACAAACATATTCTTAAGCCTAGAATATTGATTGAAGAAGAAGTAAAATCCATTACTCCCATTATACAGACAAAAGTCTGACGGTTCCGTATTATGTTTTGCCTGTGCATAAATTGAGTATAAATCTATAATGCATTGCTTGGTAATGTTTTGCAAATGTCTTCTTTGCAGAAACATTACCAGCAATAAATTATAGATTTAAACTGAAATTAAGCACGTCTGGAAGGAAATTTTCATATCTGAAGGGTTTCAAGTGCTCAGGAATTAAGTTACACTATGAAATAAGAATAAGTTCACATATGTCTAAATCCTAGCTGATGCACATTGGGTGGGATCCAGCCTGCTATTTGCTAATTTTGCCAAATATTCCTCCTTACTATAGCCCCTGTCCCACATGGTTTTGTCCATGTCAGCCTCATGATCCCCAGCATAGCCCTTTGGGGAGGTCAAAAAGGTCTCTTCCACCTGTTTTCCTTGTTACCTTACCAAGTCTTACTAACATTGTTCTATCTTTCCAGTATATTTGTATCCCAGTCTTTTTCAAAGGATGAAGGGGCAGTGTACATTGTTCTCTCTGCCTGTATAACTAAACAACTACTTTGTTGTGACAAACTATCAGTTGCATAAGGTTATACAAAGTTACCTTATTCCTGTTGCCTATTCACCTGCCAAGTTTAAACCTGATACGTACCTGACTATTTCCCCATAGAACTGAAATAAAGCAGCTTGTTTGTTTGAATTTGATTCGAATTATCGTCAGCCTTTCATGTATCGTTATCAGACAGACCCAAATTAAAGATTTTTTTTTGTTGGTTCCCTAGGCTGGGTCAGAATATATCTATATCCTTTAAAGAACTGGGTGGGACAAAGAAAGAAAAAAAGAACAAGAAAAGGGAATGCTCAGCCCCTCCCCTTAAGGGGGCAAAGTAGGAATAGTTATAGCAGCTTATATGGCACAAAGAGTGAGCCAGACATCACAGGTTCCAGTTGGAACTGAATCCTACCTGACACTCACCCACTTGTAAAGGCTGCTCTGAACATCCAGTCAAGGAGAATGAGAGGGAAAATAAATAATGATGTGATTCAGACCTAAATTTTGAACAATTAGATTGGTTAGCTAAATCTTAATTCATCTAAATATAGAAAACTTCATTCATTAGCCAAGAGTACTATATGGCTTTGATAGTTGCTGATTATTGCTCATTGTCAAATTACCACATGTCTATTATGTTCAAACCTTGAAGTGGTTTGGATTATTTCAGTGGTATTTCCAAGACATTTAGGGTCAAAATAAGTCTGTATCAAAGATGTAGGAGACCTCAGGTATGTTTCCTCTAATTCATCTAAAATTATGGACTTCTTAATGGATTGCTTATTGTATGCTTGAATACAAAGTTTGATATGTAAAAAGACCAGGGCATATGCTTCCTGTTAAGATACGTGTTCACTGCAACTGAATGTAATGAATAATTTTTTCATGTTAGATGTGGTATCTCTTTTCAAAAAACACTGACAGTGTTCTTCAAAGCATTAGTGTGAACTCATGCTTGTCATTTTAATTAAATTAGAGCAACGGTTTTAATAATTTTCATCATGAAGTGTTGTATGACACATGCTTGCCCTGCCTTGATGTTCTGGTTGAAAAGCTGTTTTGAATAAACTTGAAGAGAACTTCTCAAATACTTCACTTGTCACCAACAAGCACCATGAACTAATTAGACACATCTCAGACAAAAGATGACTGCTCAGTATTTTCCTTATTGGGGAAAAATATCAGAAGCATCAAATTATAGTCTGAAATATTAATATGCTCACAGCTTTTTGAGTCTTGGCCACCATACATTACCTTAGCAAGAGAGTAGCTGGCCCAACTTTCTTCAACCGTGCTGCAGCCTTCTCATTAACTTCTTACCATGTTTATGTATTATTTTGTCCTACGCTCAAAGAAATTTAATTATACAGATTTGGGTGGGGTAGCCATGTTGGTCTGAAGCAGCAGAACGAACTTTGAATCCAGTGGCACCTTTAAGACAAACAAAGTTTTATTCATGGACTAAGCTTTCGTGTGCAGGTATTTGAGGAAGTGTGCTGCACACAAAAGCTTATACCATGAATAAAACTTTGTTGGTCTTAATGGTACCACTGGACTCAACCTTTGTTCTTATGTGAATATGATTAGCCTTGTCAATGGTAAGTGGCTTTGTGGAGGTTTGTGTTCAGATGTGGTTGGAGCCTAACTTCTGCAAAAAATAAGTTCATAGAATCAGATCTTGTCTGTGTTCATCATCCCAGAAGTCATCTGTACAATACAAAAAGCCTCTAATTTTGTTCAGGGAGAAATGCCTGGCACTGGGCCTAACTGCACCTTATGAAGTCCCAAGGTTGTACTCAGTTCTATCATGAGGACATTAATCAGAAGTACATACAAGTTCCATACTGGGAACTCAGTTCCCAGGTCTGAAGCAACACCATTCAGATTGGGACTGCAGCGCAAAGGGCCTGAACACAATATTCCCAATGTGAAATAGAAGTGCTATTGGCCTTTTGGGGGTTCCATATGTACTGAAAGTGTACAGGTATGTTTCTTCAGTGATGGAGACAGCACCCCTCCATAGGTTGACAGCCCAAGGCAAGAGTGGTGGGGTGGGAACAAGGGAAATGGTGTTGAATTGGTGACATGATGTCACTTCCAGCAAATACCTGAAGTGATAACACATCACTAGTGTGATGTTGAAGTGATGCTCTAGGATTTGTGCAAAACTTTATGATAAAACCAGCTAAAGTAGAAGCAGGCAGTCTTCCACTGAGACAGGAGAGCTGGTCTCCCTGGGAAGACCTGCTTCTATATGAAGTCTTTCTATTCATTAAAGACAGGATCCAACCAATGGTTCTTCAGCCATTCAGACTGTCTCCATATAGATACATTCTTTTAAAAAATGCCTACAGATCCAATTAAATGCAGCTTCAGAAAAAATGTGTACCAATCTTTGTATAAGTAAAAAAATAAAATAAATACATTATAATAAAGTGAAAAAGCATCTAAAGTCAAAACACAGATATGTGTAAGCTAAGAAAGAGTCCCCACTACAAGTTTTAAAAAACATTATGGTGAACTCGGGAACAGAGGCAGAGAGAGACATTCCGAAGAAGAAAAGGCTATGTGAAAATATCTGTGCTAATGAGTACAGGGTCCTTGTATCTGCCAAATATATATATATCTAGACTATATTAGTAATTATGTTTCAGGACAGGAGTACTTAAAATTATGTTTTCTGATCAAGAAAGGAAATTCTTTAGCTCCATTTGTACCTCTCCATTAAAAAGTGCCAGAGACATTACTTTCCCTGCTGATGGTTGTAGTTCCCATGTTTTACAGTGAAAAAACAAAGGTGGTGTGCATCACAGACTAGAGTAGCTCTCTCTATATATGACACATGTCTATAATAACAGTGATGTGGAAGCTTGCCTAATGTCCAGCTGTCTTTCAGTCTTGCTTCCTTTTCAAAACTTCATTGATCAACCTTCCCAACTCCCAAAAAAGAGTATCAGGAAAGAAAGCAGATAGCTGACAGCTAGTTGCCCCCCATGGTGTTCTCAGGTTTCATAAGAGCATAATATATAAGGCTACCCAGGGGCTTGGATCCATCAGCAATTTCTACAGGCATAAGAGATTTGCATCTAGGATGGGCCCATCCACTTCCCTCCCTTAGAGGTAAAATTTTCCCTCAATTTTTCTTTCCATTTACTGACTAAGCCACCGTGTTTTCTTCTTTGCTGAAGAACTCTGGCTATCCTACCCTGTCACAGTATGATATTTTGACTGTTGGTTCAGACCAGGAACTTGAGGGAAGGATCAGGAGCCCACTTCAATCTAAACAACCTAAACGGCACTCGAGGCTTTTTGAAATTCAAAAATAACAAAATATTTTATTTAACATAGGGGGAAAGTCAGGTGAAATCAGGAGTTGAAATTTCTGAGGTAAATCCAGTACATGCACAGATTTTAGTTCTTATGTTTCAAGCGAATGAGAGTTTCTTAAGCTTTTCACAGTGACTTAAATCTTAATGTTGAGAGGCTTTTATTCCAATGTTTCCTCCAAATGCTTCAGTACACTTTCTTTGAGTATTCTCTGGCTCTTTTAGTTTCCAGAAGGCTGGTACACTCTTTCCAGTAGCCAAACCCCTTCTCTTGAAACACCAGTACTCGTCTTGAGTTTTTAACTGACTCGTAAGGTTTCTACAAGCCATTTCTGACCACACCAGACCAGGGATCTGTGCACTCTTCAGAGCTAATTCCCTGTTTGATTGGGTAGGGAATTTTCTTCTCTCTCAGAAGATCTATCACCTTTCTTTGGCCCGAATGGGAGTCTTCACCTACTTCCCAGACTTCCTTGCCACCTTTCTCCCAATCTCCTGCGTATGTTAAATTGCTCTC
>JAPDNY010001086.1:0-19423 GCA_029375565.1 Gekko gecko | reverse complement strand
TATTATTAATATTTTTATTTATAAATTTTCCAGCATATATACACAAAAACAAAATCCTGGTCTACAACCAGAATTGCGAGACATTGCATAATTTCTTAATATATTATCGCGCATATACCTTAATTAAGTCTGTTTCTATTACACTGTCTAGATAAAATAGGAGTGGCATTGGGAGGATGTGTTTATTTGTTTATGTTTCATGTCTTTTTTTCTATCCAATGATAAATTTTTTTCCATCTATTTTCATAAACCAAATCCTCTTTTCCGGAAAGTATAAGATTTAGTCTATCTAATTCGGCTATTTCCAGTATAGAATCTATAATTTCTTCTGTGTTAGGGATATTCTCTTTTTCCAAAATTTTGCTATTTTTATTCTCGCTGCTGTAATTATATATAAGATAATTCTTTGGTCTTCTTTATTGATTCTCACCGGTATCATATTTAGCAAAAAACCTCTGGTTCCAATTCTAGCTTCACTTTGGTGGAATCTTCTATTATTTTTTTAATCATTTTCCAAAATTTTCTTATTTTTTCACATTTCCACCAGGTATGCAGATACGTTCCCACTTCTTTTTGCACCTCCAGCAGACATTCGATGCTTTTTTATAGCATTTTGATACTTTCTCCGGCGTCCAGTGCCATCTAAAAACATCTTATAAATATTTTCTTTATAATTTGTAGCTCTGAGCAGCTTAAGAGAATCCCACATTCTGGACCATTGTTCTAGAGTAATGTTTTGCCCTATATCTTTCATCCACCAAATCATATTAGGTTTTACAATTTCATCCAGTAGGTCCTCTGTTAAAAGGAAATTATACAGTTTTTGTATTAATTTATCCGCTGATGAAAGCCAGATTTTGTCTAATTGGGAGTACTTATTCATGAAATTTATTTTTTTATCTTTAGCAAATCTAGATTTTAGCTGTATTTTTTCCCAGGGGGTTAAATTTGCATTTCGGATCTCTTGTGAGTCTAATGGTATTAATTCTCTATTTTCTGTCAATAGGTTTTCATAAATTAGTTTTTTTTCCTTGGACCAAAGCGACGGTAGCGTAAAAGCCTCCACAGGTGATACCCAAATCGGAATTTTGGAATAATATCTCATTTTAATTTCTTTCCAGATTTTCATTAGGGGGCCCCTTATTGCATGGTTTACAAAAATTTGTTGGCTTTTATCCATGTTATACCAGATATGGGCATGCCAGCCCATAGGTAGATCGTGTCCTTCTAATTTCAATGTTCTTTCATCTTCTAATTGGATCCATTCTCGTATCCATCCCATTGCTGCCGCCTGGTAGTACAAATTCCAATTTGGCAAACCTAGGCCTCCCTTTTCTTTCTTATCTGTGAGTAATTTTCTACTGATTCTTGGTTTCTTAGCATGCCATATAAATGTTTTGACTACTGTATTTATTTCTTCAAAAACCTTTCATTTGTTAATATAGGGATAGCTTGAGCCAAAAATAAAAAACGCGGTAAAATATTCATTTTAATAGTGGCAATTCTGCCCATAAATGAAATGTGTAGGTCCTGCCATCTATTAAGATCCTTTTTTATTTCCGCTAGAAGTTTCAAATAATTATTTTTATAAAGGTTTTTATTGTTATTTGTCAGGATAATTCCTAAATACTTAATTTTTTCGACTACCTGAATCTTTGAAATATTTTGAATATTGGTAATTTGTGCGGTCATACAGTTTTTAGTTATGATTTTTGTTTTCTTTATATTAATTCTCAAACCCGCAATTTGACCATAATCATATAGATCTTCCAATAAGTATGGCAACGCTTTTATTGGATCTTCCAGAATGAATACCAGGTCATCTGCAAAAGCCTGTAATTTATATTGTTCTTTTTTATTTTTGCCCCCGTTATATTCTCATTGTTTCTCACTATATCATTTAAAGTCTCTAGTCCAAAAATAAATAGTAACGGTGATAAGGGGCATCCCTGTCTCGTACCCTTTTGTATAGGAATATTACTAGTTACATCTCCATTGATAATAATTTTCGCGTTTTGATCTTCATAAATGGCTTTGATTGAATTAAGAAATTTTTCACCGCAGTTCCATAAAGTTAACTTCTGTTTTAAGTATTCCCAATTAACATTATTGAAGGCTTTTTCTGCGTCTAAAAAAATTAGGGCAAGCTGTTTTCCGGGATTTTGCTCATAATATTCTAATATATTAATTATATTTCTTATATTGTTTTTAATTTGCCTTCTCGGAATAAAGCCAGATTGGTCTCTATGGATTGTTTCTGCCATAACTTTCTTAAACCTATTTGCTAAGATAGAAGCGAAAATTTTGTAATCTACATTTTACAAGGAGATGGGTCTAAAATTTTTAATATCCATGTTTTCTGTATCCGGTTTGTGAATAAGTGTTATTAATGCTTCTTTCCAGGTCGTGGGGATTTTACCAGTCGCCAATACATTATTCATTACATCTTTAAGTAAATCTGTTATTTCCTCTTCTAACACCTTGTAGATTTCTGCTGGTATTGCATCTGGGCCTGGAGATTTCTTGGTCTTTTGAGTTTTAATTGCATTTATCAGTTCAAACATAGAGATATTTTCATTCAATATTTTCCTCTGTTCCTCTGTACATTTAGTTGTTATATGTTTCAATAAAAATTCTTGGATTTTCTGACTATTGTGTGGAGTCCGTTTATATAAATTTTTATAAAAATTTTCCACAATTGTTTTTAAATCCTGTGCTTTGTATTTTATTTCATGCTTTTCGTCTTCTAATGCCACAATAAATCTTTTTTCTCTTTCTTTTCTAAGTTTATAGGCTAACCAACGAGAGGGCTTATTCGCATTTTCAAAGAAATACGCTTTTGTGTATTCGATTTTTTGTGCTATCTCTTGTGTTAATCCTAAATTTATTTGATGTTGCTTCATTTTTATCCTTAGTCTTATCTCCTTTAAGTTTTCTTTATTATGGCTTATCTCTTCTAATTTCCTTAATTCTGTCGTTAATTTTTTAAATGTTTCTCTTTTCTGTTTATTTTTCCCTGCTTCTTGATTTATGAATATGCCCCTAATATATGCTTTAAGGGTATCCCAAATGATATTCAAATTAGTGAACTCCTTTTTTGTTTATCTCAATAAATACTTTTATGTCTTGTCTCAATTTTTTAACAAAATCTCTATCCCTCATTAAACTTACATTTAATCTCCATCTCTTACAACTATATGGTTCTTGTATAGCTGCCCACATAGGATTGTGGTCTGCAAATGTATTTGCAAGAATTTCGACCTCTGAAAATATTTTTATTATGTTTATATTGACCCACATCATGTCTATTCTTGACCAAGAATTATGTCTATGAGAAAAAAAAAAGTATAATCTCTTTTGTGTGGGTTCCTAGTTCTCCATAGATCCAACAAGTTGAATTCTTCCATTAATTTTAGGAAATTTTTCGTCAAAACTGCTCCCGACTTATGTGTCTTTCTTGTTTTTTTCCTATCATCTTTGGGATCTAGTACCGCATTAAAATCTCCTACTAAACATATATTTTTGGGATTTTCTTTAGAGATATAGCTCCTCAATTCTGCAAAAAATATATCTTGATTTTGATTTGGGGCATATATGTTTATAATTAAAATTTCCGTTTCTCTAATTTGTACCTGTACTCCAATAATTCTCCCATCATTAGATCTAAATTTAAGTATAGGGTTCAGTTTCTCCCTTACATACGTAACTACGCCTCTTTTTTTAACTTTATCTGATGCAGTGAAGGCTATACCCAATTTCTTGCACATTAAATGTTTTTCATGGTCTTTTTTTATGTGGGTTTCTTGAAAGCACGTTATATCATTCTTTAGTTTAATTGCTTGATGTATAATTCTTCTCCTTTTGCATGGGCTATTTAAACCATTAACATTCACCGAAATCAGGGATAGTTTCTTACTCGCCATCTTTCTTTTTATGAACAATATTTTTAAGTTGCCACCTTGTTTGAATTTGTGATGCCGTTTTATAATTTAATTGGACTTTTTTATAGTCTCTTTTCCTGGTATCTTTCAGTTGGACTTCAGATGCTCCTTTTTTATAACCTTCTCCTTCTCGATCTTCTCTGCTTTCTCTGTCTTCTCCTTCCTCCTTTTCTTCTTCTTCTCCCTCTTGTTGGTCTTCCTCTTCCTGTGGCCTTTGCCAGCCCCCAACCTTTCCAGAAAATTTTCCAGTTTGAAAACAGAGTCCAGCTTATATCTTTGACTTCTATACATAAATTGAAGGCCTTCTGGTATTAACCACCTATATTGAATCTCATTTTTTCTTAAAAGTTCAGCTAAGGTGGAATATTTATGGCGCCTTTCCCTAATTCTCCAGGGGATATCTTTCAAGATTCTAATCTCATTTCCTTCTATTATCATTTTCTTTTTATTCGCCTCTTGGAGTATTCGGTCTTTTATATGTTTCTTTGCAAATTTTACATGGACTTCCCTTGGAGTTTTATATTTTTTCGAATATGCCGAGTTTCTTCTATATACTGTATCTATATTTTCCAATACATCTTTTTCATCTGATATATTAAATTGCTCAACAATATTTCTTGTTAATTCCTCCTTTAAGTTTTTTCCAAATTTTTCAGTAACATTTTGGAATCTTAAAGTATGTTCTGCTTTCTCGAGTTCAAGAGTCAACAAAGTTTCTTCCATTCTGTCGGTTTTAGATTTTAATTCCCATACTTCCTGGTCAATATCTTCCATTTTTTCTTCTAAATGTCTTGTGGTTTTAGTTAATTTTTTGATTTCTAGTTTAATTTCTTCAGTATCATTTTTTAGTTGCTTTGCTATTTGGTCCATTTTGTTTTGTAGCGGTTCCATTTCTTTTTTATAATTTCAGCATTTTGCTCTGCTGCCATTTGTAAAAAGTTTTGTAGCATGTTTTGTAAATCTACTGTTGTTACACTAGATTTGATTAAAGCTAGCCCTGATGTTTGGCTGGGCGATGCCGAGGAACCTTTTCTACCTGTACCTGTAGCCATGTTTACTTTAAGTTGTAATGTATTAGTTGAAATTACGTTAAGCTCAGAGGTTCTATTTAACTATATCAAAACAGCTTCCAAGGTAATTCTGGCCACTAACAAAAATTTCTATATCCCCCCTTTTTTTTATGTTTGAGAGTATAGACACGCCCCAAGCGCTTTGACCTTTTCCTTCAGCCTCCCTTCCCTTTCTCCCCTCTATGCCACTCTTTCTCCGTTCTATAGGAAGACTGTTCCCAACTAGTTTTCCCAGTCAAATCCTTTGTACAGCGCTAAGTCACTCCACTCCGCTCCTTTGGCACTTCCCACTCTTCTCGCGTCCTCCGATTGTCCCTCGTGCAAACCCGTCGCTTCCCGGCTTTCTTCGGATTCCCTCGGCTCCTTTCAACTTGATCTGAACGGCCGTTCGTTCTCTGGGTCTCGACCATGCCTCCCGAGGTTGCTTGACTCCGTCCTCCAATCTCCCAACACCAGCTCTTACAGCGTCAACTCTGGAACCTCCACGAACTCCCGAATCCCCTCTCCTGTTAAGACAAACAAGACTGGACAAGGTACCATCTGTAATTCCATGTAATCTTTTCCTTTCTAAATATATTAAATTATCCTACTGCCCCTTTAACCCCTTTGTTATTTCCTTTCTAAATATATTAAATTATCCTACTGCCCCTTTAACCCCTTTGTTGTTTCAATGGCCGCCTTAAAGTCCCCGCTCTCTATATTTTCCCCTTAGTCATCCCACTTAGACTCTTTCTCTCTCTTTTTTATTTTTTTACAGTTTGGAACCTCCTTTACATAGCTAGTTTCACCACCTTTTAAACAGTTTTCCCCTTCCAATACTTAGCTTTGGTTATGTAAGTATAGTGCCGTTCGTTTTTCCACTCCTCTTCCTATATTGCTTCTTATAGCTCTCTCCCAGTTCGCCTCATGCCGGTTTTGTTATTCTGGCATTCCTCCAGCCTCTTGAAGCAAAAAAAAAAAACAATGTTTTTCCAAATCACCAGCTTTCTCTTATTTCTTTCCCTTTAGTTAACACTCCCAGCCTCCTCCGTGCTCTTTGAGTCTTCACAGCAAGGTCACATATAAAAAAGACTTTGCTGCCTTCATCCACTCCCTGCATTAGGACAAGCCAAAAATACCCCCGAGAGAGCTGCCGCTCTTTCAGTTTGAGCTTAAGTCCATTGCAAATATCTCCTGAAAACCAGAAGTATTCGGCTAGAAGTAAAAAAGCCAAAGGAATGTGGATAAACAAAGAGGTGCGAGGAGCTCTTCCCCCGCACGTCTACCCTCTTGAGCGTCTCAAATATATGCCATTATGCTTGGTGGGGCATTCCTGACAATGACTCTGCTAATTAAGGCAACTTACTACTTTTCCAATAAAGCATATCTTTTATGAAGAGTGCCTGGACTTACTTGCAGTTGAACCTGACAGAAAGTGTCTGGAAATCTTTACTCTCCCCGGGACGTATCTCTCCTACCAAGATGAGCGGAACCGGCGGAGAGGGGTACCTACCACAACCCTGACCATTACGGCGCCTCCGATAACCATGGTGCCCCCAATGACCACGGCACCTCCGACTACCACAGCAACCCCGACGATGACAGTGGTTCTACCGGCCACCACTGTGGGGGAGGAATCCTGCTGACCTTCGGATTTGGGGTCCCAGTGTCATCGGCCGCAGTGCCTATCTGCAGCCCATCCAGACCAACCACGACGGATGGCGGAGCCATTCCCTGCCAGACCATGTGTTTTATCACCCCATTTTGGGATAAGGGTGTTACCTACCGAAAACCTCGGGACTGGGCAAGGCGTCTAGGAGACTCTACTCAGACTACCTGGTCATTGCTGGGAAGCCTAAGCTGGGACAGTTTGTTTGACCCCTGCCATAGCATGGGGAGCTTTGGGGCAACGCCAAGCAGACCAGCCAGAGTTTCCCTGAGACCCAAGGGCAAGGATGTCGATACCTGGCTGGATGGCTTGGAGGCAGACTGTCGTATGATAATGTGGGATTTGGGAAATTTGTTGCAAACCTTGCCAAATATGATGAATCAGGCAATACAGACCCACATGGTGGGTCAACCAGGGGGTCCCCCACCGATCCCGGCCTGACCTGCCCCACCACCACCAGTCTTCCCGCCCCCGGTACTGCCTCCACTGGTATGGCCTCCTCTGTTTCCTGTGCCGCTGTCAGGGTTGCCTCCACCAGGCCTGCCGCCAGGTGTGCCAGCCCAACCCCCGCCAGGTCCCCTGCAACTGCCTGCACCGGGACCTGCACCGGGACCACCCCCACCACCCCCCAGACCGATGCCCGTGGGACCGCCGATTCCAGTGGCCCCACCAGCTATGCCCCGGCCCAAGGACTTACTGGATATCATGTTTGATGGGGACCCAGAGAATCTGTCATTCTTCATACTGCAAGTGGGGAAGTTTGTACAACGTTGGGCCCACCTGTTCCAGGTTGAGGAGCAACAGGTGGATTTCATCACCTCACGGCTGAGAGGGAAAGCCACTAGCTGGTATGTGGCTCTCCATGATCTAGAGGCTGTGGAATTAGGGAGTGTGGATGCTTTCATGTGGGCACTGAGGATGCGTTTTGAAGATCCCACAGCCGTGCAGAAGGCCAAAGCCTTCCTCTGTACTTTTAAGCAGGGAAAGCTAATGGTGCAGGAGTACTCCACAGAATTCCAACGCCATGCAGCCAAGATCCGAGATTGGACCGATCCGGTCCTGGCCCAGCAGTATCGGTTGGGGCTCACCACAGACATTTGGAATAATGTCATAAGCTCCCAGGAACTGCGTACCCTGTGCAGCTGGATGGAGGAGGCTGAGAGGGCAGAAAGCAGACTTCCCACCATGTGGCTGGATAGTGCGATAGCCGCCGGACGGCTGCTGGTTGCATCCCAGCAGAAGCCCAAACCACCCCAGGTGAAGACGTCGGTCAGAGACCAATATATGAAACAAGGCCTGTGCCTTAAATGTGGAGAAAAGGGGCACTATGCCGCCTCCTGCCCAGGGGGAGAAGGGGCCAAGACCCCAGCACGGGAGGGCAACAAGCGCCGCATGGATCCACCAGGCAAACGGGGAACTGCCAAACCGAGAAATCCCCAAGTATTGCTTGCTGATGCTGATTATGTGGAACCTGAATCAAGTGACGAGCCGGTGGGAAATGAGCAGGTCCTGTTGTAGATGGCGCAGCACGACAGGACCCGGCCCGTGAGGCACCAAAACTGGTGAGCAACTATCCACCCCTTTTTTTTGTGACTGTAACAATTATGAACTCAGCCATGAAGATGCATATTCAGGTGCAGGGTCTCATAGACTCAGGGTGCAGGAGGGACCTCATCAACCCCTCCCTCGTGCCGGGGCTAGATGCAGCCGTGGTCCGCTTGACAGAGCCCATCATTTTTACCCTGATGGATGGGTCCCCAATGAAAGAGCCTTGCCGGTTCAAGACTGTTCCCTTGCGGGTGGAAGCAGGCAATCACTGGGAGCATCGACCCTTTGCAGTAGCACCAGGGGCCAAGTTCCCATTTGTCTTGGGGAGCCCTTGGCTCCATGGAAACGACCCATATTTTTTGTGGGAGGATGGCATCATCCGGTTCATCTCTCCCAAGTGTGCCACCCACACTTGGGATCCAGGGTGGGGAGCACCCCCTGACAGCGAGCCTCCAAGGGCCTGTCTAGCGGCGGAGGAACTGGGACAGATCCCCATGGAATACAGTGACTTATCCAGGGTGTTTGAGGAGGAGGAAGCAGATGAGCTCCCCCCTCACCGCAACTCTGACTGTGCGATCGAGTTGCTCCCGGGGCACAAGATGCCTAAAGGAAAGATTTACGCCATGAGCCCGATGGAAAAGGAGGAGTTGCAGAAGTTCATTGACAAGAATCTGGCTAGAGGGTTTATCAGGCCGGCGTCCTCCCCATTTGCAGCCCCGGTGCTTTTTGTAAAAAGAAAGACAGGGGGCTCTGCTTGTGCACGGACTACCGAGGTCTGAATGCTGTCTCTGAGACTAATGCATACCCGATGCCTCTGATTAAAGACCTTTTGGTGGAGGTGGCCAAAGGCAAGGTGTTTTCCAAACTGGACTTGAGGGGTGCCTACTTCAGGGTACACATCCGACAAGGGGATGAATATAAAACTGTGTTCAACACCCTTTTGGGACAATTTGAATACAGGGTGATGCCGTTCGGGCTCCAGGGAGCTCCGGGAGTATTTATGAATTTAATAAATGAAGTTCTGCATAAACACCTCTTTAAGGGGTGGTCGTTTACTTGGATGATATCTTACTGTACTCCCCTGATTTGGGATCCCATATTCAATTGGTGAGGGAAGTCTTACAAACGTTACTCCAGCATAAACTGTTTGTTAAGCTCTCCAAGTGTGAGTTCCACTGCACATGCATCGACTTCCTAGGGTACCGCATATCCCCAAAGGGGCTTAAGATGGACCCCACCAAAGTCCAAGATGTCCTAAATTGGGACCCCCAAGGACCCGTAGGCAGCTGCAGAGTTTTCTCATTTTCACAAATTTCTACCACTATTTTTTACCCCATTTTGCCCAAGTCAGGTTGCCGCTGACGGATTTACTGAAAACTAAAGGGGAAGGGGAAGGGGCCACCAAACCGGGGGCAAGGCTAGATTGGAACCCGACATGCCAAGAGGCATTCAGACAATTGAAAGCCTTGTTTACCACAGAGCCAGTGCTAGCACACCCCGATGAAACAAAAAAAATTGTGATTCAAGTCAACTCCTCCGACACGGCCATGGGGGCGGGGGGCGATTTTACAAGAAGGCGATGATGGGCAACTCCATCCCCTGGCATATGTGTCCCACAAATCAATGACACTGAGAGAAATTGGCCCGTGTGGGAGAAAGAAGCAGGGGCAATCCGTTTGGCCCTGGCCACCTGGTGACATTGGTTGGAAGGGGCCCAGGTTCCCTTCGAGGTCTGGACTGATCACAAGAACCTCGAGGTCCTTTGAAAACCCTGGAACCTTAATGCTAAACAGTTCTGGTGGGCTGAATTCTTTTCTAAGTTCCAATTCACCCTGCACCATTTCCCGGGTCAGTCCAACTCTCTAGCAGATGCACTCTCTCACCTTTCCCAACATGATATCTGGAGGGTAGAGGTCCGTGAATCCTTCTTCACCCCCTCTCAATTGGGCAGAGCGGTTGTAACCCGGGGCCAACAGTCTAAGGTACTGACCCAGCCACCCGGGGAACCCTTATGGGAAGAGAAATTTGCCAAAGCTATAACTGAGGTTGAACTACAGGACCTGCAGGCAAGAGGAACTTTAGAGTGCCATGACAATGGGTGTTGGTATAAGGGTGAAAAGCTTTTTGTGCCAGATGTCTTGAGAAGTGAAGTGTTGCAAATGGTTCATGGCACCAAGTTTGCAGGTCACTTTGACTTTGTTAAGTCCTTACATCTTCTACAATGGAGGTTTTGGTGGCCGCAGATGAGGAAAAAAATTATCAGACTTTGTGCAAACCTGCCAAATGTGTATTATGTGTAAATCATGGGTGGGCAAACCCCCGGGTCTCCTGCAACCACTACCAACCCCACGGAGACCCTGGGAGGTCATTTCAATGGACTTTATCATGGACTTGCTGCCCAGTAAACAAATGACTGTTGTTTGGGTAGTGGTGGACTTGTTCACCAAGCAAGCGCATTTCATCCCTTTCCCGGGCTTGCCAACCGCCCGTGCTCTGGCAAAACTGTTCTTACACCACGTTGTAAGGCTACACACGCTGCCAGTCAAGATAATATCCACTTATTGTGTATCCTCCCACTGGGAGTATTCCTGCACACGTGCTCAGTTTTCATTCGCTAATAGTGCTTATGCATCACACTATATCTGTACGCCATTATGCTTGGTGGGGCATTCCTGACAATGACTCTGCTAATTAGGGCAACTTACTACTATTCCAATAAAGCATATCTTTTATGAAGAGTGCCTGGACTTATTTGCAGTTGAACCTGACAGACGGGCATCTGTGGACCTGGAGTACTTCCTCGTCTTCCGAGATGTCAGATCCCCGCATGGCTAGCGTGCGATGGACAGCTGAGCCGGGGCGGTTTTGGTGGGCCTTCTCATAGGCAGCGGCCTCCTGGATGGCCTTATCCAGGTCGAGGTCATTGTTGCTGGCCAGTTTCCGCCGCAACTTAGACTCATGGAGGCCCACGAGAAACTGGTTGAGCGACGTGTCTGAGAGGCTTGAGAAAGTGCATCTTGTGGCCACCCGCCAAAGGCCCGCCAGAAAATCTGTGGTGGACTCGTCTGTCCCCTGGACCCTCGCGAAGAACCCCAGCCGCTCCACAAACTTGGTGGGCTTGGGTGAGAAGTGGTCCGTGAGGGCCTTCACCAGCACCATGTAAGACTCCTCCTTGGTGGTCCTTGGATTTGTGAGATCCCACAGGAAGAGGAGGGTGTCTATGCCACAGACACTGAGGAATAGGGACTTCTTTTTTCCTGCATCCACCACATCATGGTAACTGAAGTGGTTCTCCAGGGTCTCCAACCAGGCATCCCATTGCTGAGGTTGGGAGATATCGAAGGCTCGGAGGTGGACTGGAGGCATGACCATCTTACCACGTGTAGGTGGGTGGTGGTGCAAATTGCAGTGGCTGGGAATAAGCATCGAAGCCGGGCGGGAGACAAGCTGTTCATGGGGTCAGCGGCAAGGCTCGGGAGCGGTGCGGTGAGCAGCAGGCTCGATGCGATGCTCGGGAGCATGGGCGACTTCGGTTGCAGTGAGTGGTGTGGTGCTGCTGTTGCTACCACTGTAGAACTGATTAATTAGGAATGCTCCACTCGACCCATTTTTTATTTCCAGTTTTGTACACAACATTGGCTGTGTCCACACTGGCAGCTTGGTGCGATATGGTGCCGCCTCTAATTGAACCGATTTAAAGTGTTGTGGGTCATAGCAACCACACAGCACACCCTGGTGCAGGTTACCCACGGTAAAGCATCCACATTATTGCAGCACCTCAGCCACAGAGCACACTGCCAAAAAAGATTCCAAAAATCATGTGCATGCATAGGAGCACACATGTGCATAGGCATTTTTTTAAAGAAGTAAAGGCAAGACTCATTTTAAACAGAATAATCCTTTTTTCTCTGTGTGTTAAGAAAACTGGCCCTGCCAGATACAAAAGAATGTGTTGGGAGATATATCTGCTAAAAAGTGTTGGCAATGGAGTCTGGAGCGACATGTCTTAAAGGAGAAAGGCCGCTTCTGTTTTGAACTGTTTGAAGAAAAAACACACACATCATGTGTTATAATGATTTAAAGAAGTAAATTTATTAATAAGGATTTTAAGTATTTGTGTGCCTATAGTTAAAAATAAATTATTCTGTTTAGCAGTTTAGAAGAACATTGATATATAACGTAAATGCTTAAAAGCCAAAACTTATAGCTAATGGTTTTACATTGCTTAAATCCAGCCATCATTAAAAGCTGAAGTTGGCAAGCACATATTTGAACAGATAATGCACCTGTTTTGGCAAGAGCCCCATTGTCTGCAAAATATTACATGTTGCAAGATTTTGGGTGCCGTGAAAGAAGGTGAAAATAAATTTTAGTTTTAAAAAAGGCAGCCGGGGGGGGGGGCTGTGAAACAACTGACATGTACTAGATTAGATACCAGATGAATTAATATTGTGATCCAGGTTTTTACAAGAAGTCTTTGATTTCCAATGTACCATTGGAAAAGTCTCAGTCATCATCCAAAAATACAATGAAGAGAAAATCCCAAAGAGAAAGGGAATGCAGACAAATTATGGGCCTTTTGAAAGAAGCCTCATGCAAACTTCGAAATTAAGCTGTTAATAAAATATGCTTCTATATGTTTTAAAGCACCTCTAAATGCCCCAATATGCTGGAATTGATTGGAATAAGCATGTCAGTCAATTGTATTTAGTTTGCTTTTGGAAAAAGCTCATAGATGCTCTACATCCTTATGGAGAGGAGCAAAATGGCAAAAAGCCACATGAGAACTATCTTTTGAAGTTCACAGGATGTATCCCTTGTACAAACTGTCTAGTTAGAAGGCTTTTCTTTTTCTTGCCTTAAAATATAGATGCCTAGTAATTGATTATACAGGGAGGGGGGATCTTCCAAGAGCACATCTTCATGTAGCTTACTGAGCCTGCTTCGGCAGAGAGGGCAGGGTTTAAATCAAAAATATAAACAAATAATCTGTTTGTAAGACAATATAGAGCTATTGTAACTCCAAAGCTGAAGCTGTAAACACATTCCTATGGAAGGGGCTATATTGGAGGACGCAAATGTTGAATCTTTTGTGCCAAGTTCTTGGTTTGGCAAAAGGTCTCTTTGTTAGCCCAAGACAACAATGTTGTATCTTATAAAAATACTTTGAATGTTATCCTAATGTTAAAAGTAAAAGTATGGACACGAGCTAGAAACATTTTGTATCTAGGCCTCAAAGACATGTAATAATGCTTTGTTTAAACTGAATGTAATCTTGGAATGTCTAAAGACCAGAGCCAGACAGTGGGAAAAGCTAATAGCAACATCTTTATCAAAAAGCCACATTTGGCAAGATGTTGAAAACTTGTTTTGTACATTTGAACTTATAGTAATTAGTTCACTAACTGATATCACAATGTCTGGGAATATGACTTTGAAACAAAGTTTGAAATTTTTTTTTTTTTTGAAACAAAATTTTTATTGGGATATATTCAACATTTCCAATCACGTTACCAATACAGTTTCCAAAAAGTAAGATCCCAATCCCCCCACCCCCCTAATAGGCTTCCAACACTGCTAATAACAAACAGAAAAAATTATAAGGCAATCAAGTTTAGACTTAACTACCTCGACAAACCAGGTAACACATTTAAATTATATATAACCTCTACAATTTCAGCATAATATGTATAACAGTACATACAGTTCAAAATTCATTTCACTTCTCATTCAATATCCGTAGGTATCCAAATTATATATTTTCCCCTTCATTCTATATTCAGTTTCTAGATACAATTTCAATCCTTCCCAGTCTTTTAAGTACTGTTCTGCCATTTGTCCATTTAATTTCTTTGTCATTTTGTCCATTTCTGCTAAAAATAACAATTTTCTCAACCAGTCATGTATATCTGGTACCTTCTCCATTTTCCAATGCTGAGCAAAGGCCATTCTCGCCGACGTAATCATGTACCATAACAGTGTCCTTTTCTCTTGTGGAATTTTTTCCATTGTCAAACCGAGGAGAAAAAGTTCAGGCTTTCTCTCAATTGGGGTTTTCAATATTTTCTGCATCACACAATGTATATTAGACCAGTATGCTTTCGCTTTATCACATGACCACCACATATGGTAAAAGAACCCTCTACTTTTTTACATTTCCAACATTTATTACTCAAGTTCTTATCCATGCTAATATTAGCAATCTTTTTTGGTGTCATATACCATCTATACATCATCTTATAGCAATTTTCTTTTACGTTAATACAAGTGGACATTTTAAAAGATCTTTTCCACAAAAATTCCCATGATTCCATAGAAATTTCTTTGTTCATATTTATGGCCCACTTTATCATTTGTTCTTTAACGGTTTCATCCAAAGTATATACAGTCAACAAAGTTTTATACATTTTTGATATCATTTTCCGTTCTTTTTTCAACCATATATTCTCAAAATCATCATTCATAGCCCTAAAACCAAACTCTTTACAATCTTTTTATAAATGTCCCTTATTTGACAATATTGTAGCCAACCATACTCAAATTCTAATTCATTATTTGGTTTTAAAACATATTTTTCCCTTCTCTTTGCAACAATTCCTGATACTTCAACCAATCATTGCCTCTATATTCTGAAAACAAATGTATAACTGCAGCTGGAACAATCCACAGAGGCCTTTCATCCGATATTGTATCCTTATACCTGGTCCATGCATCAAACAATGTCCTCCTTACATAATGATGCTTAAACATAGAGTCAGCTTTGTTTTTCCCATACCAAAGATAGGCATGCCAGCCAAATCTGCAATCGTGCCCCTCAAGAGCTAAAAGTTTTCTATTTTCCAAATTTACCCATTCAGATAACCAAGACATACATACTGCTTCATGATACAAACGCAAATTCGGGACTTGGAAGCCACCTCTGTCCTTAGTATCATACATTATCTTCATTTTTATTCTTGGCTTCTTCCCTGCCCAGATAAACTTAAAGATTTCTCTTTGCCATTTTACCAACACTTTTCCATCTTTCACAATTGGTATTGTCTGAAACAAAAACATTAACCTGGGCAGTACATTCATTTTAATAACGGCAATTTTTCCAAGAAGAGATAACCTTAGTTTTTCCCATTTTTCTAAATCACTCTTTATCGAACCCCACAATTTTTCATAATTATTCTTGAACAAATCTATATTTTTCATTGTAATTTCAACTCCCAGATACTTAACCCTTTTAACCACTTCACATTCTGTCACATTTTGTAACATTTGTTGCTTTGTACCAATCATATTTTTACACAGTATCTTAGATTTATTTTTGTTGACATAAAACCCTGCAAGATCACCAAACTCTCTTACTTTTTCAAATACCTTAGGCATATTATTAACAGGATCTTCAACAATAAACATGATATCATCCGCAAATGCTCTTAATTTAAATGAAAAACCTCCAATATTCAACCCTTTTATATTAACATCATCTCTGACCGCTTGTAGCAAAATCTCCAAAACCCAGATAAATAACAATGGTGACAGGGGACAACCTTGTCTAGTACCTTTTCTTACCCGGAACATATCTGTTGATTCTGCATTAACAATCACCGAAGCTTTTTGTTCTTTATATATCGATTGGATCATTCTTGTAAATTCTACGCCCATCATAGATTTCTCAAGCACTTTAAACATAAATTCCCAATTTAAATTATCAAAGGCCTTCTCTGCGTCCAAAAATAAAAAAGCGACTTCTTTTTCAGGATGTTTGTCATAATACTCAATTGCGTCCAATACAACCCTCATAT
The DNA here is from genome assembly GCA_029375565.1 of Gekko gecko. Lineage (NCBI taxonomy): Eukaryota > Metazoa > Chordata > Lepidosauria > Squamata > Gekkonidae > Gekko > Gekko gecko. The sequence continues at coordinate 3,423 of JAPDNY010001086.1, read as the reverse complement.
TGTCTTTAATTTGTCTATTTGGTAAAAAACCAGCTTGATCTTCCACAATAGTATCTTTCAAAAACTTTTTAAGGCGCTCTGCCAATATTTTTGCAAATATTTTATAATCGTTGTTCAATAATGAAATGGGCCGATAGTTTTTAACATTTGTTAAATCTTGCATTTCTTTAGGGATTAAGGTGATTGCAGCTTCATTCCAGGAGTCAGGGATCTTTCCTGTCTTTCTAATTTCATTTAAAAGAATCTCCAGCACCGGAACCAAATCTTCATGAAATTTTTTATAAAATTTAGCTGAAAAGCCATCCGGGCCTGGGACTTTGGAGATTTTTGCCTCGGCTATTGCTTTACTAATTTCGTCCTTAGTTATTGCAGCATTTAGGAGTGTTTTCATTTCTGGATTTGGTTGTATCAAATTAACTTTGGATAGGTAATCCAACATTTTTTGAGGATCTGCTTGTTTCGATTGAAAGAGAGTCGCATAGTATTTGAAAAAATTCCCTTTTAATTCCTCCTGGGTCCAAAATCTCTTTATTTCCATCTTTCAAACAAGTGATTGTTTTATTCTCTCTCTTTTCTTTAATTGCCATGCTAAATATTTGCCAGGTTTATTTGCACCTTCAAAGGATTTCTGTTGCAATTTTTTCAAGTTCCAAAATACTTCTTTGTTCAACCTTGCCGCATATTGCTCCCTTAGGATCCTCAATCCTCTCAAAATCTTCTTTTTACCAGGCCTTTTCTTAAGTTCTGTTTCTTTTTCCGAATATTTTCCATAATTTCTTTGTCTATTTTCATTTGTTGTTTCCTTTCATTATTATTAATTGCAATCAGATGTCCTCTCATCACAGCCTTGTAGGCTTCCCATACCGTTTGCGTCTGTACACTTTTATTTAAGTTCAGTTGAAAGTATGTTTGGGTTTCTGTCCTTATTTTATCCACAATATTTTGCTTGTCCAGCAAATCTTCGTTGAGTCGCCATCGAAATTTTTTCTCTTAACATACGTTGACCATTTTATCGGACTGTGGTCAGAAAGAGTCCTAGGTAGTATCTCAATTTTGCGTGTTTGCAAGATTAGGTTCTCTGTCATCCACATCATATCTATCCTGGAAAAAGACTCGTGTCTTGATGAATAAAAAGAGTACTCACTGTCTCTGGGATGTTTAGTTCTCCAAACGTCTGCCAAATGTTCATGTTTAATCAATTGGAAAAAGACTTTAGGAAGTTTGCCCATGGCCTCAATTCCTTTTTTTGATTTTCTATCAACAACATTGTCAACAGTACCATTAAAATCACCCATTAAAATCATTTGCTCATAGGTCAACTGTCGTAGTTGTTCCCACAAATTCTGAAAAAGTTTTCTTTTGCCCCATTGGGAGCATAGAGATTAACAATTAATGTCTTTTTATTCTGCAGCACAACTTCTACCGCCAAAAATTTCCCTTCATTGTCTTTGAAAATTTCTTTTGGTTCCAACTCTTTTTTAATATATGTAACTACTCCTTTTTTTCTTTTGAGAGGAGAGTGAATAAAATTCCTCTCCTAATCTTTTTTGAGTCAAAAATTTGGCATCTGATTTTTTAATATGTGTTTCTTGCAAGCAAACAATATCGCATTTCTGTTTTTCCAACCAGAGTCTGACATTTTTCCTTTTTTGGGGTGAGTTCAGTCCATTAACATTCCATGAAATTATTTGACTCTCCATGTTGATTCTGTAATTATTTATCAGAGTCTATAAAATTATCATTGATGAATCTGGTCATTTGGTCAACTGACTTGATGGTGACTCTCTTCTGTTTGAACGAAAAACTGACACCTTTAGGAATTTCCCATCTATATCTTATGCCCTCTGATTTCAGCTTGTCAATCAGGTCTTTAAAAAGTCGTCTGTCCTGAAGCATCGCTCTGGGTAGTTCCTTTAGGACCATGATTTTCTTGTTGCCAATTGTGAAGTCGTCCTGAAATTGTTGCTTAAACAAATCCTCCTTCAACTTCTTAGATATAAACTGGACAATTACATCTCTAGGTAATTTTTTCCTTTGCGCAATCGCAGAATTGACTCTGTATACCACATCAATCTGTGCCGCCACTCTCTCCTCTTCCATTTTCAAAAAATCTGCAACAGCATCTACCATGACTGAATGGATGTCCTCATTCTTATCTTCAGGGATCCCCCTGAATCTCATATGATTAATCATTGCATTGTATTGGACCATCACATTCACTTTATCTGTTTCTAAAGTGACCTCAGCTATATTGGATGCTACTCCCTTCACCCTTACATCCATTTCATCTGCTCTTTTGGTCAGCGTCTGTATCTCTTTTGTAATTCCAGACATTTCTTTTTTCAGCTCTGTTACCTCTGATATAACGGTCTTTTCAAGCTTCAGAATCGCGTCCATCACTCGTTTTTCCATAGCTTCCATCATGCCCTGTAGCTTTTTTTCCTCTTTTCCAGCCATTTTCGGGGAGGACCAGGTATTTGCCCTCTGTCGTTGCCGCAGGTCGTAAGCCGTTGTTCACAATCTTCCCTCCAACACACTCTAAATCAAAGTCCTTCTTGTGCCCACCTAAATCGCACTGGTTTCACTTTTTTATATTAAGTCTTTCGTTTAAAATCAAAGAAAATTTTTCTGACCTTCCCAAAATGGCGGGCGCAATTTCTCTATGGTAAATGGTTCTTCCGGGTACTCACTTCCTGTCCGGCAATCTTAATGGTCCCCCTTGTTCCTGATTTCTTCCTTCTTCCGGCCTCCTTGGTCTTCTCTAGGATGATTACTTGTCTGTTCTGGAAGTCACTTCCTGTTTTGCCAATTTCTGCTGCAGCAGCTCCAGTACTTTTCCACTGCAATTCTCGCGGAGTTACTGTTAGTTTCTATTTTAAAGTCAATAATTTAACCGCAGGAATGATCAACAATTCGGCTTTTTGGCCTTTTTTAGCTGTTTAACTGCACTTTTTCCGCTCCAATGTTAGTACAACAGATAGTGCACGATCATGCGCTTCATCGGATGTTGTTTATTTTCGGCCGAAACGCGTCTCCGGTGAGCAATTTTAAAAAGTTACCTTCAAAGTCAGTGTCTTGTTATAGCAGTGTTTCCTTGATATCAGTTTCCGTAGAATGTCTTGGAGGTCTGGGTCATGCGTTCTTATGTTGAGAATCCAACTCGGTGGGGTCTTGTAGAGATTTTCCGAAGTGCCTTCTCTGGGGAGGGGATCAAGGCTGGTCGCGGCGCTCTTTAAAGCCCCGCTATCAGCCGATCTCAACTCCTCTCTCGGGCCAGGCTCTCTGCCAGTCACCCCCTGCCTGGGGGGATCTGCGGTGGGCTATTGGAAGCCCACCCTGTCGTCAAGACCCTCCGTTTGCTCTGGGAGCTCTACGAGCAAGCCAGAGCACGTCAGGACGCCATGAATCCCAGAACGGAAGCCA
>JAPDNY010001085.1:0-19424 GCA_029375565.1 Gekko gecko | reverse complement strand
TAAGACCAACAAAGTTGTCGCGCCCCTGGTCCAGTCTGGGAGGGCCGGCGGGGCTCCCGGGCAGGCCGGCCGAAGGAGAATGCCACAGAGGTTCTGCCACAAGCCTCAGATGCGAGAGGGACCTCAGGTTCCGTCACCTTAAGCGTCCGCTTCTCCTTGGAGTAGGGCGCAAAGAGAGGCCTCAGTCACTCTATCTAGCGGTGCAGGCTCTCTCTCTCTCCAGACTCCTTCTCTCCTCCCCGGCTCTGGCATTCTACCCCTCTTTTTATTCCCTTCCACCACACCTTACCCCGCCCTCCCTCCTTTATCAGGGTTTCATTGGCTCCTGGGCTTGTCTGTCAGCTTGCTTCTTTCCATTCATTGGCTCTCAGGTGTCCCCTTTAAGGGTGTTGGGCTCCACCCCTTTCGATCTCCACAGTTGGGTGTTGGCTGTATCCTGTTGGCCCTTCTGATGGGGTCTGTTGGAGCAGAGGAGCAGGTAAGGAGATTGTTCTGGGGTGGAATCAGCGCAAGGGGATAGCGGGGCTCGCGGGGCTGCTTTCGTGCACGCCCCGGCGGAGAGGGCTTGGTTTCCAACCGTTTGTGAGCCCCCTAGACGCCCCCCCAGCGGGTCCTCCCCCCAGGCTTGTTCCCATCCCCGAGCTCTGGGAGGCTGGGCTGGCAGGGGTGGGCAGTCCCTAAACCACAGTACCGCCCGAGCCCCTGCACATGGGGCCGGCAGCTGGCCTTTCTCCTTCCCCGCGCCTGTTCCGCCCAGGCCGGGCAAGGTTTCAGACGCGGCCCCAGGTACAACGGCGTCGTCGCGTCCTCCCCGCGCCGCCTCGCCTGGCCCTTGGGAGGCCGCGGTCCTGGGCGCACTGGCGTTGCTGCATTTCCTCCACGTCGCCCCCTCAAGCTCTCGGGGAGACGTGGCGCGGGCGCAGCGGCCTCCTCGCGCCCGTCTCGTCTCCCCGCCGCGGCTCCGCGTTGGGGCGGCGCCGCGGGGAGACGGGACACACCCCTCCCCGGGAGATTTGTTGTCCGGGTCCTCTTCATGGAGGCGGGATAAGAAGTCGGCATTCAGATGCTCACGTCCTGCACGATGTTGTATGGTGAACCTGAAGGGGAGCAGCGACAGGTACCATCGTAATACTCGGGCATTATGGCCTTTGGCCCGGGCCATCCACACCAGGGGGGCATGATCGACCACCAAGTGGAACGGGTTGTCCGCAAGATAGAATTGAAGGGCCCCCACTGCCCACTTGACGGCCAACGCTTCTTTTTCGATCGTGGCGTATCCTTTTTCTGCCGCCTGCAGTTTTCTACTGAGAAAAAGGACAGGGCGTTCTTCTCCTGCCACCCTCTGTGAGAGAGGACGGCCCCGAGGCCCGAGTTGGAAGCATCTGTCTGAAGGATGAACGGATAGTCGAAATCAGGGTTGTGTAACACGGGGTCGGCCGAGAGGCTACGGCGTAGAGTCTCAAAAGCAGTCTGGCGCTCCGGGGTCCAGACGATCCGGTTTGGGTGCTGTTTACCAAGGCTGTCAGTCAGCGGGGCTGCACGGGAGGCAAAGTGGGGGATAAACTTGCTATAGTACCCCACGAACCCCAAGAACCGGCGGAGTTGTTTCTTGGTTGTAGGGGCAGGGACGTTTTCTAGCATTTCTACCTTGTCAGGTAACGGTCGCAGGATGCCTCTCCCCACCTGGTATCCCAGGTATTTCAATTCCCGGAAGCCGACGCGGCTTTTCTTCGGGTTAGCTGTTAGTCCGGCCGCACTGATAGCCTCTAGGACCTGCTGAAGGTGTTTCAGATGGGTTTCCCAGTCTGGGCTACAGATTATAATGTCATCTATGTAGGCCCAGGCGAAGTGGCTACAGTGTGCGAGAGCCTGGTCAACCAATCGCTGAAAGGTTGCGGCCGCCCCGTGAAGACCAAAGGGCATCCGTCGGAATTGAAAAAGACCTTGGCTGGTCGCGAAGGCGGTCTTTGCTCTGTCCCCTTGGCGTACTGGGATTTGCCAATACCCTTTTGTTAAATCTAGGGCCGAGAGGTATTGAGCCTTTCCCAGCTGGTCGATTAGATGTTCAGCCCGTGGCATGGGGTAGGCGTCGAACAAGGCAACACGATTCACCTCTCGGTAGTCGATGCAGAACCGTACACTTCCGTCGGGCTTTGGGACTAGGACGACCGGACTCCTCCACGGGCTCTGGGACGGTTCTATGACGCCGAGGCGGAGCATGTCGCTTACCTCTTGGTCAATTATGCCTTGTCGCTTATAGGGGATGGGGCGCCAGGGGCAGCGGACTACCACCCCTTCGGGGGTAGGGATGCAATGCTCCGTCAGATGAGTGCAGCCGGGCTCGGACGAGAACGCTGGGGGACAACTTGCTATAACCCGGCGGGCTTCGCCTTTTTGTTGTGCGGTAAGTCCCCCATCCAGTACCGGTTCTACTGGAGTGTCCTCCGCCGTATGTCGGGGAATCTCTTGGATCTCCACTTCTCCAGGACGTCCGGCGAGCAAACATGGGGCGGAGGCCGGTTCCTTTGAGGCGTCTCTCTCTACCCATTCCTTTAGATCATTGATGTGAAGAGTCTTAGCCTGGCGGCTTGTCCGTCCACACTGGATAACATATGTCACAGGGCCTAAAGCCCGTAGGACCCTGAACGGGCCAACCCAGGGGTCCCCTTTGTTCTTTGGCATGACCCTGCTAGCCACGAGGACCAGAGAGCCGGGTTGTAAGGTCCGGGTCCGAGTACCTACATCATACCGTCTTTTATACTGTTCTTGGGCTTGCTCCAGGTTACGACTAGCCAAAGCCCTAGTGGTTTCCAGACGTTCCCTCAACTGCTGTACGTGGTCTTCGGTAGTTTGCGATTTTCCTGGGCCAGTTGGGACCCATTGCTCTTCTAGCAAGCTAAGAATCCCCCTGGGGTTCCAACCATATACCAACTCGAAAGGAGAGTAACCGGTAGACGCTTGGGGTGTCTCTCTCAGGGCCAATAGTAAGGGATCAAGATATAAGTCCCAGGCCTGGGCATGGTCATGTGATAAGCGGCGTAACATCCCTTTGATAGTCTGATTCATCCGCTCTACTAGGCCGTCTGTCTGAGGATGATATGCGGCCGTGAAGAGTTGCCGGATGTGTAAAGCATCACAAACTTTGGCCATAAAATCAGCAGTGAAGGGTTTGCCTCGGTCCGTCAAGATTTCGCGAGGTAATCCGACGTGGGAGAAGAATCTCATAAGAGCGCGGGCCACCCCAGCGCTTTTCATGCTGGGCAGGGTATGGCTTCTGGATACCTTGTTGTATAATCCATGAGGACCAGAATGTATCTGGCCCCCCTGGCGGTACGAGTCACTGGGCCAATAAAGTCCATGGCGACCCGTTCAAACGGACGGCCCTCGAAGCGGACGGGTTGTAGGGGGGCCCTCGGTGCTGGACGTGATGTGGTCTTCTGACATAATCCGCAGGTCTTCACAAAACGGGTAACATCCTTGGACACTGAGGGCCAAAAACCGTTCCAACACCCGCTTCAGGGTGTTGGCAATTCCTTGATGTCCCGCCCAAGGTGGGTCGTGTGCTTGCTCCAGTACCTTTTGGCGGTACGCTTGCGGTACCAGCACTTGCCGACGAACCGTCCCCCTTACCAAACACTCTCGGAACCAGATCCCTCCCTCCCGTACAATACGGGATCCCCGTTGGCCTAACCGTGCGTCTATAACTTGCCCCTCACTCACCGCGGTCCGACCTCGTAGTGCCTCGAGTGTGGGGTCCTCCTGTTGCAGGGTCGCCAACTCCGGATCCTCTGGTCGGGGTTCCCCCGTCCAGTCGTCAGTTTGGTCAGCCTCCACCGCCTCCTCCGAGGCAGGTGCCGCCCAGGCAGAGGGCTTGCCGGCCTGCTGAGCCAGAATGGGCAGAAAGTCCGGGGCATCGCGCCCCAACAACACGGGGAAGGGCAACATTCTAACCCGGGCCATGGGCAAGTGATATGTGCGACTCTGATACTGGATGGGTACCACCACCACGGGGCAACGTTCCCGATGTCCATGGAAGCAAGCGACCTCGGTTTCCCGTACGAAGGGCAGCTTCTCCGGCATGTAATCCGCTCGCACCATGGATATGGAGCTACCACTATCCAGCAAGGCAGGAACCTCATGGTTGGCGATGGTGACTCTCACGACAAAAGGGGAAGACCTCTCCCCGGCGCAGTGACTTGGAGCGAGGATTCCCACCCGATATCACATTCCATCATGGGACAATCCCGTCGCAGGTGGCCCATTTGGCCGCATGTATAGCACGGCCCCACTTCACTGCCCCGTGTCCCCGGGAGTCTTCCATCGCCCGGCCTCTGGGCTTCAGGCAGACCTCGGCCCTTCATCGGGCCTGGAGGGGCAACCCACCGGGGCGTGTTCCCTCCGGAATGGCCCCGCATTAAGAACGGAGGGCGAGCTCTCCCTCCCCGGGGACCCTCCGGACCCCTTGGCCCCTTTTCGCCCCCGGCCTTGCTGGGCGTCTCGCGAGGCTTTAGTTCTTCTCGCCGGGCCACAGTACCTTCTGCTGCCACAAAGTTCTCCCATAAGTCAACCGCATCAGCCAGCGTTTGGGGTTGCCAGCACGCGATCCAATGTCTCACACGGGGGGGCAGTATCTGTAATAGCTGTTCTAGAACCACTTGTTCTACGATCCGACGGGCCTCGTCGGTTTTTGGACGTAACCAGCGTGTAGCTGCGTCCTTCAAGGCAGCCAGGGTGCTTCGGGGGCGATCCCCGGGATGCCATGTCAGCGCTCGGAATTTTTGCCGGGAGGTTTCTGGTGTGATTGTAAAGCGGTCCAGAATGGCGGCCTTCACCGTGTTGTAATCAGAGGCCTCTTCTTTGGTTAAGCTTTTCACGGCGGCCTGTGCCTCCCCCGTCAAATAGGGCCCCAGAATAAAAGGCCACTGGGCGGCGGGCCAGTGAGCAGCCTCCGCGGCTCGTTCGAAGGACTCTAGGTAAGCTTCAATGTCGTCATCGGCCGTCAGCTTAGTCAAGGGGATCCAAGAACCGCGACTAGGCCAGTTCCCATCGGGTCGGGTTCCTCCGCCTCCATCGGTACCCCGGGCACCGGATGCTAGAGTCTGTTGGAGATCTCGGACCAGGGATGTCTGAGCATCTTGTTGCTGCTGTGCTACTTCTCGCAGCAGCCGTGTGTTGTGCTCCGTGAGCCACTGCCCGAACTGCTGGAGATCCATAGCGGAGGGGGCCACGGGGGCTCCGGCCTGGCTGTCGTCGGACCCTGATGAGTCGTCGCTCGAGGAAGCCGTGGTAGCGCTCCCTACAGTAGGTGTCACCCGCAATTGGGGAGGTTGCCAACCTATGGGGGTTGGTAGGTACGGGCGTGGCCTACCTAGCAGGGTCGGCGTGCCCGCATTCTCCACCACGTTGTCGCGCCCCTGGTCCAGTCTGGGAGGGCCGGCGGGGGCTCCCGGGCAGGCCGGCCGAAGGAGAATGCCACAGAGGTTCTGCCACAAGCCTCAGATGCGAGAGGGACCTCAGGTTCCGTCACCTTAAGCGTCCGCTTCTCCTTGGAGTAGGCGCAAAGAGAGGCCTCAGTCACTCTATCTAGCGGTGCAGGCTCTCTCTCTCTCCAGACTCCTTCTCTCCTCCCCGGCTCTGGCATTCTACCCCTCTTTTTATTCCCTTCCACCACACCTTACCCCGCCCTCCCTCCTTTATCAGGGTTTCATTGGCTCCTGGGCTTGTCTGTCAGCTTGCTTCTTTCCATTCATTGGCTCTCAGGTGTCCCCTTTAAGGGTGTTGGGCTCCACCCCTTTCGATCTCCACAGTTGGGTGTTGGCTGTATCCTGTTGGCCCTTCTGATGGGGTCTGTTGGAGCAGAGGAGCAGGTAAGGAGATTGTTCTGGGGTGGAATCAGCGCAAGGGGATAGCGGGGCTCGCGGGGCTGCTTTCGTGCACGCCCCGGCGGAGAGAGGCTTGGTTTCCAACCGTTTGTGAGCCCCCTAGACGCCCCCCCAGCGGGTCCTCCCCCCAGGCTTGTTCCCATCCCCGAGCTCTGGGAGGCTGGGCTGGCAGGGGTGGGCAGTCCCTAAACCACAGTACCGCCCGAGCCCCTGCACATGGGGCCGGCAGCTGGCCTTTCTCCTTCCCCGCGCCTGTTCCGCCCAGGCCGGGCAAGGTTTCAGACGCGGCCCCAGGTACAACGGCGTCGTCGCGTCCTCCCCGCGCCGCCTCGCCTGGCCCTTGGGAGGCCGCGGTCCTGGGCGCACTGGCGTTGCTGCATTTCCTCCACGTCGCCCCCTCAAGCTCTCGGGGAGACGTGGCGCGGGGCGCAGCGGCCTCCTCGCGCCCCGTCTCGTCTCCCCGCCGCGGCTCCGCGTTGGGGCGGCGCCGCGGGGAGACGGGACAAAAGTTTTATTCAAGGTTTCATGTGCAAGCACACTTTTTCAGATACAGTGAAAAGAAATTCCTCAACCACTACATATAGGAAGAGCGAGGGTGGGGGAGTTAGTTGCCAGGAAGGGCTAATTAGAATCAAGCTACATAAGTAACTGGGCAATTATAGCTGAAATTGGATTAAGGCAGTTGTTAAGGTATGCGAATGGCAGTAAATTAGCATACACATACAAGAGTTAACAAATAGATGTGATCATGAAGTTTTGAGTTCAGTGGCACCTTCAAGACCAACAAACATCAAGAGTTTAATTCTGGGTATAAGCAAGAACTCAGAGACTTAGCATGTGTAGAGTCACACTCATTCAGATACACTGAAACAGATTTCCTCAAATATTACATACTAGTAGCAAAGCCCGTTGTAAAAGGAATACAATGGTGGCTAGCAAGATCTCGCACCACACTGAGGGCGAGAGGCTGGGTGCCACTTCCATGGGCTTGCCGCCCATCTGGCTCCCTGCACCCTGGCGCAAGGGCAGAGACTTTCCAATTTCTGGGGGAGGGTTCTCTGTGACTGGCCTCCCTCCCGCAGCAGGCAGACAAAGCTGGGTGACCATCCATCTCCGCTGCTGGCCAACCAACAGGGTGTGGGGTGCTGCGGCAGCCTGCGGAGGATCCGTGTGCAGTTCGGCCAGGAGGCTGGTTGCACTGGGTGGATGGAGCAAGGCCAGGCTGGGCTGAAATCCAATCCACAAGGCGCCACCAAATGGCCCTTCTTCAGCCCAGCTGCACTGTTGCCCACTCCCCTCTCCCTCGCCTCGGTGCATCCCCCACCGGCCCCTCTCTCTTGCCCCCCCCCACTGGCCGATGGCAAGTGGCACTGCATCTCCCACTCCTGGCTCTTGCGAGCTGTGACTGCAATGCGGGTGCTGTGGCACGCGCACCCCTGTGCACACTCACTCACTCGGGCCACATGGAACTCTCTGGGCCCAGGGAAGCAGCAGTGGGTGAAAGGTTTGTGTGTTTTTTTAAATATTTTTATTAAATTCCAACAATGAGCATATATGACAACTGTAATAAATTTTGCTAATATAATGCAGTATAACAAACATATTATATAACAACTAGAACAATAACTTGACAAAGGCAAAGTAAAATAAAATAAAACCAGAAACACCTTAAATAATAACAGGGGATAACAATAAATAATGATATCAAATGTAGAGCATTCACTACAAAACAAGAATCGCTTGTAACGTAGAAGCAAAGTCTTGCTTGTCTGTTAAAAACTCTAGGAATTGAAACCAAACCGCTGTGAAGTTAGACTGATACTGTTAATTGTTTTTTTGTCTCAAAGATTCGGTAATTTTATCTAACATACACAATTCACTAGTTTTCAGGACAGTGGGTGAAAGTTGACCCTCCCACATCAGTCTGCCTCATCTCCGGCAGGCACGACTTTCAGACTTGTCTCCCTGTGACAGTGAAGGGTCTCCGTGGCCAAACGGCCATCTCCTTCCCTCCCTGGCTGCTTTACCTCACTAAAAGCGCAAGCCTTAATTGGCAAATGCTGCTGGCTTTCCATTGCTATGGGAGCTGTTTGTGGCTGGGAACTGAGAGGATCAATCCCATTTGCCGGCTCCCTCCAGACTGAGCCCAAGATGCTGGCTGCCGGCTCTGTGGGCGGGACTGAGGCCACGCAGCGAGCCAATGCAGCCAGGAGATTGGCAGACCTCCTGAGTGACAGATCAGGGGCCAAACTGATTTGGGAGCATGTAGAACGTTCAGAAAAGAGTCACCCCAAGACAGCATTATATATAAGGAGAGAAAGGTAAAGGGAGGTTAGTTGCCAGGAAGAGCTAATTAGAGTAAAGATGCATAAGTAACTAAGCAATAAATACAGCTAAGATTGGAATAACACATTTGCTGTAAATAGCAGCAGTTTGGTTTACAGATAATAAAGGAGTTAACAACAGATGTGAGAACTAAGTTTGAGTCCAGTGGCACCTTTAAAACCAACAAAATTTAATTTCTGGGTATAAGTGAGAACTGAGTGACTTAGCATGTGTAGTGAGGTAAGAAGCCGATATCTCTGTTAAGCGCTGAGGGTTCCATTATCCTGAGTGTTGTGATAACTTGTAATTCAGCAATCTCCCATTCAAGTCTGTTTCTGACATTCTTTTACAATAAAACAGCTACTTTGAGGTCCCCTATTGATTGCCCGGGGAGGCTGAAATGTTCTCCTACAGGTTTCTCAAATTTGTGATTCTTTATGTCAGATTTATGTCCATTTATCCTTTGGTGTGGGGTTTGACCTGTTTGTTCTATAAAGAGAACCAAAGGGCATTGTTGGCATTTAATGGCATATACAATGCAAACTCCGGAGGATGGCGGAAGACAGGAGGGCCTGGCATCATGATGTGGTCCATGAGGTTGCGAAGAGTCAGACTCGACTGTGCAACTGAACAACAAAGTTAGAAGATGAGCAAGTGAATAATCACAAAACTGAGAAACCTGTAGGAGAATATTTCAACCTCCCTGATCTATGTTAGGTTCCTGCAGAATGTGGGAATGAAGAAAAGGGAATGCAAATGTGTTCACGTGTACATCCCTTTTTTGTTCAAACCAGAGTACCACAGGAGGCTCCAGGATACAGCAATTAAACATGCGTTCTTAGGGCAAATTCACAAATTACAACAGGGCTGATTCATGGGGGCCTAATTGAGACTGAGGCCATGGCAAGCAGGGAGCAGGGGTTTAAACCTCTCCCCATACACAATATTTCTCTGACCTCAAATGGCTTCAGGAGCCCATATGCCCTGTTAGGGAACCTTACATGTAGCTGTAAGTATACGTAAGCACAGCAGGGCAAACAGTAGCTCAGGCTGGGAAAAATGGTGTGGTGGGAGAGCCTGAAGGCCCTTTTCTCCACACACTGTGGTCCCAGTCTGAATTGGGACCCCACACGCCTGGAAATCAACTCCCCAGCATGGATCTGCAGATCCAAAGTCCTTTTGACAGCCACACATCTGACACATGGCCTTGTAAACATGTGAAGCAGCCCTTATTGTAAGCTCTAGCACAGGTCTCACAACGTCCTGGTTATTCGTACACTTCAGACCCTTGTCCACATACAGACAGGCTAGAAGCATTCATAACTACTCCTAGACCTCTAGAGACTCCTATTAATAGCTTCTAATAGTAAACCAATTGCAACCACAATTAATCTGTCTCCTGGAGTTCATTACCAGCCCTCTGAAATCGACCCTGGAGATATTATCCAAGGTTAAAGATGTGCAGGACGAAGATCCTGGAGACAGGGAGCCTGGTTCATCATTCTGGTGCTCACCTCCTAGACCTCTGAACTTTGAATCGTAGCTACTGCTAGTTACCATGGATGAGTGCCAGTAGGGCTATATTCATTTATTTAAAATCGAGGCAGTTTTCCAGCTTGTGCCTTAGAGAAATCACGCTTCAGATTAAGCCCTCTTAACACCTCCAAACATGAGAAAATCACTTACTCTTTCTCAATAAAACAAGACAGCATATGTTTTGAAAGGATTCCAAAAGAACGGATTCTCTCTCTCTTTTTTTTGTTTTACTGACAGTCTAATCAACAACAACTTTTTCTTACCATCAAGTCACAGCTCACTTATGGTGACCCCATACTATTTTCATGGAAAGAGATGGCCAGGGGTGGTTTGCCATTGCCTGCCTCTGTGTCAGGGCCAGCCCTGCTTAGCTTCCGAGATCTGACAAGATTGGGCTAGCCTGGGCTACCCAGGTCAGGGCAACAAGGTCTATTAGGACAATATAATTCACAACCATCACTCGTTAAAGGATTTGAAAAGCAAAGTACAATAGCTATAAATGGTAAATAGCGTTTTAAAAAAAGGAATGAGCAGAATTTCATTAATGACACAAAAAACGGACCTTTTTTATGAATTATGCACCAATTTGTTATGCTTGTTACACACACAGCTTTTGCTTCAGGGTGGGGAGAAGGAACCACCGCAGATGTATTTATTATTAGAAAGATTTATGCACAAGACATATGTCTACGGTGCGTAGGATTTTAATTAGGTACAGTTCTCTGCATATTGAGTTGCATGTTGTTTCATTACAACCTGTTCCACAGCAAGTGACCTAGAAGAATAATTGTAAAAGTACACAAGCTTTGTCCAGCCAAGACCACAAAGAGCGAGGAAGTGTAGAAATTGCTTAGTCTTTATTGTCAGGCTTTGCACATGGGAGGCCTGGAATACCTGTAGAGTGAACAAAAGATATAAAGGCAGCTCACTGAGGCTTTCCCATCATTTCCTGCTCCCCTGGGGGGAGAATAGAGAGCCCAGGCTCAATAGTATGGTGCTCTGCATACAGAACAGACCACAGCAGAATGACCAATAAAAGTAAATTGAGTCTGGATCTTTAAACTTCTTGGCAGTATCTGTTCCCATTCACGTAGCAGCAGGTGCCTGGCTTGCTCTTCTCCAGGACTGTTCTCTTAAGGCTGTTGACAGGGGCCCTCCTGCTTCAGCAACTATTAGTTTCCCTGGTGCATCTTTCCTTTGCTCAGACAGTTCCTGCAAGACTGCTTGTGAACTGCTGACAAGTGGGCCTCTTCTGACCACCCAGCCATCACTCTGGCAAGTGGGTCCTGGAAGGCTGCTGATGTCATGAAAGAGTCACTAGAATTAACAGCAGCTACTGTTAAGGAAAGGCTTCTTTCTGCTTCCACACTTTCTGCTCTGCACACAATATAAAATGGCATCTTCGCTAACAACCAGGTTTCGAAGCTCCTCTGCTAATCCATTTATAAGCTGGCTTTTCACAAGAGGATTCCTTCCACAGCTTGCCACGGAATATAAGCCCCTCTCTGCGTTGCAAGTTCCACATTTGGTTGGGCTTCACTTCAATTGCCAAACTGGGATGAGTACGGAAAGCTCTATCAATAGCCTTCTCAGAGCATTCAAATAAAAATGCAGAGGTTCCTCTGTTCCTTGCTTGCCACTGCTGTCTGTATTTCAGAAGGGCAAGCCCCCCCCCCCCCCTGGCCTTTTAAGTGCTTTCTGAGCTGCTTGTAGGAACCACGCTCAGCACGGGGAAGCTGCAGGTAGAATACCTTGGCATCTCCCACAAAAAAATACTGCCCTCTGATCCTTCCACTCATACACAGAGACCAGAAACTCGATGTTAGCCAGGTACTTGCTGATCCCAGGCTCTTCTGAGTAAGCAGTAAATTTCATCTCAGGCAATACTGCTACCAGTTGTAACATAGTTGCTAAGGAACAAACTTTAATTAAAAGGCTGCCACGCGCTCTCCAGCATGGATCTTAAAAACAGTAACCTCAGTTAAATGGTCAGAATACAGAACAACAACTAGAACCTATGACAGAACCAACTGAAGCACTCAGATGTGCAACAGCACCACCCGCTGGTTGGGATGGTTATATAACCATTATGTATCTTTGACATTCTAGGATTTGCCAGGATCTGTTTTGCCTCTGTTCTTTTGAGGGTGTTACATGAGCTGATTTTCAAATGCTCTTCCTCCACTTACAGAATCTTAGTAGTTAAAAGTCCACAAAAACTATCACAGCGTCCTGTCCCAAACTAAGCTCTGCTCCCAATTTTTTTTTGTAAATGGGACAACTGCTTCCTCACCACAGGCTTATGGCTAAAGCTGTGAGAACCACTGATGTACTAACACTCCAGATGCAAACTGCCAGGCTTTTGGTTGAAGCGGCAGACATTCAACCATTCTGGCCTCCCCTGTTCATGGCCCCAGGGCCCTGCTTCTTTAGATAACATTACTTGGGCTCTGGAGCTTTCTATTCACCTGACATGAGGGTTTTTTTGTTACTGTTTGTTGTGCCATCTGTTGTTTTATTGGTTTTATCATTTTTATTGTTTTATGAATCTTATGTTGTAAGCTGCCCTGAACCCACTTGTGGGATAGGGTGGGGTATAAATTTAACAACAGCAAAAGGGGGTTAGATAAATTTCATTTTCAAACTCTTTCCAA
Organism: Gekko gecko; assembly: GCA_029375565.1. Lineage (NCBI taxonomy): Eukaryota > Metazoa > Chordata > Lepidosauria > Squamata > Gekkonidae > Gekko > Gekko gecko. Next base: position 7,027 of record JAPDNY010001085.1, on the reverse strand, counting down.
GACTCAGCTCCATCGTTATCAGCTTCTTAAAGTGTTTTAAAGATTCACGTGCATACATATACACAGGGCTATTTTGGGGCAGGAACGCACAGGAACGGAGTTCCGGCTGGCTCCAAAGTTGGCCACACCCAGCAGGAACTCATTAGCATAATAGGCTACACCCAACAGCAGAAACTCATTAGGAATGGCTACATCAGGGGTGTGTGGCCTAACATGCAAAGGAGTTCCTGCTAAAAAAAAAAAAAGCCTGGGGTTTTGACAACAAACAAGGTAAACAGAATAAGAAGTAAAAGATGGGTGTGGCTGGATGACCACACTTCTGGTAACTTGGGGGTGTGGCCTAATATGCCAATAAGCTGTGCTGTCAGGGGTATGGCCCAATATGTTAATGAGTTTCTGCTGTTGGGTGTGGCCTATTATGCTAATATGTTCCTGCTGGGCTTTTGCTACAAAAAAAGTCCTGCATATACATATAAAATGATTCTATGTGAAGATGAAGGCAACTTCTGCATCAATTCAGATTACACTGGGGGTTACAATACAAGCTACCAACCAGTCCTATTCAACATGGAGGTAAAACTGGGGTAATTTAGGATTCTTTCATAAAAATATACAAAAGTTGCAATGCTTATTTATAAGAACATAAGAAAAACTATGTTGGAGCAGGCCAGTAGCCCATCCAGTTCAGCAATCTGTATCACACAATGGCCAAAACCCAGGTGCCTAAGTAGGTGTCAACCCGCAGGGCCAGAACTCCAGAACCTCTCCCACTGTTGCCCCCCTAAGCACCAAAAATACATAGCATCACTGCCCTAGACATAGGTTCCATCTATACATTGTGGCTAACAGCCACTCATGGACCTCTGCTCCATACGTTCATCCGATCCTCTCTTGAAGCTGTCTATATCTGTAGCCACTGCCACTTCCTGTGGCAGTGAATTCTACGTGTTAATTGCTCTTTGGGTGAATAAGTACTTCCTTTTACTGGTTCTAAGCCTACTGTTCGTTATTTTCATTGAGTGCCCACAAGTTCCTGTATTGTGAGAAAGGGTGAAAAGTACTTCTTTGTCTACCTTCTCTATCCCATGTACAATTCTGTAACCCTCTGTCATTTCACCACTCAGTCGTCATTGCTCCAAGCTAAGGAGCCCTAACCTCTTGAACATTTCTTCATAAGGAAGATGTTCCACTTCCTTAATCGTTTTAGTTGCCGTTTTCTGCACCTTTTCCAATGTTATAATACATTTCTAATGTTATAATACATTTTTTTTTTGGTAAATACAATTTATTATTGGATATATCACATGTTCATACATTTTAAACCTACCTACATATCCATTTTTCTAATTTCCCTTCTCCCCCCCCAAACAAGGCTTCCCGCACTGCTCCAACCCCGTTAGTGTCTCTCTTGTTCTGTTACAATTACTTCTAAACTTATTTTCTCTTACAAACGGTAACAATTCAAAAATCTAATTCTATTTCATTTTCTTCTTAATAACTATCAAAGCAAATCAAACCACGTTTAATGTCCCAATTTTTCAACAAATATTTTTGAAAGTCTTTCCAGTCTTCAAAGAAAGTTTCATCTTCTTCGTTGTTTAACTTTCTTGTTAGTTTGTCCATTTCTGCCAAAAACAACGTCTTTTAATCCATTCCCATGTTTCAGGTACTTTATCTTGTTTCCAACATTGAGCAAAAATCAGTCTAGCTGCTGTGATCAAGTACCATAGTAGTGTTCTCTTGGCTACATTTATTTCTTCCATTTTAAGACCTAACAATAACATCTGTGGGTCTTTCTTAAAAGTACATTTCAAAATTTTTTGTATCTCATTGTGGATCTCAGTCCAATACTTTACTGCTTTATCACATGACCACCACATATGGTAAAAAGACCCTTCATGTTTTTTACATTTCCAACATTTGTTGGACATACTTTCATTTATAATAGCAATTTTTTTAGAGCGTCCTATACCATCTGTACATCATTTTATAACAATTCTCTTTAACATTTACACAAGTTGAAATTTTCATTGACTTTTTCCACAAATATTCCCAGGATGTCATTAATATCTCATTATTAACATTTACAGCCCATTTTATCATTTGCTCTTTTACAGTTTCATCCTCAGTGTACCATTTCAATAAAACCTTGTACAATTTAGAAATCATTTTTTTACCTTTCTCAAGCCATACAGTTTCAATTTCAATGTTCTTTTCTCTGAAACCATGTTCTCTATTATCGGTCTTAAATAAATCATAAATCTGTCTGTATTTCAACCAATCATATTCAAATTCGAGGTCAAATCTATCTTGTAACACAAAATTTTTCCCTTCTAATTTTAAAAGATTTTTGTAAGGTAGCCAATCTAACCCTTGATTTCTTGAATGTGGGTTAATCACTTCAGCTGGTACTATCCAAAGTGGTCTTTCTTCTGAGAAGAATTTTCTATATCTCATCCATGTCTCGAACAGTGATTGCCTTACAAAGTGGTGTTTAAAAAAATTGTCCATTTTTACTTTTCCATACCATAAATATGCATGCCATCCAAATTTGTTATCATGCCCTTCTAAAGCCAATAATTTCTTATTCTCAAGATTAATCCACTGTTCCAACCATGTTAGACAGACGGCATCATAATACAGTCTTAGATTTGGTAGTTGTAGGCCTCCTCTCTCTCTTGCGTCGCATAAAATTTTCATTTTAATCCTTGGCTTTCTTCCTGCCCATACGAATTTGGATAATTCTTTCTGCCATGAATCCAATACTTTCCTTTGTTTTAGTATTGGAATGGTCTGAAATAAAAACATCAAACGTGGTAAAATATTCATTTTTACAGTTGCGATTCTTCCCATCAATGATAAATTCAAAGTGTCCCATTTCTTCATATCTTGCTGAATCCTGTGCCACACCTTTTCATAATTATTTTTAAACAGGTCAATATTTTTCATGGTTAATTCAATTCCAAGATATTTAGTCTTTGTAACTACATCACATTGGATTTTCTTTGAAGTTCTATTTGTCTTTGGTTCGTCATGTTTTTACACATCACCTTAGTTTTGTTTTTATTAACGTAAAAACCCGCAACTGAGCCAAATTCTTCAATTTTCTCCATCAGATGTGGTATTTTCTCAATAGGATCCTGAATCATAAACATCACATCATCTGCAAATGCCCTATATTTGTATACGAATCCTTTCACTGAAAGTCCTTCAATACTATTATCTTTTCTTATTGCTGTCAATAATATTTCCAACATCCAAATAAACAGCAACGGGGACAACGGGCAGCCTTGACGTGTTCCCTTTTGAACTTGGAAAAAATCCGTCCTTTCTTTGTTTATGTTCAAAGCCGCTTTTTGTTCTGAGTATATTGCCACAATCATGTTTAAAAAGAAGTGTCCAATGTCTAATTTTTCAATAACTTGCAGCATAAACTCCCAATTTAAGTTGTCAAAAGCTTTTTCCGCATCTAGGAAGAGGAATCCAACTTCTTTTTCAGGATGCTTGTCATAGTATTCAATTGCGTCTATCACCACTCTTAAATTGTCTCTGATTTGTCTGTTTGGTAAAAATCCAGCTTGTTCTTCTGCTATAGTATCTTTCAGATATTTTTTCAATCTCTCCGAAATTATTTTTGCAAATAATTTGTAATCATTATTTAATAGCGATATTGGTCTATAATTCTTTACTTGAGTCAAATCCAAACCTTCTTTAGGTATCAATGAAATATTTGCTTCTTTCCATGAATCTGGGATCCGTTTGGTCTTTCTTATCTCATTCGACAGAAGTACTAAAATGGGGGTTAGCTCCTCTTTAAATTTCTTATAGAACTTTGCTGTGAAGCCATCTGGTCCTGGAGCTTTGCCCAACTTTGCATCTTCTATCGCCATTGTCACTTCTTCTTTCGTTACTAAACCATTTAATGATTCCTTAATTTGTTTTCCCAGCTCTGGAACTTCAATAGTCTCCAAATATTTCTTAACTCTCTGTTGATCAATTCCTTTCTTTTTGAATAATTTGGCGTAATATTTGAAGAAAGCTCTTTTTATACCATTCAAATTCATAACATCCTTTCCATCTTCAATAATCTTAGATATAAAATTCCTTTCTTTTCTATTTTTCAATTGCCACGCTAAAAACTTTCCTGGTTTGTTTGCACCCTCAAATGCTTTTTGCTGTAATTTCTTCAAATTCCAATATAATTCTCTGTTTAATAAAACATTCAGCTGATCTTGCAAAAAGTGGATCTCTTTAATAATCTTTTTCTTCCCTGGTCTTTTCTTTAATTCCTTTTCTTTTTGTCGAATTTTTTCATGAAGGTCTTTCTGTTGTTGGATCTTTTGCTTTTTGTCCTTGGAGTTCAGAGAGATAAGCATACCTCTCATTACCGCTTTGTACGCATCCCATACAACTTGTATATCCGTACCTTTATTTAAATTCAATTCAAAAAAACTTTTCGTTTCTTTTTTTAAAGTTTCATTGATTAGTTTTTGATCTAATAAGTCCTCATTAATTCTCCAATATAGTTGTTTAGTTTTTTTCTTTAGATATCCAGAGTAAGGGATTATGATCCGAATTAATTTTCGGTAAAATTTGTATTTTATAAGTTTTTTGCGCCATCTCCTCTGACATCCAAATCATGTCAATTCGGGAGAAGGAATTGTGTCTATTAGAGTAAAAAGTATAGTCCTTAGTCTTGGGATTCCACTTCCTCCAAACGTCTTCCAGTTTCTCTTGCTTCATCAATTGAAAAAATTTTTTTGGTAACTTTCCAATTGTCTCTCCACTTGCTTTGGATTTTCTGTCCAATATGTTATTCACTGTACCATTAAAATCTCCAGCTAGGACTATTTGATCATAATTTAAACAGTCCAACTCTTTAGTCAAGTCATTGAAGAAAGTCTCTTTTGCACCATTGGGTGCATATATATTTACAAGCAATGTCTTTTTTCTGTTCATCAATATTTCCACGCCAACATATCTTCCTTCTTTATCTGAGAAGATTTTTTTAGGGTCCAATTCTTTTGAAACATAAATCACTGTTCCTTTTTTCTTATTAGTTGCTGAGGAATGAAATTCTTCTCCCAATTTTTTATTAATCAAGTATTTATTATCTTGTTTTCTTATATGTGTTTCTTGTAAACAAATTATGTTACATTTTTGTTTCTCCAGCCAATGATTCACTAATCTTCTTTTGCTTGGTGAATTTAGTCCGTTTACGTTCCAAGATAAAAATTTGTAATCCATAATTGTGTTGAATTAAATATCTTTAAAATCATCAAAATTGTTCTCTTTAAATCTGTATAAGTCTCCTTCAGATTTAAGAGTAGATCTCACCGAATTGTACACGAATGAAAGTCCATATGGAATCTCCCATCTGAACCTAATATTCATTTCTTTTAGTCTGTCTGTCAATTTCTTGAATTTCTTTCTGTCTTGTAAGATCGATCTCGGAATTTCTCTCAGAATTATTATTTTTTTTCCATTAATTTCCAACGGTTGTGTGAATTGTTTCTTGAAAACATCTTCCTTCATTTTTGTTGTCACGAATTGAACAATCACATCTCTGGGTAATTGCTTTCTCTTGGCATAAGCTGAGTTTACTCTGTAAATCAAGTCAAAGTCTGGATCCAAATCTCCAACATCTTCCCCTACATAAGTTGTCAATGTATTGATTACTAGAGCTCGTATGTCCTGATCTTCCTCCTCTTCTATCCCTCTCAATCTCAGATGATTCTGAGTAGCTCTATATTCCATCATAGACTCCAGCCTTGTATTTTCTAACAGGGATTTTTTAACCTTCTGTTCCATTTCTTCAGATTTTGTCACCAGACTTTTGACCTCTTTCTTGACTTCTTCTGTATCTTTTTTAATCCCTGACACTTCTGTAAGTACCAGTTCTTTCAGTTCTTCCATTTTTTTTTCTGTACTTGGACTTGCACTTGTTCTATTTGCTCCAGTTGTATTTGCAGCTGTTGTTGCAATTGTTGTTGCAGCTGTGATTCTATTTGTTTTCCAAGATTCTGCACCACTTCAGTCATCCGTTTTTCCATCGCTTCCATAGCCGCTTGCCACTCTTTTTTTCCTTTGCAGTCATTCTTGGACTAGGTGATGACGCAGCTCTAGGTCTTGACCTCAAATCCGTTTTGGAAGCGACTTCAGTACTAATCAATCTTTATATTAGCAATCTTCAAGCCAAATCGCCACCTTTATAACTTGTATCAGCGCTTTTTCGGCTTAAAAATAACTTTTTAAAATTTAGTCCTCCTCAAAATGTCGGGCGCAATTTCTCTATGATTTTCCGGCTAGAGTAGGCTCCTTCCAAACTTCCTGTTTATCTGTCCGTCTCTGTAATCCAACTTCCGGTAAAGGTGGTGTCACACAATCAAACGTCCGTCTGTTTCCGACACAGCAACCTCTAAAACGTCCACTCTAGCCTACTTCCTGTATCATAGAGTCACAGTTAGTTTCGTTTCTGCTACGTAAAGTTTAGACTTGATTGACCACAGGAATGCAAAACAAAGTCACTTTTCAGCCGTTTTCTCTAAAGGAAAGCTTTCATTTTACTTTTAAATCAAGCGGAATAGTTCATTAAAGGTTTCTACGCTTATCCGTACGTTTCAATTTCACGTTCTTCTTTAAACCGGTAAGCGCTTATTCGTTTGTTACCTTGCTTGTAATCTCGGGGTTTCGCGGTGCTTCTTCTGTAATCGATGTTAAACTTGATGTTAAAGAGGTCGGTAGATGACGAATTTATGCTGAATTCTCAGCCCAGCTGGTATCTGTAGTGCTGATTTGCAACTGCCCTCTTCACGGAAGGAGATCAAAGTGTAAACAAGCTTCCTCCGAAGATTATCCACACCGATCTCAACTCCCCCTCAGGCTTGGCTGCTTGCTTGCCACCCCCCGCCTGGGGAGTGCTGCGCTGGGCCAAATAAAGCCCAGACTGTCGTCAGATACCGCAGTACACTCTGCACAACTCGCAAAGTGTGTCAATTCGCCATTTTACTCCGACCGGAAGCCCCAT
>JAPDNY010001084.1:0-19428 GCA_029375565.1 Gekko gecko | reverse complement strand
TTTTTTTTCAAAACCCTCCTAAAAGGAGAGGAATTTATTCTTTTTATAAATAGAAAAAGGTAGGGTATATAGAGGGATAAAGAAAAGAGCGGAGTGAGTATTCTGTTAATAAAGGTTAGTTTAAATCAATATAGATACAGTTTTTGGCAATCTCCGTGATTTGAGAGTCTTCTTTTCATCTAACAAAAATTCAAAATAACTCTGTTAATGAGGTTAGTAATGTCCTTTGGGGTTAATTATTAGTCATCTCCTTTTTGACGTTTCCCGAACAGTTATTTCTTAGGTTGTCTTCCTTTGGTATCCCTCAAGTTATAGGATGGGCCACCTTTGGTTTTCACTTCTCCCGCTCCGGCACCTCCCTCCTCTGGGCCGCTGTCATCTTCACTACTCAAATCTGTCCACGTTGCGAGTGCTGCCTCTTCCTCTGGACTGGCGTGTCTCTTCAGAAATTCCTGCACCTTGAAGATGGAGTCAATCTTCTCTCTTTTATCCTTGTATTTGAACAAAAGGCCTTCAGGATAGGTCCATCTGTATACGACCTGTCTTCTTTGTAGAAAAGTGGTCAATCCTTTATAAGCTTTCCTTTTCATCTGGATTTCATAAGGCACATCTTTCAATATTCTGATGGTCTGCTCCCCAATTTTCAAGGGCACCGCTGCAACTGCACGCAAGATTTGATCTCTGGTACTTTGCTTGACAAACTTGACAACCACTTCTGCTGGCAGATTATTTTTTTTTGTAAATGTGGAGTAGGCCCTATAGACCTTATCCATTTCTTCTTTTAACTCACGCTGATCTCTGCCAGTTACGGGTGCCAAGGCATTCGCAAGTATAGATCTGAGATCTTCCTTCTCTTCTTCTTTAATGCCCTGAAATCGAAGAGTCAGATTCGATTTTTCCATTTGCAACATCAAAGTTCTTTTTTCTTGCACATCCTGATGCTTTTCTAACTTGTTGACCCTTTTCTTCACTTTTCCGATGTCTTCCGACGAGACCAAACATTTCTGTGTGATCTCCTCCATCTTCTTTGACGTCTCTGTTAGTTGCCTCTGTTGACTGTTGAGAACACCTTCCATATTAGTTAAGGTTTCGCTGATTTTCTGTATTTGGACCAGCAGAGGGTGCAGTAGCTCGCTTGTCTGTTGACTGACAGTCGGCTCTGGAGGGGGATTACCCGGACCGGAAGTCCCGCCTCCCTTCTTCTCAGTTTTCAAAGGGACCTTCTTCATGGCAGACATTTCTTGTATTTGTTTACTTTATAAAAGTTCGTGACGCGTCGCTCAGGAGTCCCGCTAACTCATTCGCTTCAATGGCACCCCAAAGGTAATTTCACCAACCCTTCTTCCCTTTCATCCCCCTTAGCTTTCTTATGCAAGTCCCGCTTCTCAGTGGGGGGGGGATTCCCCCTCCTCCCAGCCGCTTATTCGCTTACGGGGGAAGGGCTCGGGTTTCGCTTCAAATTCAGACCTCCAACTCACGGTTCCTGCCGTTTCTTCTTTTTGCTTTAATTCATCGCTGTTCCTCACTCCTGTTGGAAATCGGTGGCGTTGCTAAGTCCCATTACGGGCACACTGCAGCGGGGCCGATTGGGGCGGGGAGAAAGCCTCAATTTCCCGGCTGACTGCCAGCAAAGAGGCTACTCCCCAAGCGCCCCCGGTTTGGAGCCTTTGCCTAAGGCTCACTAGGGTCTTGCAAACCTGCAAAGACCCCCCAAACTGCGTGTGGGCTAACCACCTCCGGGGACTTCCCGAAAGGTGGCCACCATTCGCAATGCCGGAAACTGAAACCCCTCTTTCTCCATGCTTGAAGTTGTCATAAGGAGTTAGCCATCTATAGGAATCCCAGATGTAACAATGACTCCTGCAGAAACAAAGTGATGCCTTCCGAGCTCTTCTGAAACATGTTGCATTCCAGAAAAGGGAAGGGAAGAGAGGACTGGGTCTTTGCATTGGGGAAAAATCAAATGGCCACTGGGAAACATATCAGCCATAGCACACCGGTTACCATGTTGTGAATCACTGCACTAGAGCATCACCATGTTTCTCTATGTTCCTTTCTGTTTCCTTGTATCTTATAATATTATACAGATGCAAATTTAATTTCATATGCTTTGGAGCTGCTTTTGTGCTATCTTATTTCTCTGGCTCCCCAGCAAATACTGGCAAAAAAGCAAACATCTGGAGGGAGTCCTGTCACCATCCATTTCATAATCACTCTTCTGAATATTGCTTTCAGTGTAATTAGTGATAAACAGTACCCAAGATCTAAGAGTCTAACTAGAAATGATGCTGGGTGTCTAACTAGATATGATTGGTTCTTTCTAGTGTTTTTGAAGTCATACAATATGACTTTCATAACTGCAGGAGAAAGAATAAACCTTTCATACACAGCTCCAGATGGATTCACTATTGAAAACTGGCAAACATCTGCTTTCCCAATCATACTATTAGCCATGGAAAGGGGTAGAGGGTCAGCAGAAAGAGTACCTGGCGTTTTCCAACTCCAGGCTAGTAACTGAGAACAGGGTTAGTTTCAATGGGTGAAACAATGCAGGGTGGAAGCCAAATGGTCAAGGGGCTTATGTTGATAGGAGACATCTGATCAATGAACTTCATAGGGCTACTACTGAAAGTGAATGAATTATTGGAGTTTTCATCATTCAGTTCAGTTCAGTCACCTGTAATGGCATAATGAGAACAATAAAACACATATAACAATTCCAATCATTCATCCTACTAGCAAACTTGCCTTTCAGTAGGGCAGTGAAACCCACAGACAAGGCATGGGTTATTGCATACTTGGGCTCTCCTTGGAGACATAAAATATTATTAGTATGTATGTTAGTCCTAAAAATGGAAACAAAATGATGAGGACTGAGCATGCTTATTGCCCTCTATGAGTCATGGACCATTGAGGGCAGTGGAGTGTCAGTTAAAGGGGAGAAAATAAAATAAAAATATCATTGGAGGACTGTTGGCTTGATCAGCCCCTAACAGATATATCCTTAGAGTCAATGCCCAAATCTCATAGAACATATCCCCTGACCCTAATTCTCTTTTTGTCCTATAAGGAATAGAGTAGTAAAAGTATGCTGTCTTCCTGCAGTGTAGCATTCAGGGCTTGATGAGCACTATCCTGTTCGTCCAGCCCAAAGCATCAGCAGTCAGTGCTACAGGGGAATTATGCTACATTATTATATGTATTCTTTATAATACATCTAAAATTGCTAGGTGTTGTGGCTATCATTCAGGACTACTAATTTTAGAAGTATGTGACTAGAAAGCTACAAAAGCTTAGCAGTCTTGCATTTCTGCAGATTGGGTGATTCCTGATTGCTTATCCCTGTTACCAAAATAACTTTTGGTATTTCTGCAGATTGGGTGATTCCTGATTGTTTATCCCTGTTACCAGTGTCAACTTTTTTAAAATTAGCATTTAGTCTCTCTCCCCCTTCCTGTTAGAGAAGGCAATGGGATGAATGCTGATCAATACATTGAAGATCAGTCCAGACAAGACTGAGGTCCTGTTCAGCAATGACAAAGCTGATTGATGACTGAGGAGTCACCCTGTCCTGGAAAGCTGTACAGAAACTACAGTTGGTCCAAAATGCAGCAGATAGGTTATTGCACAGAGGAAGGGATACCCTTGTACTGATTTATATTTGACAACTCTGGGTTGGGATACCCTTGCACTGATTTATATTTGGCAACTCTGGGTTGGGAAATTCTGGGAGATTTGTGGTAGAGTCTGGGGAAGTCAGGGCTTGGGGACATCAATGGGGTATAAGGCCAGAGAATCTCCCCTCCAGGAGGCTGGCAAACATCTCAATTGGTTGCCTGTTTCTGGGTACAATTCAAAGCACTGGTTCTTGTCTATAAATCCCTAAATGGTTTGGCGCTATGGTACTCAAAGGACTGTCTACTCCAGTATTGCCCAGCCCACGAAGTAAGTTCTTCTTCTCAAGCCCTGTTTTCTGTGCTGTTGCCTGCATAAACATAATGGGTGGTGTGTTCCCTCTAAGCTGAGCTATTGTGAGCTAGCACACAGTTTGTTAGCCTCCGGCTGTCACGTGTTTGTCTTAACTCAGGAAGGATGGCTCCAGAGCAAACTAATTTATGTAGCAGCCAAATTGCTTACTCACAACTTTAATGGCAGTAGTTCACAAAGTAGAATTTTTGCTCACAAGACCCCACAGCTTACGAGGGAGCATTGAGACAGGGCTTTTCAGTGGTGGTGTCTTACCTTTGGAATGACCTCTTCTTTGAGGCTTGACTGGTGCCTACCTTACTTTTAGGAGTTAGGCCAAAACATTTCTGTTTACCCAGGCTTTTAACTAACTAGTTTCCATTTAGTTTACTTATGGTCTACTCCTAGCCTGATGCCTATTTCATTTTGATGGCTCTGCATAGTTTATGTAGTTAGCCCAATTGCTCTATTTTAAATATAGCAATTGGTTTATTATTATTATTATTGGATTCTCGCCTGTATATACAGAGAATGCTGCTAGTCTGTAATGGTTCCCAGTAAAAGACACAGAGTCCAGGTATAAAATATTATTTTACTGAATATAATCCTTATTTATCCATTCACAAACACACAAACAGTATTCAAACATTCACACAGAGAAAATAGAACTAAGAAAGCAGAGGGGATTGATGGCTTATGGAGAGGTGATACTACCTGTCAGATGTGCAGAAGTCCATGAAGAAGGATTGTGGCCTAAACCCAGAGGGTTCAGGGGTGGGCTGCCATTTTGGCTCATGGCAGAGACACACACCGTCTGAGGCCATGTGTCTGCTGGGATATACCCACTGTAAGACAATGCAGCCCAATGGGTGGCCCTGGGGGCTGGTCTCAGGTGAGAACAAAAGATTACCTGGGCCAATCTGGGGTCCCAGGGGTGTGTGATGTCAGTAGAGGCAGACCTTAGGTTTGACCAATGGGCTTCCAGAGAGGCAGGGTCTGGATTTAACAATAGAAGCCAGGTGTTGGGTGTCTAGTTGAATGGATTATAGGACTTGCTGGCCAGGTAAACAAAAGGTGGGAGACTTCCCTGATTGTCCCTAATTAGCATCAGGAAGGGTCGTTAACAATTTGAATGCTTGACTGGGTAATCCCTTCATGCACTGGCAGAGGAAAAGTCCTTTGTCTGCTGTATGGCCCTTAATCCGTGTATGTGACATGCAGCAGGTATGTAATGGAGTCCCTCAGAGTAAAAGAGACAGCTTTTTCCTTTCTCTATGGGCTTCTACCTTGGCATCCATTTTACAGTCTAGACAGACCATGTGGCAACAGCAAACAGTCCATAGCAAAGCCCCATAATGGCGTCAGGGCTAACATATCCCCCCTTGCAGACGTGGCAGCGTCAGATGACATCGTCTGCACATACACACTTCGATGGAGACTTCCCGGTATCTTGAGGGACAGAGGCAAGAAAGACAAAGAAACACAAAAGGCTGGGTAAGGGGCTGAAGAGTGCCAGGTGGCTTCTAAAGACTTACCTCTGGAACTCATTGTTATTCCATGAGCATAATCTCTGCTGGGTGGAGGGGGAAGACTTGCTCTGAGGTCACCTTATGAAACCTGAATATGAAATCCCTTTTGCAGACCACTTGCAGCCCAACTCTGTGGTCAAGCTGAGAGTGCCTAGCTTTTGGGGACTTTGGTTCAGGTTAGAAAGTAGGGCACCCCTGTTTTGGGGCTACCCAAGAATAAAAGGCAGTGCCTCTGGTAACAATTTATTCCCCCCCTTGAAGCCGTTTTTAGGCGTGAGCCAAGATGGCTTCACTTCAAATGATGTTTTGCTGCCGTTGGAGTTCCATATGACCAGAAAAGAAAGGACAGCTGAACAAGGTTAGAGAAAGAATTTACAGGGGAAAGGCTCGGTGAGGGAGTCAGGCATACCGGCTATAAAAATATATCTCTGGGATCCAAAAGGAAATTTTTTTAAAAAAAAAGTGTTTTAAAATAAGGAAGGGTGAGTGCCTCTGTGTATGTGTTTGCAGGGACCTTCTGCACATCTTCCAGAGAGACATGACTACTGTACATAATGCTACCTATAGCAAATCTAATGAAGGCTTCTAATTATTATAAAGCAACAAAAGGAAATGCAAGACATCCTAAAATAATTCTTAAAACTTATAAGCTAAAAAGATATCTAACTCAAAGGTTATCAAAATTCCTAAACAATTAGACAAACACAGAAAGCAAAAATTGGTGGGTTAAGCAAACTTAAAGCAGAAAGATAACTAAAAGCAATGCAAATGCTATGCTGGAAGAATTGAGAATGAATGTGTGTAAAAGCATGATTACAAAACATTTAGAACATGTGAGCAACAACATGAAAATGACATGGACCAATGAATAAATACAGTCAGTGATACAAATCAATTTGAGCTTCAGTTGAACATTACAGATAAATGTGGGTAAGGAACATTGATACATTTTTGAAACCACCCCCCTAGGTACCCAAGTTGCCAGAAGGCACAGGCAATCTGAGCCTTAGTGTTTCATGCTTTCAGGGACCAAAAAGCAATTCTTGGGTCCCAAAGCAATAACTGGGTGGGTGCCATGAGGTATTTGCAGCTGGTTGTGAGAGTTGCCTGCCCTTGAGGTGGCATCCAATGTCCATGAGATGGTTTGCAAGCAATTTGCAGGTCAACAGTGGCTGGAGGACCAGAGAAGGCAGCTGGTAAATTGGCAGGTCCTTTGCTGAAACTGGAGCAAAGGCAAATTAGGAGGCGACTTGGGTGCGTAGCAAATAGGGAGCAATGGCTTTCGCAAGACCGAGGTCTTGTAGGCTGAACAGGAATCTTGGAAAGTTTTTGATGCATATGCATAGCAAGAGTATTCTCCAGGTACAATTGGAAATAGCTGAACGTTCAGTTTTTATTATGGTGACCAGAGCAGAGTTCCAGGTGAAGATGTGCACAGTTTGGAGGCGCCAAGAAGTTATAAAAAAATGGCCAAACAAAAGAACGTTTCAAAAAAAAAAAAGGAAGTTAGATTGCCATGGCTGTTGTAGAAAAAGTTGGGGGCCCCAGGGAAAACTGCCGGTTTATGGGGGTGGGTCATACCCCAAAAACAAAGCTAACAAAAAGCTGGAAAGCAATAATTATTAACACACATATAAAACAAACAATTCCTAAAATAACTTATAAGGTGTGCCTTTACTATCAGGCATAAGACTTCAATTGCAGGTTCAGATTTTCAGTTCCTGCAGATATGAAAGAACTTGAGAGACAGATTAACAGGTTTGCATGGATAGAAAGATGCTCTAGCCATGCAGGGATAAAACTTAAATAGGAGAATAAACTTAGAGCATCAGGTACTGATTGTGTACCTCAAAGAGGAAGCCCTTAAACAAAATAAAGATGAAAGAATCAAGTAGCTAAATTACAGACAGGATTGAAAATCCAAGAGAAGAGAAGAGGCAGTAGCCCTTGATAATTCTGCATGATTTAAGAAGTCGGCCAAAGATCACACCACAAGAGAAGAGGAAAGAAAAAAGTTGTCTCTGGCACAGGCTTTGTGCCAGCAAATAGTTCTTCTGAGCATGTACAGAGTTTCTTTCCTTGCTAGTAGAAACTGGGCTGAAGGGGGCCTGGGCATATAGATTACTAGAACAAAATCAGAAGGGATGTGCTGCCAGACTAAAACCCTTTAAAATTTCTATGGTAGCTATATATAAACTGATATCAAAACTAAAGAAACGTTAGCCCTAAAGGTGGGGCTTTAAGAGAACAGCTAATTCCAAAACCAAAAGAGTATTTATAAAACCTTAAAGAGATGAAATAGTTCTAGATCACACAAATTTACCAAGAAATTTTAAAAAGAGATTCCCTTCTATAAGAATGGGAAGATAAGACAAAGCTTAAAATCGAGATGCTGTAATAAATTAATGGAACAGAAACAAATCTATTTTAAAATCTATTTTTAAATGTACCATTTTGAAAGTAAGGGATCTCTAATCATGAGAAATTCCAAGGAAGAGGATGCAAATAAATGTATTTTTAACTTTAAAATGGACCTTTTAAAAAAACAAAAACTAAACTTGGAATGGGGGGAAGGAAGATGACCTTCCTGTAATAGACAAGGAATTACAAATTCAAAAGGGAAGAAAAGATCAGTCTTCTCTATGCATTCATTCCCCATCTATGCTTTAAAAACCAAAGGAGAAAACATTTTTTCCTTTCTGTGCTCCCCCCCTAGTTCCTTTACAGAGGGAGATTTCTCTTAACAAAAGAAGGAGGTGCAATTGTTACCCTCCAAAAGGGCCATTAATCTAGCTAGGAGCCTTCTTATCTTGTCCTCCTTTGGGTTTTCCCCTGGAAGGTGGCAAGTCAGCAGGTTCATTTGAATTTTAAATGGAGAGTGAGAGTCTTACATTTTCCTCTTCAATTTGAGACAGAAAAGTCAGAAGAAAATTAGTACACATTAATCATTAGTACATTCCCTACATATTAATACCTTTAGTAGTAATTAGTTAGAAGGACAAATCTTGATCAGTAAATGCTCTCTCTCTCTCTTGAAGCTGTATTCCTACGCTGACAGTCACGGAGACAAAGTTGGGCTCGCCTCGAGGGGCATCTGGCTTTCTTTGTCTTCCTGTGCTGATCACAGTGAAGAAGGGGGGGCTGCTAAAGTTTCCTGATTAGGCAAGTGTTAAATTTCCACTCTTTTGGCTGTTTTAAACATGACTGAAATGGATCCAATTCTCTCCCAAAGGCATTTGGGAAGAGAATGGGATTTCTAGAATTCTATCTTTTAAAAGGTAAAACCAGAGGTACAGAATTTTCTCAATTTCTCTCAATTATGCCAGTAATTATAGAAAGACTATTTCTGATGCTACATCTGTATTGGACTTCATCTCTCAAGCATTTAAGCATGTTTTGGGAATTTTGGTGACATAGCTGCACTGTCCACTGAATTCAGGTTCTTTCTGGGGCCTGAGTTCTGCAGCTAAGGTTCCTTACTTACATAAAAGTTACAGATTTTTGGACCTGTTGGTCTTGCTAAGCGCTGAGCAAGGCTGCCAGGTCCAGGCAGGAGATTCCTGGAGATCTAGGCTTGGGTCGGAAGAAGGATGAAGACTCCAGTGGGGCAAAAGCCATAGTCTTCCCTCTCTTCCAAACACTCATTTTCTGCAGAGGAACTGGACTCTGCAGCCTGGAGATTTGCTAACTCCGGGAGAGCTCCAGGTCTTGCCTGGAGGCTGGCACTACCAAAGGGAGATGCTATTCTCTGGGCAATAAGCTAAGGGGTGAGGTTTTTCCTTTCTTTCTCAGTTCTTTCCACAGGGAAGTCCTGTGTGCACTCCATTCCTTGCCCAGTTTGGAGTTGGAATGGGGGGAGGTTTTACTTTAGGCATTCACGGTCTTATTTATTTTGCTCCAGCCATTAAGTGGCTGTACTTAATGACTGCTTCTGTTTCTATACTGAGAGTTGGCCTGGTCATTCCCAGAAGTTTCATTCTAGCAGCATCACATGGGGTGCAAATGCAACCAGGGTCTCAAGCTGCTGTTTCAGGGGAATTTAATCTCAGCATGGCAAGACTGGTGACTTACTTCTGCCTGCTGGGTTTTACTTAAGAGGCTAGGGAGCAAGGCAGTTTGATTTCTAAAAAGACTGCCTGGCATTTTGTATATTCTGTTACAATTCTATCACCCTTTCCAGGTCTCCTTCCATTTGGGAAAAGGGGAATTTGAGAGAGAGGATCTTGATTACAAGGTCAGACTTCCTCTTGTTTTTAACTTATCATTTTTGCTTAACTTCAGATTCTCGGATCTGAGGAACAAACTTACTTTACAAACCAAAAAGGCCAATGGCCACCAAAGGGAAAAAGACCCTGATTCCTGGGGTCTCAAAGTCCATGTGGGATGCTGGTGTGCAGCTACCCACACACAAACACACATTCAGCTTCTGGTTTCCAAGTGTTCTAAAACTTGGATGTTTCTAACCAGTAAGGATTCTACGGCTCACTGGCAGGTTCTCTGGCTTATGGTTCCCAAGTGTTCTAAGACTTGGATTATAGAAGGTTTTAAGGCGTTCCACCCGTGACCAGGAAAACCAACTTAACCCGGGAGAATTTCAGGATATTCCCATCCACTATATAGAAGGTTTTAAGGCATTCCACCCGTGACCAGGAAAACCAACTTAACCCGGGAGAATTTCAGGATATTCCCATCCACTATCCACTAACAAGGAAGAGGGGGGAACTGGTGTGCAGCAGGGCTGCTTTTTTTTATTGGGAGCAACGTGGCTCCATTTCCGAATAGGGATCCCCTGATCACGTTGCCTCTCCCCTCTTCTGTTTCTGCTCACGGGTGAGGTGAGCTTAGCTCTTTAGGCCTCGTGGTCCGTGAGTGACGGTTTTTGAAGGCTAGAATTCACTCCCCTGCCTGGATTACCGAAAACCCTTAGATTTGAGGTTTTTTAAGGCTAGACTTATGTCCCCGCCGGGTTTTTCCCTCAATAACCCTTTCCATCTGGTTTTTCTAGGCTAGACCTCTGTCCCCGCCGGGCTTACCATTAACCCTTTTAATTCGGAGTTTTGAGCGTGTGCTTGGCCTGGGCCTCACGTCCCTTGCCGGATTACTCCTTTAAACCGGTCTTTTGGGTTTTGGACACCCTGTCCTGCCGGGATAACCTCTATAAACCCGGGAAGGCTTCAGGAAAACCTCCGACCTAGGGTCCTCGGAATAATATACTCCAGCGAGCGGACCTCTTTGCTCACTTTAATTCTACGCTCTGCTAGCTAGTCAAAGCTGAAAGGGACAGGGAAGTGGGCTTCCAGAGACTCTGGAGGACGGTTGGAACCTTGCTGCGGCTCCTCTTAGTTTACAGTTATGGCTGCCTGCGCAGTGTGGTGTGGTGTAGTGTGGTGCAATTCCTAACACCCTACACTATCGGTCTTGGTTCCCACCCCACAAAATAGACCAGGAGTTGCTGAAGGAGACAAAGGGGAAAAACAGCCTCCCACAACAGAAAATGCTCTCTAGCCAATCACACAGACAGCAACCTTTCACACAGGTCTTCACTGAAACCACACAAACAGCTTCTTCTCCACGTCTGGCCATCTGAAGGACACGTGTCGACTAGCGTGCACGTTCAGACAGTCAGGGCGAATCCCAGTGGTGCCTCCATTTTCTGTTAGCCCAATTGCTCTATTTTAAATATAGCAATTGGTTTATTATTATTATTATTGGATTCTCGCCTGTATATACAGAGAATGCTGCTAGTCTGTAATGGTTCCCAGTAAAAGACACAGAGTCCAGGTATAAAATATTATTTTACTGAATATAATCCTTATTTATCCATTCACAAACACACAAACAGTATTCAAACATTCACACAGAGAAAATAGAACTAAGAAAGCAGAGGGGATTGATGACTTATGGAGAGGTGATACTACCTGTCAGATGTGCAGAAGTCCATGAAGAAGGATTGTGGCCTAAACCCAGAGGGTTCAGGGGTGGGCTGCCATTTTGGCTCATGGCAGAGACACACACCGTCTGAGGCCATGTGTCTGCTGGGATATACCCACTGTAAAACAATGCAGCCCAATGGGTGGCCCTGGGGGCTGGTCTCAGGTGAGAACAAAAGATTACCTGGGCCAATCTGGGGTCCCAGGGGTGTGTGATGTCAGTAGAGGCAGACCTTAGGTTTGACCAATGGGCTTCCAGAGAGGCAGGGTCTGGATTTAACAATAGAAGCCAGGTGTTGGGTGTCTAGTTGAATGGATTATAGGACTTGCTGGCCAGGTAAACAAAAGGTGGGAGACTTCCCTGATTGTCCCTAATTAGCATCAGGAAGGGTCGTTAACAATTTGAATGCTTGACTGGGTAATCCCTTCATGCACTGGCAGAGGAAAAGTCCTTTGTCTGCTGTATGGCCCTTAATCCGTGTATGTGACATGCAGCAGGTATGTAATGGAGTCCCTCAGAGTAAAAGAGACAGCTTTTTCCTTTCTCTATGGGCTTCTACCTTGGCATCCATTTTACAGTCTAGACAGACCATGTGGCAACAGCAAACAGTCCATAGCAAAGCCCCATAATGGCGTCAGGGCTAACATATGTGCTTTTATGCACATTGTTCTTACAGATTGATTTACTTTATGTACTTCCACCTTCAGAGGCAGTAACCTTCTGAAACCCAGAGCTAGGAGGCAATGTCAGGAGATGTTTGGCTCTTCAGGGCAACTGATTGGATGCTGTGTGAAACAGGACACTGGACTAGATGGACCTACTGGGTCTGAACCAGCAGGGCTCTAATTAAGTTCTTATCTGGCTTGGCTTATTTTCATTGATCTGCTTTATTTGTACTACTGTCTGTTTTATTGACTTATTTTAATGTGAGATGTGTTTTACTGAATTGCTTTGTCTTATCTGGTTTTGTGTTATAGTGTTAGTTATAAGCTTCCTCAAGCAGATCTGCAGACGTGGCATACATATTTCCTAAACATATAACAGATATTGCTTTCTTTTTCATACAACATGAAATATGTCTTAGGATAGCATTATGAGGCACAATGTTAACATGATGCTGTTGGGCAAGTAGAACTTACTTATTGTTTTAGGTGCAAACATCTGGTGTGCTACAGTTGCATGTATAGCAGCTCAGGGACCAGTTTACTTGAGATCCTGAGTACATAGCAATAGTACTTTCCCATCAGCACCACAATTAAACTAGCCCTTACTTAACTAGGTTGGACTGTTTCTATGATATACAAAGCAATGAACTTTAAGTGCAGATATGCATAGCTTCCCATCACTTCTGCAATTAATTTCTTTTCATTCTGCAATGTGTAAGTATTATTTGTATGGAGAGTTCAAATACGATTATTGCTTCTCAGGGGAATAATTATTTTTTTGACAGCATGATACTCAAAAACAAATAATGAAAGCTACTTGACCAGCTGTGGAGACTGATTTTTCTTCCTAGTGAACTTACCAGTGGATACTGAATATACCTAATTGACAAGACAGTGAAAATGAAGTGAAACACATTGTTTTTTTCTTTGTAAAAATGTAATGGTTGAGAATACTTTTATGACTGGTCTCTTGGCCTAGTTAAAAGAATGGAAAATCTTGAAGAGGAAATCTCTCTTTAGCTTATTTCTCCACTCGGGGGTCACTGAACCCCTAGTTCAGTTGAAGGATGAAATTTCACATCAGGAATGTTTTTCTTTTAAAAATTAAAAACAGAAAGGAGAAGTAAAATATAAGCAATATATAAGCAGTAAAAAGTTCTTGTGATGCTTTTAATCAAACTGCAGTCAAGTATCTGCTTTAGGGTTCTACAGATAGTATCAATGGGACAGATTTCTAAACCACAAGATACAGAGATAAAGCCCAGTGTTAAATACATGAAGCTGCCTTATGCTGAATCTGATAGATCAAAGTCAGTATTGCCTACTCAGAGTGGCAGCCGCTCTCCAGGGTCTTTCACATCACTTACTGTTACCCAAAGAAGCAGTCTCCTATTTAATTGGGGGAATTAACTTTAAGGAGACGGATCAAGAGGCAGGCAACTGGGATCTCCACCAATGTTTACGGGGATCTTTCCCTTAGAGAACTCTTGAAATAAACCAGTCCAATGTTAAACTGGAAAGGGTTTTGGTGAAAAAGAAATAAAAGGGCAACATACACACAAAGACACTAAAAACACACAAGCTAGCTAAGAGGAAATCATGGAGGAAGTGGGAGAAAGTGATTTTGTGGAAGGTGATAGTTACCAGTGTCAAAGAGTGAAGTCTGTGGAGGCGGCAGTAAAACAACCAGCATTTCATGGAACAAAGAAGAGAGGACCAACACACAAGTAGGGATGTGAGGTAATGGGCTGAGAACACACACACACACACACTATTATGGAGCAGTATGCATGCAATTACAGGGGGAAATATTCCCTGGGGCAGTCTGACATGTTTGCCCCAAAACAATGACTTGATGGCTTGTCTGAGGATGAACAATAATTTGGGTGAAACCTTGATGAGTTTAGCTGAGGTGGACTATATGTGTTAAATGTTTCTTGATGACCCTCTAAGCACCAGACAGGAAAACTACAAGGTTTTATGAATAGTGTGAAGTGTTGCTAAATTAGGGTTAATAGGCAAGGGGAAGTAAAGCTAGGTCTTGACAAGATTAGTCCAAGGTGGGGAGACCTACCTTGGGAGACCCATTGTCCCACTATATGAATCTCTTTAGGGTGGACAGGATGCCATTAGTGGGTCAGCTGCTCTTTCCCACACACTTCTAAACTATGTGTCAGACTTGTTCTGGCTGGTTTCCATGTTGTGTCATTTTTAGGTCAGGCAGTGCATTGCAGCTTATGATATTTGAGCTGAAAGATATATATTAGGAAGGGTGTTTATGTATTTTCTGTCTATAAACTGCCCCTCCACAAGAGCAGGGGTCTGACTGCCAACACTACAACCTGATCCTTTTAACTGGATATGCCAGGGATTGAACCTGGGACCTTCTGCATGCCAAGCAGATGCTCTTCCACTGAGCTGCAGCCCTGCTCCACAGTTTTATTGGCCAGAAGACAGAAAAGAATTCAAAGAACAGTTACCAACCAAAGCTGGATCCCCACATCACTGGTTATTGTACTAGTGTTGCATTTCTGTTGAGTATTTTGTGCGTATGTATGCCTGGAAGTCATGGTTGACTTCTGGCAGCCCCTAGTGGGGCTTGGACATTTCAGAGAGGTGGCTTACTATTGCCTGCCTCTGCATCCCAGCCCTGGTATTCCTTGAAGATCTCCCTTCCAAGTACTTGCCAGGGTTGGCCCTGCTTAACTTCTGAGATCTGATGAGATCGGGCTTGCCTGGGCTATCCAGGTCAGGGCAATAGTGTTGCATTTTCATAATAATTCACTTCCTGATTATTTTGCTCAGGAAGTGAATGCTGAGGATAGTGCACAGTCGTGATGGGCATGAAAAACATTTTTACAGTTCAGTTAATGGCTGAACCATGAATCCATATGAACTAAAAAGTTGTTTCACAAACCAACCTGGTTTGTATCAGTTTGTGCATCATTTAAATCTTAAACCCCTGCTTTCTGCTCCCCATGCCTTTTCACAGGGAGCCGAAAGCCGAGGAACATTTAAACCAAACAGCTGCTTTTTGAGAAGGGCAGAAAGCAAGAGCTTAAACCCCTGCTTTCTGCTCTTCATAAACTGCCACGAACCACATCAAAATTCATGGAAATTCTTGGCGATTCTTCAGTCGTAAATACAACTGGCCAACATTCATGACAAACTTTAGTTCATCCTCCAGTTCATGCCCATCCTTAGTGCACAACATGATTATGGTTGCACAGTATCTAATGGAGTGTGGTTCCAGCCCAAGATTGCTCTCCATTTGTGGTGGTAACACACCATGAAGTATTTAGATGGTTCATCTTTTTCCTCAGATTATTAGTATATGGTAAAGTCTCGTAGTCAACAGTACTGGAACACCCTCAGACACAGAAACTCTCTTTTGTTTGCATTAGTGAAAGCTCACTTTCTTGATATATATCTCACTACATGCTTTCATAGTCCCTTGTTCATCTCTTCTGTTTCGCAGTTGCCTTTTAATGTAAGTTGCTTCCAGATGTCCCCTCCCCAATCCTTTTCACAGTGTGTCACAGATGCATGGGGTAAAAATATATATTGTATCCAAAATGTATATCGTAGCCAAGAGATGTATGAAACATCTGTTCTGGAAAAAAGACACTGATAAACATTCAACAAACCAACTCTCCAGGAGAGTTTTGCTAATTCTGTACTGTTCCCGTATGTATAGTGCCAGCTCTCATTCAATGAAGTGAAAAAGAAGGTCAATGGTATTTGTCAAGCATACTCTAGCTGATCAGTTGGGAACTAGAAGCAAAAGTAGTTCTTAACAAACACAGGCCACTAGCCCAAAGAGGAGACCTGTATTAAATTAATCTAAATTCACCCTATGAGTGGTTTCTCTGATAACATTCTCAACAACTGGCATCATATTTACATATTCATCAGGGGTTCATGAGCCTAGGATTGAATAAATAGGCTGGATGGTACACACAGGATATTTGTTTGTTTCATTAAGACATGACAGAATAGAACTACTGTCCTAGAGTTTGGAGCAAGAACCCCATTACAATGGGGTGAATAGCCAAGATGAGGAAGTGTTTCCTGTGACTGTGAAGCTGGAAAAGGAATCCCACTAGATATTTTTAGATCCATCTTCTTCCCTTTGAACTATTATTGTCTCCTTTTAAACTTAATGAATAAGGCACTTGTTCTACAATATCTGCTAACGCGGAACCAGTAATATTCTTCTCACTCGTACAGGGAATTATCAGGACCAGATGGTGCATACTCTTGTTTGTGTGTGTGTGTGTGTGTGCGTATGAATGCGCTACAGGGTTATCAGTGATACAGTCGGAAAAACCAGCAATACTAGGACCATCACACGTGGGTAGGTGGCCATATTTAATATACCATAAGCAATAGCTATCAATTCCAGAAAGAAGTCATACCAATAGTGGGTTCTATACAGTACAGCATTTCTGCAGGTACAAGGAATTCTACATGTGGAGCAGGACTTTCTTAGCTCCTTCTTTCTGAGTGTCTGTGTTCAGGCAGGCACTTGAGGCAAGAGACTGTAAGCCTAGTCTTCGAGAGTCAGTGTGGTATAGCAGTTAAGAGCTGTAGATTCTAATCTGGAGAACGGGGTTTGATTCCCCACCTCTATATGGAGTCTGCTAGGTGACCTTGAACAGTCACAATTCTTTCAGAACTCTCTCAGCCTCACCTACCTCACAAAGTGCCTGTTGTGGGGAGAGGAAGGGAAGGCAATTGTAAGCCACTTTGAGACTCTTTAGCAGTGTTCCCTCTAAGCTGAGTTAGTGTGAACTAGCTCACAGTTTTTCAGCCCCCAGTCCATACATTTTTATCTTAGCTCAGGGAGGATGGCAAACTAATTTATGTAGTAGCCAAATCGCCCGCTCACAACTTTAATGCCAGTAGCTCACAAAGTAGAATTTTTGCTCACAAGACTCCACAACTTAGAGGTAGCATTGGAAAGGAGGCTGTAAGAAAGGAGGCTGTAAGAACCAACTCTTCTTCTTCAAACATATTCCAGGGTCAAAGCACTGATATTCAGAAGTCCAAGCATCAAACCAGAAGGGCATGATCCAGAAAACACAGTGAGATCTAGACTGTCGCACAAGAATTGTGGACAAACTACTTCCACACTGGCTCACCCTTACCTGGCTGCTTTTATCAGGAATCACTCAGAAACAGGTGAAACTCATGAATCAGCTGAGTCACCCCTGTCAGCCCTGATCCTGTAGTGACTCCAATTCAAGGACAGAGGTTGACTGGTGCTGGGCTGCCAATTGCACACTACAGCCCCACTCCTGCACCTTCCCCTGGGCCCGCCTTCTCCAGCATTCCAAGTGCTCTGTTGACTCCTAGGATGAGGCTGGGGTGGGGGGGGGGTCTCTACTGGGTTGTAGGACTGAGGGTATGGTGTGCTGACTCCAGCCTGAGACTCCCCCTCTGTACCTGACAGATTCTCTATCTTGTATGGTGGGTTTTCTTGCAGTATCTGAGGGCTAGGGCTGGCTTCTTTCATCTCTTCCTCATCCAAGGAGGTGGTGGCAGGCAGATCCTAGACACTGTGGCAGCCTGAAACACCCCCTGAAATCTTTGGGGGATATATTCTGGGCTGCCATTGGAAGGGGGAGGGGACCAAGATAGTCATGCTCCACATGTAGAAGTCCTTGTCCCTGCAGAAACACTGGGCTTGGTCTCAATCCAATGCCTGTGGCTTTCTCTGTCTTCTTTTGTGCTCATTTCCTGGTGCATCTACTTCTAGACACCAAACGTTGCAAATAACAATTTCAAAAATTGTTACAAAATTAAAGGAAAGTAGCATATGGATCCATTAAACAAAAACCCTTGTATCATGACAATGATGAACCTCTTGTGGCAGCCATGACCTATTGATATTTTTCAAGTGAACGAGCCTGTGTTGTTATTCATTATACTAATGTCACTAGTCCCCTCTTGAATCACTTATTGACCCATGGGAAATACAAGTAAGTTTTTCATTTTTGTTCAACACAAATGCTACTGCATTAGCTTCCTGCAAAGAAATCCCAAAACCATATACAAACAACACGGAGACACACATAAACAGAATATTTCAGTGTGGTTTTTTTCTTAAGGCATTTATGATTTTTGCCTTGAAAAACTACCATGATTTTTTCCCAAAGAACTAATTGTCACTATGCATAAAACCAAAGTGGCAGGAGAGCCTTATCTATATATCTAATTCCCAAGTGGCCCCCTGTGTGCGGATATCTAAATCTGCACATCGGGGGCACCTGGGGGGCAGGGAGATTTCCCTGTGCACGTGGGGCAGTCCCCACCTGTGCAGAAAAATCTAAAAAGTTTTTTTAAATGTAAGGGGAATATTTAAATCCCCAAAAAAGTAAGAGCGTTCCCTGCACATGTGCAGGGAATGCTCTAAGGAACTACTGCGGTGGCCGGCGGTTGGAAGTCGCTCAGGCCTCGCCGCAGGAGGGGGAGATCGGTGGGGACAACGGGCAGCAGAGGAGATGGGGGGGGACCGGCGGGTCTGGTGGAGGAGGAGACCGCTGGAGCCGGGGGCGAGGAGGAGATCAGCGGGCCTCGCTGCTGGAGCCGGGGGTGGGGTGGAGGAGGGGGCGTGGAGGAGATCAGGGACGGGAGGGACTTGGCAGGCTCGGTGGCTGACAGCCACTCAGGCCGCGATGCCGGTGTCCAGGGACGGGGGGGGGGAGGCTTACCTGCTGCTGCTGCTGCTTTCTCCTCCTCCTGCTGTGTGGATTCGCTGCTGCCGCCGCCAGGGAAGAGGTGGGGGCGGGAGAATGCTTGGCCCGCCGGTGGCTGTAACCCAGCCCTTTCTGTCGCCCGGGGAAGTGGGAGAAAGTTTGGCGGGCCAAGCTCAGGCCTGGCTGCAGCCGCTGCTGGGGGGGGAGAAGGGGGGAGGAAGTTTGGTGGGCCTGCGAGGCCTCGCGCCGGGGGGGAGGGGAGGAAGTTTGGCGGGCGGGCCAAGCCTTGCCACCGCAGCTAGGGAAGGGGGAGGAAGAAAACTTGGCGGGCCAAGTTCAGGCCTCGCGACTGGTGCTGGGGGGGAGAAGGCTTGGGGGGCGTGGGCCTTGCTGTGGGTGCCAGGGCGGGGGGGCAGAGAGAAGGCTCACCTACAGCTGCTTCCTTCTCCTGTGGAGTGTCTCCCCCCCCCGCGAGTATCGCGGGTCCCCCTTCTTGTCTCTTATAAAGCCATGTCACCTTAAAAATTATTAGATAAAAGATTCTTCTAGATATATATGCAAAGGTCATAGCATAAAAATAAAATTTAAATTCAAACTGAGGTTCCTTTGGACAAAAAAAAGACAAATAATAAACAT
>JAPDNY010001083.1:0-19436 GCA_029375565.1 Gekko gecko | reverse complement strand
GTACAGAGACATCCTGCAGAGCAAGGGCCTGCTCTGACCTTTCAGAGGGTTAGGCTGCACAAACAGCTTACTACTGAGAAAGGACCTGAAGAAGTCCACTGTGAAATCTACTTGGAAAAGGGTAACCTTGAAAGCAGACCAAAACATGTGAGGAAGCTGCTGGATGAGTCCCCAAAGTACTTGTATAATAATGGGCCTCCAGGGATCAGGCTCCCAGAACGCCAAGACCGCACTGGCATAGAACAGGTGGAGGAGGAAATACCCCCAACCCTCCCTGTACGATCACTTGCTGCCAAGCATCCACAGTGCCTCTGGGAAGTGGTCCAGGTGGTGGTTCATGATGGGGGCCAGCACCAGAATTTCTTTTCTAGAAATCAAGACAAAACATCCTCAATGTTGTTATTGGTACCTGCAATATACCAGGCTGAGAAGGAGATGTTAGTCATGAGGCAGGTCAAGAAAAATCTGCAAACCAAGTGCATGACCTTCTTAGAGTATGATGACTGGTAATTAATCACTTTGACGACAGCCTGGTTATCATACCAAAATAGGATGTGCCTGTTCTGGAAGATGCCCTGCCAAATGATAACTGCCACCTAAACTGGGGAAAAACTCATAAAATGTAAGGTCGCTGAGAATGCTGGTTCCAGTCCAGTGTGGGGTTCAACACTGTGCACACCAGCAACTTGCAAAGTAAATGCCAAGCCCCAAACTGCCAGCCACATTCATGTGAATCTACAAGGAATCGCCTGGGGTTAAAGGAGTATGCCAGATGGAAACCCCATTGAAGCCTGCTGGGAAGCTGAGCCACATGTGTCTGGAATGCGGACAAGCATGCAGTGCAGGCGGGGATCCCTGCAGGGCCTATGAATAAAATATCATCCAGGAGTGGGTGATGTGCAGGCAGTTGGCACAGTCCTTGACCGCCCATTTGAGAAAGGTGATGAACGTCTCAAAGGCAGTACGGGCCACAGAGCAGCCCATAGGCATGGCCTTGTCAATGTACCAGCAGCCTTCAGACATGAAGTCCAGTAGGCAGAAGTGAGTGGGCAATAAGCAGAAGGCAGACTGTATGTTGCACTTGGTCATGAGTATGTAAGGGCCACAGGATTTTACTATGCAAAGCATGTGGTCAAAGGAGATGTACTGCCTCAAGCAAAATTCAAGGGCGATTGCATCGTTTACAGAAGACCCTTTTGGATAATACAGTTGGTATATTAGCCTGAATTTGCCCAGGGTTTTTTGGAAACCCTAAGATTAGGAAAGGGGGGTAAAAGGGAGGGCAGCCCTTCCCACTGCACACTTGTTATCGATCTTCTGAGCAACAACAGCAGGCAAGTCCCCAGCAGACTTCAGGTTTCCACATTCCATGGGGATGTGGGAGACAGAGAACGGGATACGAAATCCTGTGCTGAAGCCCTCATGAAAGTATCTGGTGGTGGTCCCATTGGTATAATTCACTAATAATGGAATGAGCACCTGGAGGTGAATGGGCATCCAGGCCAGGCCCAGGTCCAACCCCTGAGGGATAGTGGAGCTACATAGATGTGCCAGTGGCTGTGGCAGTGCCCAACTCTCCATCCTTTCTTCTGACAGGGTTGGTTGGGCCCCACAAATTGGTTGGGAATGTCCAAACCCCACAGGCAGGAGGGCCTGGGGAAATGGCTGAGGCAGGCATCACAATTATGACAAGATTTGCACCTGTCATGATGACACTTGCCCTGATTATATCCTGCCCTTCTCAGTTGTGGCCCTTCCCCTGTGGAATGCACCCTTGGATGACACCTGTGCTCTGCCGGACTTGCTTAGTTTTTGCAGGGCATGCAAAGCTGAATTATTTAGGTTGGCCTTTGCAGGGTAACTATGTGTTTGGGCTGTTTTAGTAGTGGTATGGTGATAGCCACATATTTTAATGTTTTAATGTTAATATTCTATACTAGGAATAAGGCCTCTTGTGGAAATAAATACAACAAGCTCTAGAAAGAGACTCTGGAAGAGTGCCAAGGCCTTGGGCACTCAGCGCCAATTTGCTGTGGTGACCTCCTCAAACCCCACCCTCTCCAGGCTCCACCCCTGAAATCCCCAGGAATTTTCCAACCTGGAGTTGGCAACCCCATTCCCTTCCCAGCTAACTATCAACCTACCATTATCTGCCCCTCTGTCTGCAGCTGACTTCTGCCCTCCCTCCTGGAGATCAGTTGTATTTCTGAGTGATCTCCACCCTTCACCTGGAGATAGGCAACAATGGTTCCCCAGGAGAAAATGTCTGGTTGGAGGGTGGAGTCTATGGCATAGTACCTGTCTGAGGTCCCACCCCTCCTCAGACCTCACCCTCTCCAGGTTCTATCCAGGCTCCACCCCTCAAATCTCCAGAAATTTTCCAACCTGGTGTTGGCAACCTTATCTCTTTCCCAGCCAAGCATCAACTTGCCATTATCTGCCACTCTGATTTCAGCTTTCCATCTCCTCTCCTCTCCCTCCTGGAGAGCAGCTGTAATACTGAGTGATCTCCACCCCTCACCTGGAGATTGGCAACAGTGGTTCCCCAGGAGGAAATGGCTGGTTGGGAGGGTGGAGTCTATGGCATTGTACCTGTCTGAGGTCCCACCCCTCCTCAGACCTCACCCTCTCCAGGTTCTATCCCTCAAATCTCCAGGAATTTTCCACCTGGAGTTGGCAATCCTATCTCTCTCCCAGCCAATCATCAACCTACCTTTATTTTCTCCTCACTCTTCAGCTTTCCATCTGCCCCCCCGACCTGCAGGATCCACCCCAGAGAAAAACTAATCTTTCTCTGAATGGGGACCAAAGCAGCTTACATCATTCTCCTCTCCCCCATTTGACTTGCACAACAACCTTGTGAGGCAAGTTAGGCTGAAAGTCTGTGACTGGTTCAAAATCACACACTCAGCTTCTACAGCAAGAACCTGGATCTAGCAGACCCTGCTCTGAAGCACTGACTGCTACACCTAGGGTAGTCAACCTCCAGGTGGAGTCTGAAGATCACCAGATATCACAACTGAACTCCAGACAGCAGACCTCTCCTCCCCCCCGAGGAAATAACTGCTTTGGAAGGTGGGCTTTGTGGCATTTTGTTCAGCTGAGGCCTCTCCCCTGCCCAAACCCTGGCTTCCATAGACTCTACCAGAAAATCTCCAGGAATCTTCCTATCTGGAGCTGGCAACCCTAGTCAGGACTGGACACAATGAGTTCCTAACAAAGGCCTGCAAAGGGTTTCCTTCCTTTGTCTGAACCAAGCTTGGTTGC
Source organism: Gekko gecko (assembly GCA_029375565.1). Lineage (NCBI taxonomy): Eukaryota > Metazoa > Chordata > Lepidosauria > Squamata > Gekkonidae > Gekko > Gekko gecko. The sequence continues at coordinate 16,169 of JAPDNY010001083.1, read as the reverse complement.
CTACTGTGGTGAAACGGGCTCCAGTTTACAACTCATCTGGATGGGCTGGAATCTATATTGATGCTGCCCTGCCCCTTGGGACAGTCCCTCTTTTCCTGCACTTTTTGGTTTTGGGGCAGCTGGGAACTGTAGGCCAGCAGATGAGGAACCCCCATTCAACCCTGTGAGTGATACCCCTGCAGGCCCCTCTCTGGAACTGCAGCTCAATTAAACCTTATGGGGGAACTTTTTAAACAACCAAGCACAGACGGTAGCCATCTTACAAACACAGGTAACTGCCATTTCATTACACCTACCAACAGCCACTGAGGGAAGTTAGTCCCACACAGGAGGCAAGCAGGAGAAGCATCTTTGTCAAGAGAGAAAGCCATTTGCCAGTAATTCTGACAGGGCACAGTGGCTGAAGGGGGAGTGGGTGGGGAAGAGGAGCAGACCCAGCACCCAGCCAATGACACGCAAGTACTCTTGAGTGGTGGCTGATGGGCCAGTGGCTGAGGACATGCATGGAATGTTGCCACTCAGAAATAGAATTATATATAAGGAGAGATTTCTTATTTGTTTTATGTTGGCTTTTTTACCTTATTGGTTTTAATGTTGTAAGTCACCACAAGACCCTTCAAGTGAATGGCAACTAAAAAAAAATCTAATAAATAAACAAGTACAGAAATACACAGGAGCAAGGTCTACAAACCGGTCCAGCCTCTGTGGCAGCTCTTTCTCCTCCTGGAAGATCAAGAAGCCCAGCCATGACTGGGAAGTGTTCTCACTTCCCATTGCTTCCCCCATTGGGTCTGCTGCTCAGGTAGGAATTCTGTCAGCATAGGGCAGGGGTGTCGAACTCATTTGTTATGAGGGCTGGATCTGACATGAGACCTTGTTGGGCCGGGCCATGTATGTCATAAAATGTAATGCCAGGGTAGCGGAGATATAAATTGTATAAGGGGCACAAACACAAAGGGTTTTTTTTACTTAAAATAAAAACATGCTTAAAACATTAGCACTCTTGCAATATTTTGTTTATTTAACAGTGTCTGATAACTGACACCTTTTGCTCTGAATTATTGCATCAAAATGTCCAATCTAGGAACATGTGGTCCACTGGGAGCCAGGAGCTGGGAACTGTTCATGATGAGAGCCTGAACCAACTGAGAGGAGAGGACCTGGTAGCAGTCCAGCTAAATAGGGAAGGTGTGGACCAGAGTGAAGACTCTGAACTTCAGGTCTGTCTGGAGCTCTGCCCCTTCCTGGCCAGTCTGGGATTAGATTGGCCAGCTGAGGGCTGCTCAGGGACCATGCCCCCCCAGTCTCCATGAGTCCCGCTTGGAGCTGCTGACAGGTTTTCCCCCACTCACTCCTGGGGGCCCCTATTAAGTCAGGGCCGTTGCTTGAGCTAGGCCTTGTTTCATCTTGTGCCAGTGGTATCAGAAGTTCAACAGATGGTAATACATGACAGATCTTTTTGATGGTGGCACTGGGGAACTCCCTACCCCATGAGACACATTTGGAGCCTTCCTTTCTGACATTCAGAAAGCCAGATAAAATAATTTTCATCATTCCTTTGGATTAGCTGATTGATGTTTAGTTGCTGGATAGAACTGAAGTAGATTTTATTCCTTCTTCCTTCCTTCTCTTTTCATTGCTAGATGCTTCATTGTGGTTACATTTGAAATTGATATGTACCATAAAAATGAGATTTTAGTATAAATTGTTTTGAGTGTGCCTCCCCTACCAAAAAGCAAGATACAGATATTTTAATAAATAAATATAAATGCTGAACTTGATGAAAAAGAGACTGTATATCATTAGATGGTCATTAAGTTCCTTTTGTTCCAAATTCAGAATTTGAACCAAACTAACCATGATACAGGGAATGGTGATACATTTCTCTTTTCTGAGCTGTATCACTTGGTACAGTGTCACTGATACCACATGATGGATCTTCCTGTCCACAATCCATGTCAATGGTATTGACAAAGAATGGAAGCTCAGAAGACAGGTAAATCATCTTGGGACTAATCTCCATGAAACTTCTAGGTCAGCTTTAAGTGATGATGTAAAAGCAATTTTGTGTGTATAAATGGACAGCAGCCATCCAGGAAACAGCACATAATGAATAATTTATAATACCGTTGTAAATATCTTGGGATTCCTTGCACTGTGAATAAGGAAGTAACAGTTTCCAAAATTCCACTCCTAGTTTATTTCCAGTGTGTCACTAATATTTAGCATCATCATCAACTTGTTAACATACCAGTCAAAAGGCAATATTTAAAATTATCAGATTAAGCCATAATCTAATATGGAGGTTGAAATCAACCATCTTCACACAGACATTGCTTCTAAAGAAAAGAAGAAGCTAGTGTCCAAGAAGTACAGATTTGTTTGCCACTATAAAGAAGAGACGCATATCTGATTAATTACTGGAAGGGGCCCTGCTCTGAAGTAAACAGAGAAAATTGTTTCATAAATCAATTTTAGAGTAACCCTTTAAACAAAAGAATCCACCATACATTGAGGCAATTATTTGCCTTTTACAATGAAGGATGAAGAGACTTAGTATTCAAAGGAAAGTGAGAGGAGAGTTGTTCATTGTTTTCAACATTCAATGTGACAATCCATTATTGGAAAAGTTATAAACTTTGAGATTAAACTATTGTTCTTGGCAATTTCAGAGTTATACCAATACATACCCACTAACTCTGAACTTGCTTTGACTGGTAAAGGTCACAGTCAGTCTACCTTGCAACTACTGCTTCAGCTATCAATTCCTCCTTCTTTGTACCCTTATTCCAACCTGCTAAATATGAAAAGTATGAAAAGATGCCCCCTCTTTTCCTCCTAGAGACTTTTTCTAGAATGTGTCTAGAAAGATCCATCCAGATGCACTAGCTAAATGGGGGCTCATACAAAGGGAGGCTTTGGCCTCTCTGTTATGGCATTCTGGGAGCATCTGAGAGGCCATCATGTGAAACTAGATGGACCATTGAAGTGATCCAGCATGGCTGCTCTTATATTCTGTTGAACTAGTGACTTCAAGGACCTTCTCTGGTTCTTCCACACCTATTATATCCTGTCAATTACACAAGTTCCAATGAGGTATAGAAGTTAGCCAGCAGTGTTTCTAACCTGGATAGGCTGAATAAACTCAATTTCTTTACCAAGGCTTATCCTTTTATTTAACTTATGTTAGTCTATCTTTTTTTGCTTTTGTTGATTACTGACAAGGTATACCATTCCATTTTTAAAAAATGAAAGAAATTCCTTTATGATGTTGTCCTGTTTCATTCACTTCTGATGTACTGAAGCTACCATAATGTACCCTTCTTACATGATGAATATTTCTACTGGTTACAGATGCTCATGGTGTAGCATTTGGATTTCTTCATGACCTGAACAACTGTTACTTCTTTTCCATGATAAAGGATAGCCAGTCCTCTGCTCTGTCTTTCTGAAGATTGCCACTAGGTCTACAGTTTGATTTGTGCATCCCTGGTTCCAAAATTAAGGTTAGGGAAAGAAAGGAGCAGCATTCTGCTGTTCCATGCCTGTTTTTGTATTGGTTTTTTTAAAGATGTCACTCTGTGACATTTATATCATGTTATATCATACAGATAAGTTGTTTTATTTTTAAGTCCATGCTGGTCAAAGGAGCTAAAAGAGTAAAAATTGATAACATGCTTCATCAAACCTTAATGGATTTGGTTTTCCTGGATTTATCTGCGCAAAACACATCACTGAGAACATTTTTTGCATTCCTTTTCCAACACTAGTACAGGATTCACTGTTCATAGCTCATTGATGTAAGCAAAAACAATCTCCGTGGCATGCATGTTCTGGAGCTACCCATTCTAACTTTGCAAAAGATGCATTATACATGTCTTGATCTTTGCACTGCTGTCATTTTATTGCATTTTAAGTGATTTCTTCCTGGGTTATATTCTAACATCCCAGCATTTGCTAAAGTTCAAATCATGGCTTGTTGGAAGTGAAAGCCCTTCCCACACAGTCCCCAAAAGTCTTCCTTTTAAGGAGTGTGAGTAGGTCTCTGCTTTTAAAACTCATGGCATGGGGGAGAGGGAAGGAGGACGTGGGAAAGAACCCACTGCATGAACAAAGTTCCATTCACGCTGCTGTTCCTCAGACCCTTTGTAACATCGTAGATTTCAAGATATCATTACACAAACAATTTGTTGAGGGCAGGGAAATCTCGGAACTTACTGTTTAGAGGTCTGCAGTGAAAATCTAGATTTTTCTCATTATAGGAGAAGAGCTTCAAACCACAGTTTCTGTGCCTTTAAAAACAATAAAACAGAATAAGAAAAGCATCTGTATCATTAAAGCATATCTGGCATTAATTTTAAATGGCATGAGATATTTTAGATTCAGGTGGCTCTGCTGGTTATTCAGTCATGAATCAATAAGTCGGAAAACCATCTGATCCAGTCTGGCCATTACTCTAAAAGACTGAAACACTATCTGCATTGGTATCATTGTTTTCCTCCTGTAAATTTATCCTTCCACTGCTACAGCATACTTTGGAAAACTGAATAAGCCTGGCACTGCAAAGAGCGCATGAAACCGCTGCGCATTCAGGCTGGAGACCACACATTGTAATGCACGTCCTCAGCTCTCTGCAGGACTCTGCAGACTGCAAATCTGTCAGGGCACATTTAGCAAGGAAACTGTACCTTTGAGCTCTCAGCTGCGCGGAACCATCCACAACATGATGCAATACGATGTATCATTGTGTGTCAAATTATCCTAGCAGTCCAGCCCCTCTCCCCCATTTATCTCCTGATATATAATCCTACAGCAAGGAGTGAGATCAGCAGCATGCTGCACATTTATATTTTCAACTGCTGTAATTCTTGGCACACCAAAGTGCTTGAAGAGAAAACATTTCTCTCATATTACCCCAAAACAAGGGCACACAATATATTTTCCATGAAACACAAGCCATCAATTTCAGTCTGGTTACAGCCCGTGCTCTCCCCCAGCTATCCTAATGGTGAGGTGGTTGGGAATGTCCAGAAAACAGAAAAACTGAGTGTCTGTCTAGACAGGCTTATACCATCCTCGTAGCAGTGTTACCCACTGGGCTGCTGGGGGGAAATTGTCCTGTTCCTTGAATAGAGGCTTATGTGCAGAAATGGGCAGCTGAAGGTTTCCATGGCATGCGGCTAAATGACATCACCAGGTAACTAACATCTCATTAAGACTCTATGAAAGGGAAGGTTGCCACTAGGGCAGGGATAACTCGAGCAAGCCAAGCAGAAGTTTAACCACCAAATTCAGCATTAGCAGAAAACACTGTATGGACAGTTACCATAAGATTAACCCTAAGAGCATAAGAAGGGCCTTGCTGGACCAGACCAGTGATCCATCTAATACAGCATCCTGTACCGGTTGCCTTGTGCTGTTTGATTATTGCCTTCTATATTTTGTAATTTGCCTTGAGTCTCAATGAAGAAAGTGAGCTATTGATGAAATAAATAACTAAATAACCAGTTCTACAGAAGTACAGACCACAGGAACATAATCATACCTGTATTCATGCGGTTTTTTAGTATGAAGATACTTTGGTTACAAGCATGCTGTTACTTCCAGTTTTTGTTTTTCGTGAATCACACTGTAATGAGACAGTGTGCTGGGCTTGTACTGGGAAGCCCTGGGTGCAAATCCCCACTTAATAACGATGCTTGCTGGGTGGTCTTGGAGAAGTCACACTCTCAGTCTGACCTGCCTCACAGACTTGCAGCAAGGACAAACTGGGACAGCCCCTGTAAGCTAGCCTCAAGTTCTTTGGCAAAAGTGCAGGACAAGAGAGAGATGTGCAAACATACATAAATATCTGCTCTCTCAGCTTGCGTTTCCTTATGCTGCTTAAAAATAATCCTTATCACAACCATGCACTATAATGAAATGGCTCCATGTATTGATTAGTAGTTCTTGAACAGTGCATTTCATTTCACTGCACATTAGAGTTATGAATTTGACTTCAGAGCCAAAGTGATTTCAAACAGGGTTTTTCTGCATTTATGACATAAAACCCAAACTTCACATCACTGAACTAAGCCAAACAGTGTAAGAAAGAAGCAAAGACTGATGCTCTCAAAAACAGGAAATAATTATGTACTATTCACTGAATGCTAGGACTTCCCAGAAGACATAAAACTAATATTTGCAGTTTTTGCATTGATTTAATTGATTCTTTGGTCCTCGGGACATTAAGTAATGATATGCTCCTGTAACAACAAAACTAGAAGTTCTCGCTGTTTGAATAAACTCTGGGATTCCACAGGTTCACATGCTCTGCCTTTCCTTTATGCATGGCTTGAAAATTAAATGCTTCCATGGGAAGACATAGTTTGTTGTTTCATCTGAATTAGAAATGATGACTTGCTCTTTGCCCTCCAAACTAGGATTTCAGGCAATAGCTTGATTGTGGGGGGTGGAGGCAAGACAGTAAAAACATAGTGTATAGGAGAATAAAAGACAAGAGAATAAAAACATGTTTCTACTGATTTCTGTGGTGCTCAATAGTACACCAAATTATGATGAGAACAAGAAGAGCCAGTGTGGTGTACAGATTAGAATGTTGAACTGGGAACTGGGACAGATCGAAGGTTGAATCCCTCCTCTACCTAACCTACATCACAGGGTTGTTGTTGTGAAGGTAAAATGCTAAGGAGAATGATGTTATATGCCACTTCGGATCCTTACTGGGGAGAGAAACTACATAAAAATAAACTCTCACTGCATTCAGTTCAGACACACCTATACCTTTTTAGGGTTGTGCTCTGAAGAAAAACAGCAACAATTTGTGCTGAAAACCTGAAGAAGCTGACTGTGTGTGATGCTGATAGGCTAGATCCATGTGATGCAAACAGTAAAAGTCTCCCCTCCCATACCAGCTGTGCACCTTAAAAAGCCACCAATGAACACATAATACACAAACATCCATGTTGCATTTTTTAAAAAAAATTAAAAGGCAGACAATCCACTGGGCAGACATGCAGAGTTGATCCAGTGTTCATTTCACTGTGTTTACACCTGTCATTTCAGTTGTGAAGCCACCCAAGAGGAAGTTGAATCCATGCTATAGAAAGGTGAATTATGGGTTTATGTCATGTCTGTCTTCATACCAGCTTTTCTCGGAAGAGTGTATAGCCTTGAGGTTGTAATCCACCCACTTGGGGCACCTACAACCCCATCATGGGAGGCTTTAGCAAGCTGGGTCAGGGTTGACTCTCCATGGTCCACATACTACAAGAAGTACTCACACATAGGTGGTAGTAGCTTGCTACAGACACTTTATTAAGGCACTTCCAGCCAAGGTTGTCAGGACAGTTGTGCCACTCCGTTTCCCTGGCCACCCATTCAGCCCTGCCTTCTATGTGCCAGGTGTTGCATCCTCAAACCTTGTGCTTCTCTGTTGTCCTCACGCCCCTCATCACCCTACCCCTCTCCACATCCACTCTTAAGTCCTCCCACAGCTTAGGGCCCACAGCAAAGTCAGCCTGGAGTCCTCACCATCCCTGAGCCTGGCAGCTCCTTCAGCCTAGGGGCATGCTTTCCCCAGACAGTGCAGCGCCTAGCAACCAGCCTCTCCTCAGCCAATGCCCTTCTGGCCAGACCCTGGTTGTTGGACTAGCCAGCCCTTGGTGCCCTCCACTGCTTCTTAAAGGGCCCCAATCCCTTATCCACCCCTCTGCCGCAGACGGTTACTGTCAATCACCCTCCTTTTTGCCCAAGCGTCCCCTTATCCGTGGACCTGAAAATGTCCTATTTTATATTATCAACTTCCCCTAAAACCAATCAAAGCACTGTATTCTTCTTTAGACGGGAAAATGTTTTTCACAAGAGTGACTCAACTTTATTGGAATAACAAATAATAATTTGTGACTGAACATCAGATCAGTCAGATGGGATGTATCAAAGGAATATATCATATATCACATATGCCATATATCAAAGGAATCACTGATCAGATGGGAAAGCTTATGAAAAAATACAACCTACAAACAGTATTCAGACCCACCAGAAAAATACAACAGATACTACGATTGGCAAAAGACAGAAGAGACCCCCTCACTTCTGCAGGAGTATACCGCATACCATGCAGTTGTGGACAAGTTTACATCAGGACCACATAGCGTAGCATTCAGACAAGAATAAAAGAACATGAAAGGCACTGCAGACTTGGCCAGCTTGAAAAATCAGCAGTGGTTGATCATAGCCTAACCCAAACAGGACACAGCATTTTGTTCCAAGGCACTGAAAGGCTGGACAACACTTCCAATTACCATGTCAGATTACACAGGGAAGCCATTGAAATTCATAAACATAAACACAATTTCAACAGGAAAGAAGAGAGTTTAAAAATAAATAGGACATGGTTTCCTGTCCTGAAAAACACAAAATGCTCTACAGCTAATAATAGCACTACAGATAAGATTAGAGTTTCAATAGCCATTCCACACACAAAAGAACCTCCTCAGGAAAGCTTCTTCATTAGTATGTTCATAGCCTGGAGAACTACTACAAGATAATGACTCAGCCCTACCCCACCTTCCAGGGTAAATATAAATTACCTGCCTACCATTTTTCTGTTCACCTTGACACTGAGAATACTCCATCTTTCTGTGCTATACCTCTGAGGATGCCAGTCACAGCTACTAGCGAAACATCAGGTCCTACAATGCCAAGACCATGGCCACACAACCCGGAAAATCTACAGCAACTAACAGATGGGATGTGCTGGTTGAAAATTTATGTAAAACTATAACTCTCACTAAGATAGATGGATGCATACCTTGATTGGAGGGACTGGTAAGGCTCCAACTTTACTTAGCCATTGCTTGTTTACAGCCCCTTCTGTGGACTAATGTCTTTGAAATGGTCACTCTGCTTGATCCACTTATAAAAGTCTATCCCCATTTCAAAAGCTCCAGCAGGGAGCAGCCAAAATCTATACAGATCAGGTGAAATGAATCTAGGAAGACTGAAAATACTTTTTGGTTCTGCTCTGTTTCTTTTTACTGGAGGATCACTGCAGAGAGGTGAATCACTGCCTTCCACATTATGCTTCCTATCTTGAGGATATTTTCCCACATACTCCACAACCCCTCCAAATCACCCCTGCTTCCTTTGTCTCCTGATATCAGAGTCTGTGTTCTTCCTTTGGCCATTCTGACATTAAAAGATGTGGTAGTAGCGGGGGGGGTGAAAATCAGTTACATGGGAGATACAAAGTTTACACAGCATAATTAGGAATATTGATTAGGTAACAAGAAAATAGGATGATATACAAAGCTTAATTAGTATACAGTTCAAACCAAAAGAGAAAGACAAAAAAAGGAAATCTGAATAACACATTTCTAATTAAATGGCCAAGAAGGCTGAAATAAAATATTCCTTTTAAGCAAATGCAACAGTGGGTGTCTTAAGGGCAGTGAAGCTGCAAACCTCCACCATAATGAAACCGGGGGTGGGGTGGGGAGTTTTCTTTCAACTTTGTCAAGCCTGGAAGATGGCTTTTCAGACAATCTAGTCACCTGGATCTATGCCATGATAACATCAAGATTAAACTGTAGTAATACACTCTACATAGGTCTGCCCTTGAAGGAGATTCCAGTTGGTACAGAATGCTGCAGCTCGGTTATTATTGGGAACTAGATGGGCATGCATATTACATCCATTTTGAAATCACTCTGCTGCCTGCCTATCAGCTATCAGATTCAATTCAAGGTTCTGAGAATCATGTACAAAGCCCTGCATTGCCTTGGGCCTTTGTATCTGCAAGAATGCTGCTCCTCCTTTGTTACACCACAACAGTTCTGCTCATCAGTTCAGGGCTTTTTCAGGTGCCACTCTGCAAACAGGTAAAATCAACAACCACCTGTTCATGTGCTTTCTCTGTTGTGACCCCCGCCTTGTAGAATGGGCTGCCTGAAGAGGTCAGAAGGGCTCCCACTTTCCTGTCATTGTACACAGTATGTGTTAAGTAGGCAACTCAACAAGAGGCAGTGATTTCAGCAAAGTGATTCAGCTTTATTTGAAATGGCAACTAGACGATCAGACAACAATGACAACACACAACAACAAGTGGAGCACAGCTCCCTTTTTAAATACTCTGGGCTGTCTAAGTCACGCCCATATAAAAGTTAACAACCAATAGAATAACAGAGTTAAAGACCAATGAGGTCTGTTCCCTCCACAAACATATTTACAGCGGTGATTGGTTCCTTTGAACAGTTCCATAGGAACGACCAATAGAAATGTTACAGCTTACAATCCATTCCTTGCATCAAGCTTAGAATAGAAAAGAATAGGCTCAGTTTCATAGTTAGGACATAACAGTATTTAAAATGGAGTTGTTCAGGAGAGCTTTTCTATAGAGGTAACAGGGCTATACTACAACAAAATAGTTCAGGAAGGGCCTTTATCAAGGGAAAAGGATTATGCCACTATGTATAGGATGTGTTATCAATTAGCTGCATGAATTACCCTGTTGTCGTTTCATTGTTTTCTACTAATATAATGCCATTATATTTTTTCAGTATATCGATACCCTGTATCATGCCTACTATACAATGCTCGTTTAGATTTTGGTAATCCTGGTCCTAGTACACGGTTCATTCTATGCCTCCTCATTTTGATTGTACTGACATACACCGTGCTTATAAGAAGTATCTTCATATGGAGTGTTATTGATGGACACTGTGCAATCTACTTTGATTCTCAGTGAGAAAGGTGGACTATAAATACAGTAAATTAATTAATTAAGTCCCCCTGATCTAAGTGTTTCACTTCTAAATAAACATGAATAGAGTTTATGTGCTTACTGGAGATCTAGTGTAGCATGTAGAACAGTGTTTGGATTGGGGAAGTCAGGGAGCTACAGGAAGGAAACCAATTAAGATCACCTTTCATCTTTGGAACAGCCATAAGATCCAAGCCATTAAAGACTTGGTTCGTGGGGCTATGCACAGCAGTGGCTCTTGCAAATACATCCAGAACTGGTTTTCCCCTGAAGTTGATTCCAGGTTGTACATAGGGATAAAGTACAGACCAAGTATGCTTGCCAGTGGTTTCATCAGTCAAGATATGCACCTTGTATTTTTAGGTACTTTTTCAAATTTTCTCATAACAGCAGGAAAACCACAGGATAGATTCTGTAGCATATGGTATACATGTGTCCTTTCCTGATCTCCAGCACCCCTTCGCAAATGAGATCTTGCATAATAGGGAATTTTGTGTCCCCATGGCCTACTATTTAAATGAATAGCCACATTTAAACTACTCCTGAGGAAGAACCAATTTAAGAAGAGTCATTCAGGAATTCACTGCAAATGAATTGTTGTCTCTCCAAAGACTCTTTCCTTCATGCAGTGCTACTGAGCTTGGTTTTTGACATTAAAACTGAATAATGATAATATTTTATATAGGCCTTATATAGTTTTCTTCCTTTTTCTTTGTTTTGCTATCTCTCTGTTATTCATCATTCTTTCCTTTAATAAAAACTTCAACTGAAAAAAACTGAATAATGAGGGATTTGCATGCTTGTTCACTATGAGCCGGTTTAAACTTGACCATCCTGGAGGAGAAAGAAAGCTGAAACACTTCTTATACACTTTCAGTTGGTGAACTGGAGTGAAATCACTAATACAACAAGTCTGAAACACCCTTCCCAAACTATTGTTGTCTGTATGCTTCTTTGCAAGAAGTCATAATGACAGATGGTTAATGTAGAAAAGACTAATGGAGTGAAGTGAAATCTTACTTTAGAGACAGAACTTAAATAAGACTTATTCCAAGCAATTGTGCTTGCCAAAGCCATGTGAGAAAGGGTCAGTGTCCACCCCTCTCTTTTCTCTGTACTTTGGATTTAACTGGACAAGATGGTTTGTTGGATCTCCTAGTTGTTTTTTTAAACTGAAATGCCACTTGGGCAGGGCTGGCTCTCCCATTAGGCCAACGAGGAGACCGCCTAGGGCGGAGACCCCAGAGGGGCACAGAACTGCCTATGAGCCCATCCCGCCTCGCCCGCTTCCCACCTGACTGTCAGCTGGATCAGAAGGGAGAGGGAGTCGGGCCCGGCGCTGCTCCTCAGAAGCCCTTCCTGCTGCTGCACCTGCTGGTGGCAGCAGCAGCAGCTTCTGCAGCGAACGCCCCCCGCCCCGCCCCGTCACCCACATCTTGCATCTGCAGTAGTAAACCTCATCACGGGCACCATCACGCTCACAGGCAGGGTTTCCTGCAGCAAAGAAAGTGCATCCTCCCTCTGGACCCCAGGAGGGTGCCTTTTAAATCTATGTGGCTGCCCTGGCACCCCTGCCCCTTGTGCCCCGTCTCCCAGTGGCCCTTAGAAGCCGGGGCTTCCCAGCTGGGTGGGAAAGAGGTGCCAGGGGACTGGAGCTCCCAGGCGACTCCCATGAGTGCGGGGCAGGGCTCAGCTTTCACCCCTCTGACCTCCCATGCGAGGTTCTCAGAGCAGCCCGTGTCTAAGTATGGGGAAGGGTGGGCAAGCCGGCAGTTCAAGGCACTTGTGGGAAGAAGCCACAGCCACAGCGTCATGGAGGGGAGTCCTATCCCTGTGTGCTCAGCCTGCAGACCGTCCCATACGAGGACCAGAGGATGCCAGGGGGCTGAGGAAGCCCACAGCTGTCTTTGGGAGTCAGGGAAATGATCTGCCCAACTTCGTCCAGAGCATGCTCTCGTCCATTGACCTGCGCAATCACCAGGGCTGCACCATGGTGGTGGGCAGCGATGATAGCAGATACTTCAGCATGATGGCCATTGAGGTGGTAGTGCAAATGGTGGCAGCCAACGGGGCAAGGGCAGCAAGCAGCATGTCGGAGCGGTCAAGTTGACCGTGTTTCTGATTCAGGTTGTGGTGAGTGAGGTGGACTGGGGGGGGGTGTCTCATCCAAGTTATTACCTTCTGACAATGAATAACTTGGAACAACAGTGCGATCCTGAACAGCCCATCGAAGTCAGTCCATTTAGAACTGTTTAGGATGGCACTGTGAGTTGAGCGAAAGTGCTGTGATTTTTAAATTTTTAATGGGTTTTTTTTTTTAATCTTGATCTTCCTCCAGGGAGTTTAGAAACCACACATGTTTCTCCTCTCCTTCGTTTTATCCTCACAACAACCCTGTGAGGCAGGTGGCTGAGAGATTGTGGTTAGGCCAAGGTGACCCAATATACTTTTTGGCTGAGCTGGTACTTGAACCACTGTTAAAACTGTGCTAGCTCATCTTATGCGTACATGCAACATTTGTTTACTCTAAACTGATCCTTGATGTGTCCTTTGTTATAGCCTTATCCCACCAACCCATCAAGTACCATCTGTCATGCACATTATTGACCTAATATATTTATGTATCACATTCTCAATAACACTTCTCAGTGTGGTTTCCAAACATCATAGCTCTTAAAATAGAAAAAATACAACAAAAACTCAAAAGTCCAAAAGTCAGATTAAACCAATTACAATGTTAATAAATAATATATTTAAAAATAATTGACAGCAATAATTGGAATTAAACAACTGTATTTGCCCATACCTATTACTTCCCACCTCATGGATCAAGCCTTTTGATAATCAACCTACTGCAGATCCATCACTCTATGGCTTACTTGAATTCCCAAACAAAGTTATTTTATGTTAATATGACAGAGCAGGTATGACCGTGGGCAAGACAACATGTCAAGCGGTATGAACAAGCTGCTCCTTTAGGAATGCTGGCTGGCATGATCTGTTAAATATTTTGATGTATATATTTAATGGACTTGTATGTGTGTGTCTCAACACAAAGTTGAGTAAAATCTGGTAACTTTATCCCTTCACCTCTGGACAGTGTTGCCTCTGTAAATTGCCCTCAGCATCAGCCTTGAAATGAAGAAGGGGGGAAATGCAAGAGACTTTTGATGAAGTGAGCTCTGACTCATGGAAGCACATGTTGAAATAAATGTGGTTATTCTTTAAGGAGCCAATAGACTTCTGGAAAGCCAGTTTGGTGTAGTGGCTAGGAGTGTGGACTCTAATCTGAGAGAGCCAGATTTGATTCCCCACTCCTCCGCGTGCAGCTGCTGGTGTGACCTTGGGTCAGTCATAAGTTCTTTCAGAGCTGTTCTCTCAAGGGCAGTTCCCAAGAGAGCTTTCTCAGCCCCACCTACCTCACAGGGTGTCTGTTGTGGGGAGGGGAGGGAAAGGAGATTGTAAGCCTCTCCGAGACTCCTTCAGGTAGTGAAGGGCAGGGTACAAATCCAATCTCTTCTTCTTCTTCTTTATTTTGCTACAACGGACTAACATGGCTACCCCTCTGCAAGAAGATAACCCTGCCCACAACTGCAGCTTAGCTTTACCAACAGGAAGATCCTAGATCCATGACCAGCTTTGAGCGAACTCCGAGGTTTTCAGCACCATCTTGATTCAAATGAACAGGAGTCAGAGAAACAACAGCTGGCTTTCTTCTAACATAGGGAAGTAGGCTTTTTATTTTTAAAGGAGTCATTTGACTGACCTTTCTTGTCTCCGTAATGTCACACAAGTCAGTGAACTGAAGAATAAAGTTCAGCTAAATCCAGAACTGTGCAGTGAGAGCCCTGTGCACACACTTCCTTCAATTTGTTTTTTCTTCCTGCTGAGCATGACGAACGGCTTTGGAGCTTTCTGAAGTTTCTTGTTGCAAAACATTCCGCTCAGATGTGCCTCCAATTCAAATGAGCCACATTTTTAAAAAACAACATCCAGATTGTGCTTTCCCCTTCCTTGCAACTATCAAATACTTTTTGTGCTTGACTTTGAGGCAACAGAACTGTATCCAGCCTAAGAATGCTCATGTGCTTCTTTCTGACTCCTACCATAGACAAGAAAGAGAACCACTTTGAAGATCTCCTTAAATCACAGTTTAGCTTCTCCATATGGCATTCAGGGTAACTATGTCAATTCCTTTACTTCCATTATACAGCAGGCCTATCTCCAAAGAAATATTGGCCAGGTATACAGATGGTGTGCAGACCAATTTCCAGAGCTCATTGTTCTCCTCATTCCTTATCTATCTATATAAAAGAAAGTCCCCTCACCATAAAATCAATGCCCAGGCCAAACCGCTAGACATAGAGATACCAAATTCGGGGGCAGCACTCCTACTGTGGCATAGGGTTCTCACTAAGAAGGGATTTTTGAAATTCAACCCCTAATGTGGTCAAAAAGGGTAAAATGTGCTCCCCCCATTGATTCCTATGCAGCTGCCAGGCAGCTGCCTCCCTGCACCACCCACTCTCTGATTGGTCAGCTGCAGTTACAGGGGTCTGCAGAGAGCTCATGACAGAGAGCTCATGACTATCAGGAGTAGCCAACAACCACCTGTGAGGTGAAGCAAAGCTGCTGGCCCAGCCTCTCTGATGGTTTCCAACACACTCCCCCCACCTCCTACAACTAACAGGTGGTTGTCTGTCAGGTGCAACCCCACCTCCACAGTGGCTTCTAATACTCCTCCTCCCTCCCCCTTCTACACTGGACAGGCAGCTGCCTGTCAGATGTAGGAGAGGAGGTGGGATGTATTACCTAAACCAATACTTTCTTCATTCTACTAACTAATATGGATGCATATATCGTATAATCCACATTAAGCAGTGAAATTGGTCTATAATTTCTAATTTCCTTTTCATCTGTATCTGGTTTGTGTATCAATGTAATCAGAGCTTGATTCCAGGTCTCTGGTATTTTTCTTTCCTCAACTACCTTTTGCATTGTCAGTTTTAAGGATAGAGCAATTTGATCTTCAAATATCTGGTAAAATTCTGCAGGTAGCCCATCCAGGCCTGGTGTCTTCTTTTTCTTCTGAGTCTGAATTGCTTCCGTCACTTCCATATATGAAATTGGCTCATTTAATATTTTCCTCTGTTCTTTTGTAAATTCTTTATTAGTATATTTTTTTCAAAAACTCTCTTAGCTGGTTCTGGTCTACATTTCTATGTTGGTACAAATTTTGATAAATTTTTCAATGATCTCTTTCAGTTCTTTATGGGCATTTTTTTCTTCAACTCTTTCGTTTTTTAGGATATTTATGTGCTTTTTTCAGAATCTTTCTTTAGCTTATAGGCAAGTTACCTTGTGGGCTTATTGCCATTCTCAAAAAAGTTTTGCTTGGCATACA
>JAPDNY010001082.1:0-19446 GCA_029375565.1 Gekko gecko | reverse complement strand
ATCCAAATATCAGCAAGGTATCCCTGCAGATCACTGCAGATGGTGACTGCAGCCATGAAATTAAAAGACGCCTGCTCCTTGGGAAGAAAGCAATGGCAAACCTAAACAGCATGATAAAAAGCAGAGACATCACCCTGCCAACAAAAGTCTGCATGGTCAAAGCAATGGTAGTTGGACTATAAGGAAGGCCGAACTCCGAAGAGTAGATTCTTTTGAACTTTGGTGCTGGAGAAGACTCTTGAGAGTCCCTTGGACTGCAAAGGAGATCAAATCATTCAGTCCTAAAAGAAATCAACCCTGACTGTTCCCTGGAAGGCCAGATCCTGAAGCTGAAGCTCAAATACTTTGGCCACCAAATGAGAAGGGAGCACTCACTGGAGAAGACCCTGATGCTGGGAAAGATTGAAGGTCAAAGAAGGAGGGGACGGCAAAGGATGAGATGGTTAGACAGTGTCATCGATGCAATGAACATGAAATTGAGCAAACTTCAGCGGACAGCAGAAGACAGGAGGGCCTGGTGTGTTCTGGTCCATGGGGTCACGAAGAGTCGGACTCGACTGTGCGACTGAACAACAACAATCCCTGCAAAATTGGAAATACCAATATTTTTCAGCTCCAATGTATCCAGATCTGAAAAATACATTTTTTTTTTTTGCTGCACACCCCAAATGTGTACAGTAAAGTGATGCTCAGTGGGGGTGGGGGTTCATATGTTGAAATCAAGCCCCCAAATGTGAAGAAAACTGTTGGATTAACCCCTGCCACACTCTCTAATGTTTTGCTCCATATATTCTCACTCCAAGTTGTTTCTTTCTTATTCTGAGGAGTTTCAAACACATGTTGGGATATCTCAGTAATTATTGACTAGCCTCAGATATTCCATTCTTGAGCAAGGTGATTGAGTGGGTGGTGGCTGGAGAGCTGCAAGCTTTCCTGGTGAGACAAATTATTTAGATCCCTTCCCATCTGGGTTTAGGACTGGTTATGAGACTGAAAAAGCCTTTGTTGCCCTTGTAGATGACTTGCACAAGGAGATGGGAAAACAGAGCGTGATTCTCCTGGATTTCTGAGTGGCTTTTGATACCATCAGTCTTGGGATCCTTCTGGGTCTGCCTATCTGCAAGGGCGTAGACTTTCCAATTTCCCAGGGGGGCTGGGGCTGGGCCAGAGGCATTGCTGTGCTAGGTCCTTAAAAGAACCGAGGCCCAGTGACATCATAGGGAGGAGCCAGTGACATCACAGGCCATTGTCACTATTTATGGAGGCAGAGCCATGTGGCATTCCTGGCTCCTATTATCTCCAGTGGGCCTTCAAGTCTCTCCCATTGTTTGTAATGGGCAATCCTGTCATTTCTTTTATACATCCCAGTTAGTTGTCCCTTTGAAACTGTACCACACGTATAGAGCGTACATTCCTTGCCAATGTTCCTTCTGGACTGCACACAGGGCAAAAGGAAATGTTAAAAGGCCTCTGATCTGCATGCCAATCAAGGATAATGATGTGTGGCATAAACATGAGTTAAGTGTTAAGTGTTCTCCCTGGATGGTGTACATACCAAGAACATATCTGTTGCCATTTCCCTCTCTTCCTGCTCACCACTCGGAGAAACAAAAGCCCTGTTTACATATTACAGTGAACATATGTACAACTTGCATGGACATATGTTGTTAGAAAGAGGTAATATACTTTTGCATTACAAATAAAAGCAGCCCGCCTGCATCCTCCCCCCCCCCAGCCCCAATGGCTCAGAAACAAAGCACGGCATGGGCAAAATCCTCTGCAAAGAACCCTGGAGAACCACTGCCAGTCTGAGCAGACAATGATTACACTGATGGACTGATGGTAGAGAGACCATGCTTTGCGTGCCAAAGGATAAAGGTTTAAACCGAGGAGGTCTAAGAGAACAGCTGTTGGAAAGGATCTTTCTCTGTCTGAGCCTGTAGAGCTCACCTGCATCAGAGCAGACCATGCTGAAGTAGATGGACCAATGGCATGAAGACCAGTGTGGACTGAGGAGACCCATGTTCAGATCTACATTTTGCATGACATTTACTCGGTGATACTGGGACAGTTAGATTTGAGTCCAGGAGCAGATTAGAGACCAACAAGAGTTTCAGGGAATAAGCTTCCAAGAGTCAAAGCCCCCTTCATCAGGCTGGGTGATATTGCCATTGTTGTGAGGTCAATATAAGGGAAGGGAGACTGGAGGAAGAGTGGAATAAAGAGGGATTGACAGACAACATGTGAGCAGCAGAGTCCATTGGGATGGAAGAGGATTTTACAGGAAAAAAATAGCACCAACTGATGTGACCAAGAACACAGATCTTCCCAAACTAAAACATCATAAATTATAACCTGAACATGAACCTATATTGTAATGCATTAAGTAATGTAGCAGTGGTGACAAAACCTCTAGTGGCATTTAGTTGAACTTCCTGGACAGACAGATGTATTTTCGGCTGCCACTGGCCAAACTGATCTGACTTTAGAGAGTTGGGACAAGCAGCAAGGCTTGAGGAAGGGGATGTAGATCCATGGTTATAGAAAAGAAGGGGGCTAGGAACTGAGAAAGCAAAGCAGTCCAAATGAAGCACAACACAGAAAGCTGTACATAGTTGAGAGGAATTAGAAAGGAATGGAGATGCACAGTTGGTGTGAAGTACATTTGAGAAATTATAGAAACAGCATGGAAGTTTCTTAGTTGGGGTTAGCTACAATGCTATTGCAAGGTCCACAGAAACCTGTATGACATTTTCAGACATTCTTTCTCATATATTTTAATTGCTTATCCCCTTCCTATAACAATTCCTCATCAGTCTAACAGAGGCATCCTACTGAGGTCTATCCAAGGGGCTTCCTCCCAGGATTGGACTATAAAGAGCTCTATTCAAATCCTTAACCACTGAGCTTGCTAATACTTTCTCTTCTTTCAGTTCCTTAGATCAATTTGCCCAATCCCCCATCAAACTCAAATCTTATTGGCTCTAGCAACTATGAGTAAATTATTATTACACTTCTATCACATGGCTCTTTCCTAATGATTGTGGCTCCCAAGAATAGTTTGAAGATGATTGCCTGGGAAGCACCCACACAGCACCATGCCATGGACCCAGATGGCTCAGGTTAGCCTGATCTCATCAGATTTTGGAAGCTAAGCAGAGTCAGCTCTGACTAGTATTTGGATGGGAGATCTCCAAGGAATACCAGGGACATGATGCACAGTCAGGCAATGGCAAATCATCTTTGAATGTCTGTTGCCTTGAAAATCCTACAGGGCTACCATGAGTTAGCTATGACTTGCTAGCATTTTACATTACGCTTTAATGCCCAGAACCATTTGGGCAAGGTGTAATGTATAACTACTGTCAGTAGCATGAGATGGACCCACAGCTCAATTGGCTCTCATATCACTGCCATAGCATACAAAATAGTAAAACACTCAGTAGCACCTTTAGGACTAACAAACTGTATTGTAGCATAATTATTACTGTAACACAAGGGTTTTCAAAAAGCCACACAAACTTTTCCAATCTCACTTCAGTGCCAGTTCCAGTCCTCAAACTCACAGAGAAACCCAAACACTCTCCATTTTGGTAGAATGACACCCTCCCCTCCTCCACCTGGGTGGTTTGGCAAATGTAAGCCAATGCCAGAGGTTTGCATGCACCAAGTCACACAGCAGAACCAGAGCTTCCAATTTCAGCACTGGAGCTAGGGATGCCAGCCTCCAGGTGGGACCTGGGGATCCCCTGGAATTACAGCTCATTGCCATTCTAAAGAGATCAGTTTCCCTGGGGGAAAAATGATGTTCTGGAGGGTGGACTCTATGGCATTGTGCCCCACTGAGGTCCCTGTCCTCCCCAGACTCCATTCCCAAATCTCCAGGAGTTTCCTAACCTGGATTGGGCCACCCTCCCCTTATCCCCCAGAGGTGGCCAGGGGGTACCTGGCAATCCTAACTGGGGCTATTTTAGCAAGGGAGAGGGGGGGAAGCTGGGGAAAAACATATAGATTGGGAGAGAGAAGTGAAAGACAGAGGGAAGGGAAGAAGACTGGAAGGGAAGCAGCCTTGAGTGGGGGTGGGGGAGCTCACCAACGTTTCCAGCTCTCACACATCTCAAGGGAAAGAGAAACAGAAAGAGAGAGAGGGACAGAAAGCGCAGCCCCCCCCCCATTACAGGAGAAAGTGAGCCCAGGATTTTCTGTATCCTGGAGCAATGTGCTCCGTGCAGCACAAGGGTTCCTGGGTTTTGTTTTCTCCTGCAGCCTAGTTTAAACTGGACTGCAGGAGAAAGCAAGCCACTCACTGATGGCAGGGGCAACCAGAGGCCACAGAAGGGCCCCCCCACCTCCCACCTCCCACCTCCCTCCATTCTTGCCCAGCTACCCTGCTTGGACTTGCAGGATGGCTGGGTGGCTGCAGCCCTGGGCTCCCACCCAACCCACCCCACCCCACCTGAAACAATCCCCCACTCCTTACACCCCCACCTACTTACCCTTCAGGCTGGTGGCTGCAGCAAGCAGAGGCAGCATGTGCTGCCCTCGAAGCCAGCCTCCACGTGCCGCTCTCCAGGCTGAGCGGGGCTGCTGGGAACTGTGGGTGGAGCTTAGCTTCCAGGAGGAAGCAAGCCCCCACCCCCTTGACTTCCGTCCCATTCCTAGCCCAGCCAAACAGACTCAGAAAGCGGAGGGGAAAACCCTCCGCTTTCAGAATGGGGTGGGGGACGGGAGGGGGGTAGCAAGGCTCTGGCTGACACCAGTTGCCTCGGGGGGGCTCAGTACTTTCGGGGGAGGCCTGAGCTCCCCAGCCCCCTGAAGATGACGCCTATGCCTATCTGGGTTGGGATTGGAAGGAACCATTCTGCAGTCATTCTGGTCCTACTAGGAGGGCAGCTTTCAGAAGGTGGTACTGAGCAGCTGCTGTTTAGCGCTTTGGCTTTTGAGCTGCCACAAGGTTCCATTTTGTCCCCTATGCTCTTTAACATCTACATAAAACTGCGGGTTTCTCTTGCCACCCTCTGCATCAGGTGAAGTCGGGTTTTTTTTGTGTCATTTGGCATTCTCTCAATGATCCCTCCTTCCTAACCACTATTTTAATTGCTGCTTTTATGTTTTGTATGCATTTTAACTCTGCTTTTAATTGTCTTAATGGTGTGTGTTTGAGAGAAGGGGTTGCTTTTCATGGTTTTAAAATGTGATTTTATCTAGCAAAATTTAGACTGTTAGCTGCCTTGATGGCCTTGTAAGGGCAGAAACGCAGAATACAAATTTTTGTAAATAAATACATAAAAAGATCAGAATGTTTAGAATCTCTGGGGGCAGTAGGGTTGCTGGGCACAGCATGGAAAATGCTGAGCTGGTAGCTATCATGGATGGCATGATGCCACTTCAAGGAAAAACTCAAAAGTGATGCCACACCTCTCTAGGAATTGCCAAGATCTATATGAGAAATCATAGAGTTTCGGGAGAGGCACGCATGCGCTAAACCAAGTCGGACGCTGAAACTCCGAGCTCCCCCGTAAACTAAGGAATTTACAGCTCAAAGGATTGTAAACAGCCAAATACTGGCATATAACCAGGTGGGAAGATAAGAAGGATCCAAACAGCAGCAGAGTCTGGAAACAGCAAGTAAAAAACCCTTTATTTACAACCACTCAGCGAGATAACGCTCACACAGCAAGAGCCTAGCTCATTAAGCCTTAATTAAACAGCTAAGGATGGCAAAAAATATCAAGGAACTGTCAGAACAGATAGCAAACCTCCAGAAGATATTCCTAGCATCTCAGGAAAAAATTAGCGAAGAAATTAAGGCTGTACGAGTAGATATGGCTAAGATAGGGAAAGAAATTGCCGACATAAAGCAAACAGCAAATTTTGCCAGAGAAAAGGCTCTGGCTAATGAACAGAGGATTGGCTCCCTAACAAAGCAGATAAATGACCTCTCAGACAGGAATAGGAGAGCAAACTTGATTTTGACAGGAATCTCTGAAGAGGTTTCTAACAGGAACCTGGAAGGCGTAGTTTCAGAATGGCTGACAACTAATGGAATCAGGATTCAGTCAGAAGACGTCGAAAGAGCTCACCGCCTGCAAAGAAAAGGCAAGGGAGGAGCCCCTCGTGACGTTATTATCAAGTTCTCCAGAGAAAAAATACAACAACAAATATATAAGGAGCTAAAAAGAGGAAGGACTTGAGCTTCAGGGGCAGGAAAGTTTGGGTGAGACAGGATTTTTGCCAGGAGACACTTAGGCAAAAGAACTTAATGTGCCCCTATGCCCAAAAACTATATGCAAACAATGTAAAATTTACCTGGGGCTATCCTGCTTCAATCATAATATTCCAAGAAGGGAAGAGGCTCATGGCACGGAACGCCCTTGAGGCCAAAGAACTCCTTAAACAACTCAGAATAAACGCTGAAGACATAAGGGAAGAGGGAATGGAAGAAGAGCCAGAGGGGGAAGCAGACCCAGAAGAAGGAACTGCAGAGAGAGGAGAAAAGCGCCTCAGGACAGACTCACTAGAAGAAGACACCTAAAGGGAAGTATCCAAGTATAAGTTGAGCTAATGTTAATATTACAAGTATAAGGGGGAGGAGGGGATGTGTGCACCTCATGAAGTGGAGAGGGGGGAAGGTTTCTTATCCCCACAAGTCTACTCTACCACAGGGATGGGAGGGAAGGGGGAGGGGTAGTTTAAGAATATGCTTAAAAATCCCAGGGCCACGGGAACTCAAAGTCCAGAATCATAAAGAATATGGATAGAACAATAAGATTACTTACACTGAATGTCAATGGATTAACGTCAAACCTTAAAAGGTACAGGATAGCTAAGCTGGCAAAAGATCAAAAGATTGATGTTTTATGCCTCCAGGAAACACATAAGAAAAAAAGATAGCAAGCCGTTGCTAAACGATCCGACTTGGGAGATACTAGCAGAGGCCAGAGGTGATGCCAAGGGTAAAGGAGTAGCAGTACTGATTCATAAGAAATTTAAACTAGAGGTTATGGAAAAAAAAGAGGATAGGAATGGTAGATATCTGTTAGTAAAGTTTAAAATGGATGATAAGAAGTATACCATAGTAAATATATATGCCCCAAATAAAGGACAAAAGAAATTCCTGGGTAAAATATTTAAAAAAACAAAACAATTTTCCGAAGGAGAAGTGATTATAACAGGTGACCTAAATATAGACATAACAAAAGATAAATCATTTAAGTTAGGAAATTGGGGCCTGATAGAGGCACATGAGTCTGTGGGGAACCGGCCTAAACCCACACATATATCTAGTAGGCATAAAACAGTATCATGTATAGACTACATAATTTTAGAAAAGAATAGTAATATGATTATCAAAGGAATTACAACCCACCCAATATGGATATCTGACCATGCTCCAATAAGCGTTGAAATAGAATTCACTCAGCAACCAACAACCAGAACATGGAGATATAATAACTTAATAATGGTCACAGAAAGGGATAGACAATACATGTCTGAGCAGATAAAGCTATATTTTGAGGAAAATAGAGGAACAGTACCCACCAATATTCTATGGGATGCTGCAAAGGCAGTCATAAGGGGGCACTGTATAAAGAAAGAGAAGAATATAAAAAAGGAGTGGCATCTAGGAAGACAGGCCAAAATCCAAGAAATGGAGAGGCTACAAAGTAAACTAATGCAAAAATACAATCCTATGATACAGAACCAAATATTAACAATTAAAAAACAATTGGAGGCCTTAGACTCAGCAACAATATGGAAAAGGGAAGCCATGGTGAGAAATGAATTCCAAAGAAATAGCATAAATTCAGCAAAAAGACTAGCAAATTACCTGAAAAATAGGAAGGAAAGACAAAGGGTGAAAAGTATAAAGGTAAATGGTCAAAAATCTCAACATCCCATTGAAATAAGGGAGGCGTTCGAGTCTTTCTATAAAAAATTATATAAGAAAAGGGACACAACAGACTTTGTAGAGGAAGTTAACATAACACTGAAGGAGGATGAGCAAGCCAAATTACAAGAGGAAATTACAATACAAGAGATAAAGGATGTAATTAAAGAATTGAGAAAGGGAAAATCCCCTGGGCTAGATGGGTTCACAAGTGAATTTTATAAGGAAATGATAGATATTCTTGCCCCAGAACTCCAAATGATCTTCAACGAAATCTTGAGGGGGGAAGGGCCCCAGATTCATGGAGACAAACAGAAATAATAGTAATTTTGAAACCAAATAAAGACCCTGAAGAGGTAGGTTCATACAGACCTATAAGCCTCCTTAACCAAGACTACAAGATCTTCGCAAAAATGCTGGCAAATAGATTAAAGAAGTTTAGTCCCAAAATAATAAAAGAAGACCAACATGGATTTATAAAGGATAGGAACATAGCCCACCCTATTAGGAATATAATAAACGTATTACAACACGGTCAAAAAAAAAAAAGTTAGGTCTTTTAAAATTGGATGTCTATAAAGCCTTTGACACCCTATCTCAGGAATACTTGTGGCAGATTATGAAAAAGCATGAGATAGGAGATAATTATATAAGAGCAATTAAGGAGTTATATAGAGAGGGAACAGCAGTGGTAAAGGTCAATAATGCCAAATCACAAACTTTTCAGATCCAGAGAGGGGTCCGACAGGGGTGCCCGCTCTCACCGGTCTTATTCATTATAGCAATAGAACAACTAGCTGAAAGGATAAGAAACTGTGTAAGGATAGAAGGTTATAAGGTAAAGAAGGAAGAAATAAAAATTAATTTATTTGCAGATGATATTATAGTAGTTATGACAAATCCCAAAGAAGCGATAAAAGAAGTAAAAATTATCTTAGAGGACTTCGAATGCTGTTCAGGGTTAAAGGTTAATATGGCTAAATCAGAAATCATGTACCTCAATGTGAACAAAGAGGAAAGAAAAGAAATAAACAAAATTACAAATATTGGAATGGGCACCAAAAAGTTCAAATACTTAGGTATAGTGTTACAAAAGAAGATCGATAGAATATCGGAGGTGAATTATAGCACGATATGGAAGAAAATAAAGAATGAAATGAGAAAGTGGAAAAATAAAACTCTTGGTATATCTACTAGAATTAGGAGTGTTAAAATGTTCTGGTTACCTAAACTAACATACTTATTCCAGACGATACCATTAGAGGCCCATAACAAAAGGTTAGAACAATGGAATAGGGCAATTAGAGAGTGGATATTTGGCAGTAAAAAGTGTAGAATTCAAAAAAGGTTGATACACGGTCTCAAGGAGGAGTTGGGTTGGGGAGTCCCAGAGCTGAATAGATATTATGAAGCCTTTCAAATAAAGTCGCTATTAGAGATAGGTGAAGGAGAGGAGCAAAAATGGGTTAGATTTGAAAATGAGATAAACAACAATATAGGAAGATTCGGGATTTTCTCTAAAGCCACAAAAAAAGATCTCAAATTGATTAAAGGCCCCAGACATTCAGCATTAGAATCTTGGAGCAAGTGGCAAGCGAAATGGCTAAGAAGAAACTCAAGATGGACACCACTAGAATTAATATACAGCGAAATAAAAGAGAATAAATGGTGGGAATATCTTAAAACTAAAGGGTATTATAGGTTGGAAGACATGTTTAGAGGACGTAACTTAAAACCGGTGCACGAGATAGTGGAAGAGGTAGGTAACCAACACTGGTTAAAAATAACAGGCCTATATAGTATGGTTAATAAGATCAAGGAAAAAGAGAAAATATGGATAGAGGAACCGATAGAAGAACTATACAAAGGGATGCAAAAATCAAAACAAGGATTAGCAGGGAAAAATCTATAGGAAAATGATATCAAATACAGACACGACAATATCTTACCTACAGAACACTTGGACCAAAGAAGGTCAGGTATCAGAAAACTTGGCAAGCAAAATAATGGAAGGAATAGAGGGAATTAAAGTGATCAAATTTAATGAAATGGAGCATAAATTCTTTACAAAATGGTACAAAACACCAGCGCAAATAGCAAACATGATCCCAGGAATGAGCCCCATGTGCTGGCATTGCAAACTGGCTAAAGGATGGTTTTCCCATATGTGGTGGGAATGCCCAGAGGTCAGTGTCTTTTGGACAAGAATATTGCAAATTATAAGGAGAACATGCAAGTTTCACTGTCCATTAACTTTAATTTAATGTTAATGGGCATAATAGGGAACCCAGGAGTAAGTAAAGAGAACCAAGCTATATTCAAAGCAATGATACTAGCAGGAAAAGCAGTGATTGCTCTGGGTTGGAAGGACAAGAGTAAATGGACAGTAGAAATCTGGCATAATTATTTGTTTGATTTCATACAGTCAGACATAATAGAGAAACTGAACTGGAAGACCAAATGGGCAGACAGGACTACAGCAATCAGCACGAAATGGAAGACCTACCTGGAGTGGCTACCAACAGAAGGAAGAAAGGACATTCAGTGCAAGATTCGGACCTTGTGCCCGTGGCTGGGATCAAAGGACTAAAGCATTGGAAAAGCAGAGGGGGAGGAGGGAGGGAGAAGGGATAAAAAACCGTTACGAAATGTACGGGATAAAAGATAATATGTAATACTTACCAAAAACTATATAAAAACTATATTAAAAAAAAAAAAAAAAAAGAAATCATAGAGTTTCTAGCATTTCCAGAAAGGACTGATGTCACATCTGGGTTTCCCTGGAAGTGATGTCATGCTGTTGGCCTGACAGCCATTTAAATTTTTCATCCCACTGGTGCTCCAAGCGGCAGTAGGAAATGGGAGCTGGCAGGGGAGGCTGGCAACCCTGAGGCAAAAGCTGCTGCTGGTGGATGGGGGCAGATTTGGAGCAGAACACAACTGGTGGCAAAAGGGCTTGAATATCCCTCTGTTTCTGAATTTTCTTGTCTCACAGCTTTTTTTAATTTAAAAAAATCAAATCATGAACAAGTTACTTTCACAAGCATATAATGTTGTGACAGATCCTCAGTATGACCGAGTGGAAATTAGGGATTTTTTTTAAAAAATGCCTTTCAGGAGAAATTGCACTAGCAGTGTCACATTCTCCATTTAACCCAATACACTTAAATGAAACATTTCACAAATACTTCTGACCTCCAGCATGTTAATCTTCTTCCACTGAATGTATAACTATAATTATGCCTGCCAGCTTTACCTGAAAGCATAAAACAAATGAGAGTGAAAATCTCTTTTTACGTGTCTTTTGTGTCAATACATTTTTTAGTTTAACTGTGACACCTGAGTACCTCCTCAGCTATTGATATGTTTAAAAAGTAAGAGACAAATTTGGGGAGAATGTGTGAATGTTTGTGAATGTGTGTATGTGAGAAATCACAGTTCAAATTGATTCTTATATCAGACTGAATGTGAGCGTGAACTTCTTGGAAAACTAGAAAAAATTCTCCTAATTAATCTCTGGGAGAATAATTAGTACAGCTGAAAATATAAAATTTAAACCTCCCAGGTGGATTTCTTTATAACAGCCTCACGGAACACTAATATGACTACTGCACTTTTCCTAAGAGCTAATGTACTTCTAAAATGACCAGAGCATAAAATATTTGCGTAATAATCCAGAGAATGGAGCATGAAGCAAGAAGTGCATTCCGATAAACACAGCTACTATTGAGAAGAACAGAACACTGATATATTATTTTCTATTACGTATAGAGATTGCATTGGAGAGATTCTCTTTATTTCTCCCTTCTCAGTGATTTGGGTTATGTATTTTATGGAAACAACTCATTTATTTTAGATTAGTAGATTAGTAAATTTATTTAAGACTAATGATCCAACCTTGGAAGTTCTGTGGAAAACTGTATGGTCTCACAGACACACCTGTCTCCCCACTCTTCTAATAAACACAATACAAAGAAGACAGGATGGTTCTTGGGTCCCCACCTTGTGTAACGGATGAAATTATGAGAAAACATGATTATGGGGTCTTTTCACAAGGAGGTTTTCCCATGATTTGGCTGCCAAACTACAGTAGTTTTTCCACTCAGCTTCCTCACACACTCCATTTGTTGTCTTTCCATATTTTCCTCATAATTTCTACATGCTTTCTCAACCTACCTTTGATCCAGTATGAGAAATTACAGAGACTCAGTGAAGAAACCATGGAAAAACAACAAACTTAAAATGACCTTGCAAGGAAGCTGTGAGAAAACCCAACTGTAGGAAACTGTCCATGTGAAAAGACTCACAGACTGCTAGTGAGGACAGGGTAGTTAAAGAAAAGGTGGTAACTAAAAGCCAGTCTTCATGTTCATGTTTGAATGCCCTTTCTAAGACTTTCAACATTCCAGAATGCAGGTGTGAGTGCTCACGTTTGAATGCTTGCCCTATGTGACTCGGTGGTAGAAGATCTGCTTTGCATGCAGAAGGCTCCAGGTCTTAACTGTCAAACCCAGTTAAAAGGACCAAGTAGTAAGTGATGTAAAAGACCCCTGTACCTGAGGCCCTGGAAAGCTGCTACTGGTCAGTGTAGACAATACTAACCTTGATAGATCAATGTTCATTATAAGGCAGCTTCATGGGTTCATGAAAAGAAACCTCTCTGCCTATGGCAAACCAGAAAATCAGAGAGCAGTCTCAGCCCAAACCTTCCTCTCTCCCCTGCTGTCTTCTGTTATGAAGGAGTGTGTGGCATTCAAACAGGGAAGCATTCAAACTTGGACTAATTCCTCACATTCCACAAAGTGTGTACTGCCTTATCTCCTCTGAACGTGTGGAGTTGTTCTTATCCATGTGAAGGCAATGGATGTAGACTGGAAAAAACTCTCATAGGATTACACTCTTCGTGTCTCATGAAACAGACCTGAGCTGTGATCGCACACACTAAATAATCCACTTTCAATCCACTTTCAATGCACTTTCCAACTGGATTTGCCAGTTCATACAGTAAAATCCAGTTGAAAAGTGCACTGAAAGTGGATTGAAAGTCAAGTATTTAGTGTGTGTGATCACATAAAGAATTTGTAATGAGGATAAAGAGGACAAAAACTGAATAATTATTTTAATATTCGTGTTGGTGCAGATATGCTTAGAGATATGATGAAAGGAAATTGTTTCAGTGTGTATCATATTGTGAAGTTTAG
Source organism: Gekko gecko (assembly GCA_029375565.1). Taxonomy (NCBI): domain Eukaryota; kingdom Metazoa; phylum Chordata; class Lepidosauria; order Squamata; family Gekkonidae; genus Gekko; species Gekko gecko. The sequence goes on along the minus strand of JAPDNY010001082.1, from coordinate 6,354 downwards.
ACCTTTTTTCCTGTATATAAATGATTGAGACAGCTCCTACTTAATTTTCTGGTCATGGAGTTAATTGAGTAGCTAACCAAGAGATAAATAGGAAACTGCTAAATCTTTAGGTAGACTGCTCAGATCTGGACTTAAGGTCTGATAGCAACATGTAGATCTGGGCTATCTGACTGCTGAGATTAGATTCTTTTCTGACATCCTTATTCAGCCATGAAACACAGAAGCTTACTTTCTGGAAAATGAGGCTGTAGTAATTTAGACACAAGCCCTTAGACAGAGTGCAAAGGAAATGGAATTTGTGGACTTGTCCTAAGTTCACATGACCGTAGTTCTAGAATGAGCCTTAAAAACTGCTGTACAAGTTGTGTTGCCTTATGCCTTTTAGTTGGGGTTGTTTGGACCTCTTCAGCCCCCGTAGTTTTGGAGCGTGGCTGAAGAGAGTGGAGTTCAGCATTGGTGCTGGCTGTATCCCTGAAAAGTACTAAGCCCGAAGCAAAGTAACGTGATTTCAGCTCATAAGTTTATTTGGTAGGGAAAAACATGACAAGGGAGCCCAGCTGGGGCCATGGCGCTCGCTGGAGCCCTGGGAGGCATTATGGGTGGTGCTTCTTCTCCTGTGGGCTCCAGGAAACCCAGCCTGCTGTTGGGTTCTGGGCTCCCTGGGGCTGTTGCAGCATCCCCTCCCGTTGCTCCCTGGGGGGGTGGCCAGGACTGGTTCCTTGGTTTCCGGGGTGCCTGGGTACTCCTCGTCACCCTCCTCTGGGTCCACCATAAGGACCCTGTGGCACAGCTGGTCAATGTGCTGCCTTAATAGTTGTCCATCTTCTGTCAAGACTTCTAAGAACTGGAGTCCAGTTACCCTCAGGACTTGTGCTGGCAGCCAGGTCATAGTTCCGAGTGTAGACCGGGTCCTCTGGAAAAAACCCCACAGAGCCGCCTGCTCTTTGGGTCGAGTGCCTGGTCTGGGTGGAGGCCATCAAGCCTCATCATTAAACATCTACCCAGGAGGAGCTCAGTGGGACTGCTCCTAGTTGCGGTGTGGGGGTCATACATTGGCCAAACAGGAAAGCGGCCAGTTTATAGTCCCAATCCCCCTTATCCATCTGCCTGAGCACCTCTTTGGTGGTTCTTATCATGCGTTCGGTCTGACCATTTGTGGCCGGATGAAATGAGGCCGAACGGATGTGCCTTATTCCGTAATAGTTTGTGAACTCCTGGAATTCCGAGGAAGTAAAAGTTGACCCATTGTCAGTCACCAGAATGCCCTGAGCACTAAATATCCACCACATCACCTGGATTGTGGCCTGGGAGGATGTGGAGGGGACCGGGACTACCTCCAGCCACTTGCTGTAGGCATCCACCAATATAAAGAAGAGTTGCCCCTGGAACGTCCTCGTGAAGTCCAAGTGCAACGTGGCCCAAGGTTTGTGCGATGATTCCCAGGGGCCTGTGGGTGCCTTGGGGGGTTCTGGGCATGACTTCGGGTGTGACACTGGCCACCAGATGTAGCTCCTGGCGAGCGCTTTCATCTGGACGATCCCGGGATGAGTCTCGTGCAGTGCGTCAAGCAGCTGGTCCTGTAATCACCACCCAGCCACCCCACTGCAAGCAACCGTTGTGGGCCAATAGCTCATCCTTTCAGGAAGAGAACCTGGTGAGGTCTGGCCCTCCCCAGGCCCATAGGTCACCCCCTCCCCGCCCAGTCCAAAACCCTGGAGAGGATGCGGTCCTGGGCCATGTGCCTGGCCACCTCTGCCACCTGGACCGGCCGATCGGGAAGGGCCTCCAGGAGATCTGATGCACTGGGGTAGGATCAGGGTCACAGGAAGGTGATGGAAGGTGACTCAACTCATCCACATGACCCATCGCCTTCCCCGGGTGGTGGACAAGCTCATAACTGTACCCCACCAAAAAGATCAACCAGTGGAGCACCCAGGGGGAAAGCATCTTGGGGGTCGGGTGGTCAGGGGCCAGCATGCCCAAGAGGGGTTTATGGTCTGTGACATGAAGGGCCCACCATACAAGTAATGGTGAAATTTCTTAAACCCCGCTACAATAGCAAGCACCTCTTTATCAATTTGCATGTAATTGCACTCTGGTGCTGACAATGTCCTGGAGTAATATGTCACCAGGACTTTGTGCCCATCTGCCAGCTGGTGCCCCAGGACCGCTCCCACCCCATAGGGAGATGTGTCACATGCGAGCATCACTGGCAAAGACTCATCAAAATGGGCGAGTACAGCATTCAATGTCAACAGTTCTTTCACCACCCGGAAGGCAATGGCCTGCACAGGGCCTCAGACCTAGGGCGCTTCCTTGTCCGGAAGGTGGTGAAGAGGCTCAGACATGGCAGCTTTGTGGGGTAGACAAGAATGATAAAAATTTAACAGCCCTAAGAAGGCTTGGAGCTCCGTCTTGGACAAGGGTGGGGGCACCTGCACAATGGCCTTGATCTTGTTATCCATGGGGTGGATTCCCTGCGTGTCCATCACGAACCCCAGGAACTCCACCCATGGCATACCCAGGAGGCATTTTTCCCACTTGACTTTGAGTCCCACGGTGTCAAAGCGTTGTAGCACTGCCTGGAGACGGGTCACGAACGTCTTGGAGTCTGGGGCGGCGATCAGCACATTGTCTAGAAATGGCTGGACTCCTGGGATGCCTTTAAGGAGACAATCCATAAAACTTTGAAAAATCTCCAGAGCCACGCTCACTCCAAACTTTAACTGTATCACCTTGAAGGTGCCTTTGTGGGTCACAATGGTTTGTGCCTTGGCGGCAATGCTCCCTCTAAGCTGTGGAGTCCTGTGAGCAAAGATTCTACTTTGTGAGCTAGTGGCATTAAAGTTGTGAGCAAGTGATTTGGCTACTGCATAAATGAGTTTGCTCTGGAGCCATCCTTCCTGAGCTAAGACAAAAATTGGTGAGCCGGAGGCTAAAAAACTGTGAGCTAGCTCACACCAACTCAACTTAGAGGGAACACTGGTGGCGGTGGCATCTACCGGCAGCTGTTGGTATGCCTGGGCCAAGTCTAATTTACCAAAGACTCTTGCCCCAGCCAGCAAAGCTAAGATCTGGCTGACCACCGGTACTGGGTAACCATGGTCCTGGAGTGCCCTATTTGTTGTTGTTGTTCAGTCGCACAGTCGAGTCCGACTCTTCGCGACCCCATGGACCAGATTACGCCAGGCCCTCCTGTCTTCCGCTGTCCGCTGAAGTTTGCTCAATTTCATGTTCGTTGCATCGATGACACTGTCTAACCATCTCATCCTTTGCCGTCCCCTTCTTCTTTGACCTTCAATCTTTCCCAGCATCAGGGTCTTCTCCAGTGAATGCTCCCTTCTCATTTGGTGGCCAAAGTATTTGAGCTTCAGCTTCAGGATCTGGCCTTCCAGGGAACAGTCAGGGTTGATTTCTTTTAGGATTGACTGATTTGATCTCCTTGCAGTCCAAGGGACTCTCAAGAGTCTTCTCCAGCACCATAGTTCAAAAGAATCTATTCTTCGGCGCTCGGCCTTCCTTATAGTCCAACTCTCACAGCCATACATTACTACGGGGAATACCATTGCTTTGACCATGCGGACTTTTGTTGGCAAGGTGATGTCTCTGCTTTTTATCATGCTGTTTAGGTTTGCCATCGCTTTCCTCCCAAGGAGCAGGCGTCTTTTAATTTCATGGCTGCAGTCACCATCTGCGGTGATCTGGGATCCTAGGAACGTGAAGTCTGTCACTACTTCTACGACTTCCCCTTCTATTTGCCAAGGAGTGATGGGGCCAGATGCCATGATCTTAGTTTTTTTGATGTTGAGCTTCAAGCCCACTTTTGCACTCTCCTCTTTCACCCTGAGCAAGAGACTCTTTAGGTCCTCTTCACTTTCTGCCATCAGAGTGATATCGTCTGCATATCTGAGGTTATTGATCTTTTCCCCAGCAATCTTAACTCCAGCTTGTGATTCATCCAGGCCAGCATTTCGCATGATGTACTCTGCATATAAATTAAATAAGCAAGGTGACAATATACATCCTTGTCGAACTCCTTTTCCTATGTTAAACCAATCAGTTGTTCCATATCCGGTTCTAACTGTTGCTTCTTGACCCTTATACAGGTTTCTCAGGAGACATGTGAGGTGGTCTAGTACTCCCATCTCTTTAAGAACCTGCCATAATTTATTGTGATCCACACAATCAAAGGCTTTAGCATAGTCAATGAAGCAGAAATAGATGTTTTTCTGGTACTCTCTTGCTTTCTCCATAATCCAGCGAATGTTGGCAATTTGATCTCTAGTTCCTCTACCTCTTCGAAACCCAGCTTGTACTTCTGGCAGTTCTCTATCCACGTACTGTTGGAGCCTAGCTTGTAGGATTTGAAGCATGACCTTGCTAGCGTGTGAAATGAGTGCAATTGTGCGATAGTTTGAACATTCCTTGACGTTGCCCTTCTTTGGGATTGGAATGTAAACTGACCTTTTCCAATCCTGTGGCCACTGTTGTGTTTTCCAAATTTGTTGGCAAATTGAGTGCAGCACTTTAACAGCATCTTCTTTTAAGACTTTGAATAACTCAGCTGGGATACCATCACCTCCACTAGCTTTGTTGTTAGTAATGCTTTCTAAGGCCCATTTAACTTCGCTTTCCAGGATGTCTGGCTCGAGGTCAGTGATTATACCATCGTGGTTGTCAAGGACATCGAGGTCCTTCTTGTATAGTTCTTCTGTGTATTCTTGCCATCTTTTCCTAATCTCTTCTGCTTCTGTTAGGTTCCTACCGGTTTTGTCCTTTATCATGGCCAGCTTTGCATGGAACGTTCCCTTGATTTCTCCAATTTTCTTGAAGAGATCTCTAGTCCTTCCCAATCTATTGTTTTCCTCTATTACTTTGCATTGTTCATTCAGGAAAGCCTCCTTATCTCTCCTTGCTGTTCTCTGGAAATCTGCATTCAGTTGGGCAAATCTTTCCTTTTCCCCATTGCCTTTAGCTTTCCTTCTTTCCTCTGCTATGTGTAAAGCCTCATCAGACAGCCACTTTGCTTTTTTGCATTTCTTTTTCTTTGGGATGGCGGTGAGTGCTGCCTCCTTTACAATGTCACGGACCTCTGTCCATAGTTCTTCAGGTACTCTGTCTATCAAATCTAGTCCCTTAAACCTATTCTTCACCTCTACTGTATATTCATCGGGGATGCGATCTAGGTCAAATCTGAATGGCCTTGTGGTTTTCCCAACTTTCTTCAATTTAAGTCTGAATTTTGCAATGAGTAGCTCATGATCTGAGCCACAGTCAGCTCTAGGTCTTGTTTTTACTGACTGGATAGAGCTTCTCCATCTTTGACTGCAAATTATATAGTCAATCTGATTTCGGTGTTGCCCATCTGGTGATGTCCATGTGTAGAGACGCCTCTTAGGTTGTTGGAAAAGGGTGTTCGCTATGACCAGCGTGTTCTCTTGGCAAAACTCTGTTAGCCTTTGCCCTGCTTCATTTTGTTCTCCAAGGCCAAACGTGTCTGTTATTCCGGTTACCTTTTGATTTCCTACTTTAGCATTCCAGTCCCCTATGATGATGAGGACATCATTTTTTGGTGTTCGTTCTACGAGCTGTTGTAGGTCTTCGTAGAACTGGTCCACTTCAGCCTCTTCTGCAGCAGTGGTTGGGGCATAGACTTGGATTACTGTGATATTGAATGGTTTGCCTTGGATTCGGACCGAGATCATTCTGTCATTTTTGAGATTGTATCCCAATACTGCCTTTCTCACTCTCTTGTTGACTATAAAGGCCACACCATTTTTTCTATGGGATTCCTGGCCACAGTAGTAGATATAATGGTCTTCTGAGTTAAATTCGCCCATTCCTGTCCACTTTAGTTCACTGATTCCCAAGATGTCGATGTTCATTCTTGCCATCTCATTTTTGACCACGTCAAGCTTACCTTGATTCATAGATCTTACATTCCAGGTTCCTATGCAGTATTGTTCTTTGCAGCATCGAACTTTCCTTTCACCGTCAGACACATCCACAACTGAGCGTCCTTTCGGCTTTGGCCCAGCCGCTTCACTCTTTCTGGGGTTACTCGTACTTGCCCTCTGCTCTTCCTCAGTAGCATATTGGACACCTTCCGACCTGAGGGGCTCATCTTCCGGCGTCATATCTTTTAGCCTTTTGTTACTGTCCATGGGGTTTTCTTGGCAAAGATACTGGAGTGGGTTGCCATTTCCTTCTCCAGGGGATCACGCTTGGTCTGAGTTCTCTGCTGTGGCCTGTCCGTCCTGGGTGGCCCTCCACGGCATAGCCCACAGCCTCATTGAACCACGCAAGCCCCTCGCCACGACAAGGCAGTGATCCATGAGGGAGGTGCCCTATTTA
>JAPDNY010001081.1:0-19449 GCA_029375565.1 Gekko gecko | reverse complement strand
TGTTGTGTCCTGGGATCAGAGGACTGAGCTGGCGAAATACAGCCAAGCTTCGCTCTCTGAGAACAATAGGGACTAGGTTCCTGAGCTCGCCAGTAATGAACCAATGGCAGCATTGGCGGGCGATTCAAACCCGCCAATAGGAATATGGGGCCGTCCCCCCTAACTGTATATAGTTGGCCTCCGGCCGTTACTGTGTGTTCTTGTCTTATGTGAAGTACGAATAAACGCGTCTTCTATTATGTCGTCGTCCGAGTCATGAGGCCCGAAACCCAGTACTTTACAGTGGCGACGAGGATGGGATTCCAACGCCTTCCGTGACTCCATGAACGAAGAAACGGACACCGCCGAGCAACGCATCGCTGACCCCGAGAGCAGCACCGCACCGCTCGCCGAGCATCGCATCGCTGACCCCGAGAGCAGCACCGCACCGCTCGCCCCGGCGCACGCCGTTCCCGACAGAACCATGGCCGCTTCCCACGTAACACTGGAGCACTTCGACCAGTCGCAGCCAGAAACCTGGGACGCATGGGTCGACCAGCTCATCAGCTACTTGGAGCTCAACGAAATCCGCCACCCCGACCAGAAACGAGCGATCCTCCTGAACGCCTGCGGCACCCAAACCGTCCGCCTCGCCAAGAGCCTCTTGGTGCCCCGCACGGCCTTGGAGAGCTCGTTTGGGGAAATCCTGGACGTCCTCAATGGCTACTTCAGCCCCCGGCCGACCTTCCTGGCCAAGAGGATGGATTTCCAGAGGCGAGTCCAGACCCGAGGGGAATCCATCGCCAACTTCCTAGCCGCGCTAAGGGCGCTAGCCGTGGACTGCGGGTTTCCGAAGGTGGAGGACAACCTGCTGACACAGTTCGTGTGGGGCCTGGCGGACTCCAAGCTGCGGCGCAAGTTGGTGGGACACCGGAAGCTCACCTTGGACGAGGCCCTCGACGCCGCCACTGCCCACGAGGCCGCAGAAGGGGATCGCCCGGTCGCGGCCGCGCAGGTGGTTGGAAGGAGCCCAAGCCCCGGAAACGAAGAGACGGACGAGGTCTTCGCCCTCAAACCCCAACAACGCCGGCCGGCGCCGTTCCAGCAGGCCAACAGGGAGCAAGCCAAGTATTCCGGCAACCGAGCCGTCTGTGCCAGCTGCGGGGAGGGCCACGGACGGAAATCCTGCAAGTTCCGGGATGCTGTCTGTCACGGGTGCGGAAAGCAGGGACACCTCGCACGGGTCTGCCGGTCCAAGGGCCCCCGGAATTCGAGATCGTCGGTCCCCCAGTACCGCGCATCGTCCACCGCACACGAGACAACGGAAGAGGTCGCCGAGTTGTACCACCTCACCGACCAACCACTGCAGGTACTTCGCTCCCCAACCCCAACCTCTCCTCTGCCCCGAAGATCCAAGTAACTGTGCGGATCGAGGGGTCCCCCTGTTGCATGGAAGTGGACTCGGGATCGGCGGCGTCCATCATTTCCCTGGACACTTTAAAAAGACTTTGCCCACTAGGGGACCCCCTCTACGTCCATCGCCACTAAGCTTGGTGGACTTTCAAAAGAACCCTGTCCCCATCCGGGGAGTCGGCACTTTCCGAGTGCAGTACCGAGACTTTGAGGGGAACTTGGACTTGGTGGTGGTAGAGGGAAATCTCGCGAGTCTCCTGGGGCGGGCGTGGTTCGAGGCCCTAGGCATATCAATTGGGGGAGTAAATAAATGTGGGGTGCGGGACTGGGGGCGGTGTGCAAGGAATTCCCGGAGGTCTTTGACGGGAAACTGGGATGTTACAAAGGGCCCCGGTGTCGCTCCACTTAGACCCCACCGTGACGCCCATCCGTCGGCGCTTCCGCACCGTGCCCCTGGCCCTCCGCCCTAAAATAGAGACCGAACTAGACCGGCTGGTGGCCCAGGGAGTCTTAGAGCCCGTCCCGAACGCTAGATGGGAGACCCCGATTGTTACACCAGTCAAGCCAAACGGGGAGATCCGCATCTGCGCGGATTATAAGTGCACTATTAACCAGGCACTTCAGGCGCACGCATACCCCAACCCAGTACTTTACAGCAGGAATTTCCCAAGCCAGAGTTCACAGGAGTTTGTAACAATGCTATTCATTTCCCATACAATATTGTAAGGTCTCAGTAATATACAACAGCGCACAGTGTGGGGATTACTATTCTGCTCACCGATGGTGCAACCAAACATTGCTCCTACTGGTTCCTTGCAACACAACAAAGTGCAGCACTTCCGCACCTTTTAGAATCTGTTTCGTTCTTTGGCAGGGTCTACAGCTAGGGTTGCCAATCTCCTGTGGTTGTATCAATATAAAGACACTCCGTGAATGAATTATGAACAAAAGCAGAAAGATTATATTGTACAAAACAATTCAAATGGTTTTAAATCTTTGTTAAAGTTCAACAAACCCTAATATATTCTTAAAGAGCTATATTCAGGCCCCGGTCATACGGGCCAGAAAACGTGAGGGGGGGGGGAGGCATGGCTGTTTGCCCTGGAGTAAAATAAAGTGGGGTAGCCCGATCACATGATCCCCGAGTTGCCATGCTCCGGCTGTTAGCGCTGATCACACGGCGATGCTGAAGCGTGGCAAAAAGCGGTGCAGCGCGATCACACAAACCGCGCTGTTTGTATGTGTGCATGCCCCATTTGGCATTGGTGTGCATCCTATGGACACTCACAACATCTGGTTTGTTCTGGGACCTGGGTGGGCACCAGATGCCACGGGATACTGGTGCTCCCACGATCAGACGCCTGCCTTTGCCCCGCATTTTCCAGAAACTAGTGCTCCTTCCATGGTGGTTTTTTACTCCACATCTTTGGCAGGAAGTCACCCATTGGCCATGGGAGTGCTACGCTCCCAGATGTGCTGCTGTGATCGTGCCCAGAAACTCCACAGGGCTACCGTGCCTTTGGTGGGGCAAATGCTTGGTGTGACCGGGGCCTCAGCTAGTTTTCCATTCGTCCCACTGACATGTTCTCTTTCTGCCAATTAGGCTTCTGAAATAGTGGTGGTGGTTAATATTCAACATTCACCATTAAGTATGTACAGTACAGTTGAATGTTCACCACCACCACTAGTTGAAGGAGTACTATTGAAATTTTATATCAGTTAGTATGTATGTAGCTGACAATTGGGGTGTAGTAAATACGTTATAATATAGTGGATGTGACATAGAAGTATATTTTCAGTTTCACAGCTAAAGAGTACCAGTTATCTGAAGAAGCAGAACGTGAACGTGGCAGTGAAGCCAGCCGTGTATAGCTGCTACTCCTGCAAGACATAGAATCTCATTCTCCTGAGGTTTTTTGATACAAAGGATGTGTGGACTTCATTTAGAATTTTCTCTTTGTATCAAGTACTTCTTGTTCCTAGCTCTGTAAGAATATATAAGGGTTCGTTGAACTTTAACAAAGATTTAAAACTGTTTGAATTGTTTTGTACAATAGAATCTTTCGGCTTTTGTTCGTAATTCATTCACGGAGTGTCTTTATATTGATACAATCTCCTCCCGTGAGCTCTCATTTTGATATACAATCTCCCGGTGGAGGTTGGAGATCTCCCTGGAATTTACAGCTGATCTCCAGACTATGGAGGTCAGTTCTCCCGGAGAAAATGGCTGCTTTGGAAGGTGAGCTCTATGGCTTTATACCCCATCGAAGTCACTCCCTCACCAATTGCCACCCTCCTCAGGCTCCGTCCCCAAAATGTCCAGTATTTCACAGCCCGGAGGTGACAACCCTAGCTATAGCTGGTCACAGAGGATCACAGTAAGACAAAGGTGTGGGAAAAAATATCTTCCTAGCATAATTTCCTTTCAGACTCTCCCTTTGTATTCCTCCTTCTCCTCCTCCCTCCCTCCCTCCCTCCCTCTCTCTCTCTCTCTCTCTCTCTCACACACACACACACACACACACACACATACAGCTGCTATATGTGCTGAAGAAAAAAGATCACTACTGTAATGTATCCACTCAGGAACATGGGCTCAGGGCAGCCATGTGCTCGGACTGGTTCTAACCGGTCCACCATGCGGCCAGGCGAAGGGCCTGAGCTTTGCTCCGAAAGACAATGGACTGCAGGATCCTAGCTCCCCTCCAATCAAGGAGCAGGAGATAACTCAATCACTGTAAATAGTGAATCACAGGGTGTGGTGTGTGTTTGGGTGTGGGTTCTGTTGGTGATATAAACCGGCCTATGAGCCGGCTTCTCTTGTCTTGTTCTTGATCTAATAAAGTATGTGAGAGCTGAAATCACTCGGCAGTCTCAGTACTTTTCAACTACAGTGGAGGTATCTTTGGGTACCTGACTATTGAGCAAATGTTGCATGGAGGAAAGGTAATAAGAAAACAGTATAGTACAGGCCTCATGCAGTTTGGTGTAGTGGTTAAGTGCATGGACTGTAATTTGGGAGAACCGGGTTTGATTCCCCACTCCTCCACTTGCAGCAGCTGGATGACCCTGGGCAAGCCATAGTTCTGTCAGAGCTGTTCTCTCAAGGACAGTTCTGGCAAGAGCTCTCTCAACCCCGCCTACCTCACAGGATGCCTGTTGTGGGGAGGGGAAGGAGTTTGTAAGCCACTCTGAGTGAAGGGCAGGGTATAAATCCAATCTCTTGTTCTTCTTCATTTGCATTTGTATTTGGTTATGGATATCTTACTTTAATTATGTATATCCTGGTTTTCTCCCCAGTTGAGACTCAAAGGGGCTTAGAATACTGTTCTCCCTCCTCCATTTTCTCAGAACAACCACCCTGTGAGGTCGGCCAGGCTGAGAGCTGGTGAACGGGCCCAAGCAGCAACCTTCCATGACAGAAGTGGAGATACAAACCCCTGTTACTCAGGGTCAGAGTCCACCATCTACCCACTGCACCACACTGACTGATCTGATCCCTCCCTATAGCTGTTTCTTAAAAAAAAAAAAAACTGCTTGGATCCCCAGATCTCCCATGTAACATGTAGCTTGCCCATGAAATTTATTTGTATTTAGCCATAGGCCATTACAAACCAAAGATAACAACAGAGGGGTATATGTAGCTTGTCCATTATTGAAATGCTTTTGGCTTCTTTCAAAATCCCCCAAGATATTGCACCTAAAGAGGAATTTAATGATTCATATAGTCTGCCCATGTTGGTCAAAAGTTTGCCCTGCTCAATATCTGCCAGTGTTGACAGCATTGCTGTTGTTATAAAGTAGCTATTAAAAAAATGCAGTTAATACCTGAATTTATCAAGGAGATCACTAAATATCTCCATGTCCTTTTAAATTTGAAACTGAGCTCATAGTTAAACCAAGGTTCTTAGCTTTTTGATTTCTGTGGCTAACCTCAAATTGTTTCCGCGCTGTGAATAAAGATGGGCTATAATGCTGTAGATGTTTTTGAGAGCATGAAGTATGATATAACCCTGGAATTCTGACTATGTCAAAACCTTGGTCATGCTTCTAAGATCGTGGAGAGTCAAAGCCAGATGATCTGAAACAAGCAGCGGCAGCGCCTTTGAACATAATAAACACATCATGTTCCATATTGCTAGTAATGTGAGACAACCTGGATGGAGAATGGAGAGAGAGAGAATGCCAGTCCCCCCCCCCTCATTTTGGCTTTCATTTTGTATCCATTTGCTGCTTATCAGCATTTTGCTTGTTTGGTTATTTTTTTTTTTTGACCACCACACTGTGATATATTAAGGTTTAATTGTGTTGACCATTTGACCAAATCAGGTGTCTTTTTGCCAATCACCCAAACAGAGCGTGAGGGTTTTCCTGCTGCTATAGATGAAGCCCAAATTGAAGTAGCATTGACTCTTGGATAGAAGACCCAGAAGCTGCTCATCAAACAGGTTCAAGATGCTTGACATGCTCTGCAAGACTAAGGGATCTGTTTTGGTACGGTGCATAGATCGGGCCCAGGAACCCTGGGTTCAAATCTACATTCAGTCAAGGGCTGGAAGCAGGAACAGGGCAGCGGTGTTAGGAGCAGGGCAATTTTGGGGTGGGAATGCACAGGAACAGAGTTCCGGCTGGCCCCCGAGTTGGCCACGCCCAGCAGGAACTCATTAGCATAATAGGCCACATCCAACAGCAGGAACTCATTAGGATTGGCTACATTAGGGGTATGTGGCCTAACATGCAAAGGAGTTCCTGCTACAAAAAAAAGCCCTGAGTTTTGACAACAAGGTAAACTGAATAAGAAGCAAAAGTTGGGTGTGGCTGGATGACCACACTTCTGGTAACATAGGGTGTGGCCTAATATGCTAATGAGCTGTGCTGGCAGGGTGTGGCCTAATATGCTAGTGAGTTTCTGCTGTTGGGTGTAGCCTGTTATGCTAATGAGTTCCTGCTGGGCTTTTTCTACAAAAAGAGCCCTGGTTAGGAGCATGATGATGTCACTTCTGGGGAGAATGTGATTTCAGCCATTCCTGGAACTACTAACGTAGCTTCCAGAGTTCCCCAAAAGGCCTGCCTTGAAGGGCTGTGTGACAATTAAAGGTGATACCCCCTTGGTGGGACAATGGAATAAAAAATGTGTCACATTCATACTCAGCAGTGTTGAGACACAACTTGTTTCTACTTTTCAGCTGAAAGATGAATTATCTTAAGCTGTTAGGGCTGCTAGTTCCAGAACCTAGCTAGCGCCTGAGTTAACGTCATCTATGCTGGAGAACATTTTGTTTGTTTATTAGTGAATTAACTGATGGTAGGAAGTCAGTGATTTAAACCAAAGCTGCACAGAGGAGATGTGGAGATCTGATTCTGAAGGCTGTCCAGACCAGTGTTCCCTCTAAGCCGAGTTAGCGTGAGCTAGCTCACAGTTTTTTAGCCTCCAGCTCACACATTTTTGTCTTCGCTCAGGAAGGGTGGCTCCAGAGCAAACCAATTTATGCGGTAGCCAAATTGCTGGCTTACAACTTTAATGCCAGGAGCTCATAAAGTAGAATTTTTGCTCACAAGAAACCACAGCTTAGAGGGAACATTGGTCCAGGCATAAAACTAAGGAAAACTTTGCTGAAGTCCCAGTGTGGATTTGTGGTTGGTGCTGAATTTGGTTGGTTGAATCCCATGTTCAAATCCTCACTCAGCATAGGGTTGGCAAGGTAAGGTTTCCTGGCAATTTCCTTTGATGCCCACTAGTGCCTCGGGCACTGGTGGGAAGTATTGGGGATGGGGTGGGAAAGGCCTGGTGCCCCAGGGTTGTGCTGGCATGCCTGTGTCACTTCCAGTTTAAACCAGAAGTGATGCAAGATGCTCTAGCATTCTGCAAAAACACTATGGAAAAACTATAGACCTCACCACCAAATTGCTAGACTCTCCTCCTCTGGCATTTCTGATTTAAACTGGAAGTGATGAAGGTGTGCCAGTGTAACCCCTCCCTAGGAATGGAATGAGCCAGGAAGGGGTGGAGCCTTTAGATGCAGAAGGGTGCAGACTGTGGAAAGCAAAGGAGGGAAGCAAGATTATGCCCTGCTGGGGAGCTTGAACCTAATCATAAGCTCTTGACACCATGTTTAAGATAACTGTGGTTTATGGATGGAAACTGGTAAGGAAGGGAGACTTATGCTGTAAATTGGCATTAGAATTATTGTTTCAGGGCCGTGGTATCTAATGGGGAGTTCATTTTGGGACCCTCATCTTGGAAGCCAAGGAATCCACCATCCAAAGTGGCCATTTTCTACAGGTGAACTGATCTCTGGCCCTTTCTGCACTCTCCTTTTAATCCATGTTCACTGCAGTGTCCTTAAAGTAATTCTGCACTAAAATCGAGTTCAACCTTTTTATTCCGGGTTCCCCCCACACTCTGCACTAAAATCAAGTTCAACCTTTTTATTCTGGTCTCCCCCACACACTGGAATAAAATCGAGTTCAACCTTCTTTTATTCCCCCCCCCCATTCTGCACTAAAATCGAGTTCAGCCTTTTTATTCCGGGTGTCCCCCCCACTCTGCACTAAAATCGAGTTCAACCTTCTTTTTATTCTGATTCCCCCCCCATCACTCTGCAATAAAATCGACTTCAACTTTCTTTTTATTCTGGTCCCCCCATTCTGCAATAAAAATCAAGTTCAACCTTTTTATTCTGGTTTTCCCCCCACACTCTGGAATAAAATCAAGTTCAACCTTCTTTTTATCCCCCCCCCCATTCTGCAATAAAATCAAGTTCAGCCTTTTTATTCTGGTTCCCTCCCCCCCCCACTCTGCACTAAAATCGAGTTCAACCTTCTTTTTATTCTGATCCCCCCCCCACTCTGCAATAAAATCGACTTCAACTTTCTTTTATTCTGGTTCCCCCCCCATTCTACAATAAAATCAAGTTCAACCTTTTTATTCTGGGTTTCCCCCCACTCTGCAATAAAATCGAGTTCAAATATCTTTTTATTCCAGGTTTTTTCTCCCCATTCTGCACTAAAATCGAGTTCAACCTTCTTTTTATTCTGTGTTTCCCCACCCATTCTGCAATAAAATTGAGTTCAACCTTCTTTTTATTCTGTTCCCCCCCCATTCTGCAATAAAATAAAGTTCAACCTTCTTTTTATTCTGGGTTTCCCCACACTCTGCACTAAAATCGAGTTCAACCTTCTTTTTATTCCATTTCCCCCTATTCTGCATTACATCACCTCCCTTCAGTGGTCAACCCTGGGTTATTTGGATGCTGCTTTACTGTGGACTTAAATTGCCTCGACTTGAACACTGAGAAAATCCAGAGTGGCTGGCAAATGCGGAAAGGACCTCTGTCACCTGGAGATCAGTAATCCTGGGAGATCTCCAGCCACCAGCTGGAGGTTAGCAATCCTACTGTTTTGGTCTTTTTTTTCCAAATTGTAAAGTTCTCCATATCTCAGAGACTTCAAGTTTACCAGGCAAACTCACAGATGCCAAATAACCTCTCTTGGAGAGCCGGAACGGTTCATCGTTGGTACAGTCACTCGGAGTTCCTGACATTCACTTTAGAAAAGACTGTTGTACTTTAGGCTCAGTTTCTCGGATTGCTGCTAGCCTAGGGCTCTGCATCGCAGTCCCACCGGTGTGGTAAGCATGACCTTCACAACACTAGTGGGAGCACCAGGAGGGCTGTTTTGATGCCCCGGTTAACTAAATGGCTGCTGAGGGAGTCTCTGTTAGTTCTGGAACTCCTCTGGGGGCTCATTTTTCTCCTAGCCGGTGGCAGTACAGGAGGAGGCTGATGTTAGCAGAACTGTGGAAATAAACCAGCCCTGCATACAGAGTTGCCTTGTACAAAGTTTACTGCAACAAAAGGGTTTACAGAAAGCACTGACTAGCTGTAGGCCTTCCAGTAGCAGAGAGACCATCGGGACACGAGAACTAGCTTACACGCACAAAAGAGAAGCATTCGACAGACCTGTAAATGGGAGTTTCTTTATTATTAATAATAATCCCCAGAGGGATTACGTCATTCTTAGGCTGTTTCGTATGATTGTTTTGTTATTGTCTCTTTTGCTATTATTTCATGTTTCATAATTTTGTTTCATTATTATTTCTCATTGCTTTCAACGGAAGACGCACATACCCTACCCCACCCCCTGCTTCATTGGGTCTGTACCTTTATGGTTTCCTGTTTGAACTGGGCAAAACTCGGGGGGATTGCTGTACTCCTCAGGACATCTACACTGCCAAATATCAGACAGATAGAATAAGGGAGTCCCCATTTTTGACTAAATGAAATGTGCCCATGTCTGACATGGAAGTCTATGGGAGCATTGACAGGAAGCAGGGGCATGTAAAGCAGCCTGAGTAATTGCCACTGTAGCCACTTTGCTTGAAGAGCAGTAGCAACAGAAAGAGGCAGACTGACATAGTAAGGGCATTTGATGGCACAACAAAGGGGGCAAGGCATCCGGGACAATTGCCCCTCCCTTGCCCCCTCCCTCTGCCAGATGCAAATTGATTGAGAGGGTGGTGGCGACTCAGCTACAGGGCTTTCTGGATGATGCTTCCGTCCTTGATCCATTCCAGTCCGGCTTCCGCCTGGGGCACGGGACGGAGACAGTGCTGGTCGCCCTAACTGACGACCTCCAGAGGCATCTGGATCAAGGCGGTGTGGTGGCGCTGTTGTTAGATCTGTCAGACGCATTTGATATGATTGACCACCAGTTGCTGACCTACCGCCTCGCCAACACGGGGATTCGGGGGCTCGCCCTTCAATGGCTTGCCTCTTTTCTCCAAGGTCAGGGACAGAGGGTGGCGCTAGGGGGCAGCAGTCCCAGAGGCACTTGCTTGAATGTGGGGTGCCTCAGGGGGCAATGCTTTCCCTGATGCTGTTTAACATCTACATGCACCCCCTTGCCCAGATTGCCCAGAGGTATGGGTTGGGGTGTCATCAATATGCAGATGACACTCAGCTCTATTTGATGTTGGGTGGCTGGTCGGACTCCGACCCAGAAGACCTCCAGTGGGCTCTGCAGACCATGGCTGGGTGGCTCAGACTGAGCCAGCTGAAACTAAACCCAGGGAAGACGGAGGTCCTGTGCTTGGGTCGGGTCAGTTTGGGGTTGGGGCTCCCACTTCCGACCTTTGATGGGGCACCGGAGGTTAGGAGTTTGGGAGTGCTCCTGGACCCTGCCTTAACTATGGAGGCCCAGGTGGCAGCTACTGCCAAATCGGCCTTTTACCATCTTTGGCTGATTCGGCAGTTGGTTCCTTTCCTCTACCGCGATGACCTGACTATGGTGATCCATGCAATGGTCACCTCAAGGCTAGACTATTGTAATGCTGTCTACATGGGGCTGCCTTTGGTGCAAATCTGGAGGCTGCAGCTAGTGTAGAATGCTGCAGCCAGGCTGTTGGTGGGCACCCCTAGGTGGGAGCACATCCGGCCTGTGCTGAAAGCGCTGCACTGGCTGCCTATAGCATACTGGATTCACTTCAAAGTGCTTACCTTTAAAGCCCTATATGGCCAGGGTCTGACATACCTGAGGGACCACCTTTCCCCACATATGGCCCAAAGAACACTTTGGTCGGGGACATAACATCACCTGGTAACCCCAGGCCCCAGGGAAGCCAGGCTTACTGCAACCAGGGCCAGGTCCTTTTCAGTGGCGGCTCCTACCCGGTGGATTGAACTCCTGGAGGAGATCAGGGCCCTGTGGGACCTTTTACAGTTCTGCAGGGCCTGCAAGATGGAGCTCTTCCACCAGGCTTTTGAGTAGGAGCTGCCAAAACCACTACCGCTACCGCTACCATCTGCAGTAGACTTAAGGGAGGGCCCTATGAAGATCAACCATGCCTCGCTGTGATCAATACTGCTGGATGTGGCCGAGTAACATCGACTGGCAGGGAAAATTTGGCATAGCAGGGTAGGCATTGAGAGGAGAGAGGATGGCAGCGTCCCCACCCTATATCTTTCAGAACTGGAATACCTCACACATTTATGTAATCTCAGTGGCTACAATTTTCAGTCAGTCAAGAGAACCCAGAGCCTCTCTCCCACCTCCCGTTAGGGAACTCTGTGCTCTCTGCATGCCTTTCTTAGAACAGCACTGGCTACTTTGTAGGAGTGAAATCAATAGAGAGCAAAGATTGCAATAATGAAAGAAATCAGAACAAAACCAAACAAAATCATGTTTTGTTCAAAAAATGATAGGCTTATATAGGGTGTTTCTTCCATTTTCTTGTGTGTTACAGTAATCAGAAAACATTCCATTTTCTTAAATACCATAATTAATAACAAAAGAAACACTCTAGTCTGATAGATTTTACATTATAGCTCCCCTAGATTTAGAATGGACCTAACACACCCTATATCAGTAGTAACATAGATAAAACTGCACACATTATGTCTCCTCTCTAAGAACTGACAGGTGGCACTCTATGCCCATTCTCACCTCCCAGATTAACCTCTGGCACGGTTTGAGACATGTCCTTGAGGCTACAAAATTTCATTATGAATGTATTTGATGGTCATACTTACTATGTTTGAAGGTGGCGATTAGATGTGAACCCTTGACTCGGTCTGTTTGGTTCATGCTGAGAATCCACACGTGCCTGTCCAACTGGTTTGTATTTGGGTTCTTGCAAAACTGTGCATGCACAGAGACTCTGCCCATTCAAACTAATTGGCAGTCATTAGCATCACTAAGGACTACTTAGGCAAAAACTGAAGGGCAGGATTTTATCAAAATACAGCATTTATGTGGGGCTGATTTATATGATTTGTGAGTTGCCTAATTGTTTATTGATACAATTGCCTGCTCAGTGGACCAGTTATGCAGCAAGGGTAGGGGTAGTCAATTGAACTGTATGAGAATATACATGTGCAAAAAGTGTTTTGTGCTGCACTGCATTCTTAGGAAGGAGTACAGTGTAGGGATGGGCACGAACGAGTTGACAAATGAAAGTTCATCAGAAATTTTGTCCAGTTCGTGGTTTGCAAAGCAATGTTTGCGAAGTGAAGAACCACCACAAACTTTCATAAATTGTGATGCAGTTCATGGTGGTTCATAGCAATTTCTGAAGAGCAGAAAGCAGAGGTTTAAATGGCTTTCTGCTCCTTGTAAAAAGCCGTGGGGAGCAGAAAGAAGGGGATTAAACTTTAAATGTCTCATGAACCGATATGAACCGGTCCAGTTCGTGAACTGGTATATTGGTTCATGGTTTGGTTCATGGTTCAGCCACAAACTGAACTGAGGTTTGTGTTCATCCCTGCTACTGTGAAGCAACCTGTCAAACAGCCATGAACAGGGGTGTGCATTTGGCTACATCCGAGCTGGAAAAGTAGCTGAAAAATTATTATTTAAGCCAGACATAGAGGAGTGTATTTTTAGCTATCCATTGTAGATAGTCCTGGGAAAAAAAGAATTATCCAGGAAAGCAAGATAGCTGCAACTAAACAGCATTTAAAGAGTCTGCAGTCTCTTTAAACACCATTCCAGGTGAAGCTGCAGCTTCACAAATGCATTTAAAGGGACTGTGGCCCCCATAGACTATAGTGGAGAATCTATGGGAATATGTGGGTTTGGGGGGCTGTTTTTTAAGGTAGAGGTACCAAATGTTCACCATAGCTGCTCGTGCCTCTTCTCAAAACACCACCCAAGTTTCAAAAAGATTGGACCAGGGGGACCAATTCTGTGGGCCCCCAAAGAAGATGCCTCCATCCTCCATTGTTTTCAATAAGGGGGAAAACCAGCAAAAAAAAGCAAGGGCTTATATGAAACCAGAGAGTCTTTGCAGTAGAAACTGGAGATGGGGGAGGGGGCTGGATTTTGCTGGGCTTGCAAAAATGCCTCCCTTGCTTCTTTGCTGTCCCCACATTGAAAACCAAGGAAGATAGGGACACCTTCTTTGGGAGGCCTATAGAATTGGACCCCCTGGTCCAACCTTTTTGAAACTTGGGGGCTCTTCTGAGGAGAGACACCAGAAGCTATGCTGAAAATCTCATGCCTCTACCACCAGAGGGATTCCCCGTTAACTGTAATGATGCCATAGAGTATAATGGAGCTGGAAAAATGTGGAATTCCTGAAAAACCCAAATCCGAATACCATACCGGTACTGGAATTCAGGTGTTTTGTTTTTTTTAATCCAGAATTTTTGAGGGTCCAATAAACTATGTCTGATAATTCCAGATTTTTTTTTCATGCACACCCCTACTGATGAACCGTCGAACCAATTGTTGAAAAATCAGGTCTCTATTCATAACTGGTGGGTGTTCAAGCATACTTAAGCTGATGAGCTATCAAACTGATCATTGGAAAATCAAATCTCTGTTCATAATTGATGGGTGTTCGAACGTGTTTATGCTGATGATCTAATGAGCCAATGGCTAGAAAAAAACAAACCCAGATCTCTGTTCATAACTGGTGGATGTTTGAGGATGCTTACACCTGAAGTACTCTTAGCACTTCTATGGCTTAGTTTGTTACCAGCCAGTGGCAGCACATCAAGAGACAGTGAATGTGGTTTGTTTCTGACCTCACCTCCCAGATCCACCCTGTCCCCATCTGGACTCAATTCAGAGCCAAGATAGATGACAGGCTGGAAATTTTGTGTCCAGAACTCTTGGGTTTTTTTAATGCAATTATCATGTGTTTGGGACCATGGCATGAGGGGAGGGGTTCAGCTGTTGTGGTGCTGTTTGGAGAAGCAAAAATACCTTGAACTGGCAGCTCGCAATTCTGTGTGCCTTTGGCATCATTGCCTCTGACCCTTTTATCCTGTCTTCCACAAAAAGGCGCACAATCAGCCATAACAAGCTCTGGCACAGTCATTTATGGCACAGGCAGTTAATGTAGGCATGTCTGATCTCTGATTCAGCAATGACAAGCTTCCATCGATCTGCAAATTGTGCGCCCTCTCTCAAGAATGTCGTTCATTATTTTTTTTAACACAGGGTATTACGGTGGTGAACATAAATGTCTGGACACAGATTGCCAATGCCTTTGATATATCATTCCTGAGCTTCTCTGACTGTGGAAGGGAAACAAATTCACAAGGAAGCCAATTAGGATGGTACATTGTTTAACAAACAGAATGCTCTCTCTTGTTGTCTCTCCTCACACACACACAAGGCTCAACCTGCCCTTCATTATCAATTCACCACAGCATAAAATGCAATGCAACGAATGTCAAAATATTTACCTGCCCATCCTTGCATGACTGACATTTTGTGCATAACTCAATCAACCGGGAAACCTGAGCCCCTTGAGAACTTTCCCCACTCCCTATTATTATTGCATTTATATTTTGCCTTTCTTGTCTTCAGTGGAATTTGAGGTTCATTTGTGGTTTCCTTCCCCTTGCCCCAAGTAATGTCTTGATCCAGGCCTGCTTAAACTTTAGCAGAGTTGCCATCAGGCCATATTTTGGGACAATTCCAATTTTTGCTCTGAACGGTGAGGCTCAAGGAGAAAGCTTGTGCAACTTATGGCTAGTAAAAATACACTATCAGGTCACTATCAGGACTAGGAGTGTCAAACATATGGCCAGTGGGTTGGAACTGGCCCATCCAGGGCTCTTATCTGGCCCATGAATAATTGGTCATTACCAGGGCTCTTTGTGTAGCAGGAAGTCCTTTGCATATTAGGTGACACACCCCTAATGTAGCCAATCCTCCAAGAGCTTACAGAGCTCTTCTTTCTGGGGCTACTGTAAGCTCTCGGAGGATTGGCTACATTAGGGGTGTGTCGCCTAATATGCAAAGGAGTTCCTGCTACAAAAAGAGCCCTGGTCATGCTTTATTGCCAGATGACAGAGGCTGTGCATTCTGTCCCTGTATACTGTCCCAGTGCTAATGAGTAGCAGGTGGTGGAAGTGGGAACATGAGTATAAGAGTGAGCATACTGTAAGGATATACTGTAAGAGTGTGAAAGTTTTAAGCATATTTGTATTTCGAGGGGTCCCTTACCCCACGCTAAAGGCTGCTGGCACTGAAAGAAGCCAGCTGAACTTTGCTGCTCCTGAGCAATACTACCTTGGCTTCTACACTTAGCACTGGGATGCTAGAAGAGTTCTTTGAAGGCTTGGGGGCTGCCAGCCCTCTGCTGGAGGTGGGGATCCCCTGCCTCCAGGCTTTGCCCCCCATGGTCAATTAGCTGGCAGGTGGAGGGACTTATGGGCAGGGGAGAGAGGTATGGGCCACTGTCACTACAATGTGGCAGCATCAATTCTGGGGTGTACCAGGAGTGACGTCATCATGTCAGCAATGTCATGGCGATGCTCTGTTATTTGGGCAAAAACTCTATAGTAGAAACCATCATGATGTCACTTCTGGAACATACCAGAAGTGATGTCACCACATGGCCAACAGTGTAGCCTGAATCTTCCCCCAATCATGGAAAGCCCCCATCCCACTCCCGCTGGCTGTCACGAGGGACCTGGCAATCCTATCCCCAACCAATATGAATGGAAGGGAAAGCAGTGAGTCAGTTGTACAGGAGAGGAGATCTATCCTCAAGCAAATTTCCTGTCGTAGGGTTGAAAAATGTGCCATACCTCATTTATACCCTGGGCAGGATCATCTGGGACATTTTGGCACCTGAGAGGAATATTTCAGATCCCCTCACACTAATTAAAGAGGAACCACTATTCCTTGGGGATTCGCATTCACTTCAGTGACAATTGTGAGGGATGTCTCTCCCTTTGTTGCCCCTAATGATACTAACCAAGATGTTGTTTGTCTTGTCTTATGACAGGGCTGCCTTAGAACATGGCTGTATGCAAATGATATTTTGCCCTTGGGTTATATCCAGGGAGATATCAAATGTCAGGCTCACCCCCCCTTATTGTTGTTGTTCAGTCGCACAGTCGAGTCCGACTCTTCGCAACCCCATGGACCAGATTACGCCAGGCCCTCCTGTCTTCCGCTGTCCGCTGAAGTTTGCTCAATTTCATGTTTGTTGCATCGATGACACTGTCTAACCATCTCATCCTTTGCCGTCCCCTTCTTCTTTGACCTTCAATCTTTCCCAGCATCAGGGTCTTCTCCAGTGAATGCTCCCTTCTCATTTGGTGGCCGAAGTATTTGAGCTTCAGCTTCAGGATCTGGCCTTCCAGGGAACAGTCAGGGTTGATTTCTTTTAGGATTGACTGATTTGATCTCCTTGCAGTCCAAGGGACTCTCAAGAGTCTTCTCCAGCACCAGAGTTCAAAAGAATCTATTCTTCGGCGCTCAGCCTTCCTTATAGTCCAACTCTCGCAGCCATACATTACTACGGGGAATACCATTGCTTTGACCATGCGGACTTTTGTTGGCAAGGTGATGTCTCTGCTTTTTATCATGCTGTTTAGGTTTGCCATCGCTTTCCTCCCAAGGAGCAGGCGTCTTTTAATTTCATGGCTGCAGTCACCATCTGCAGTGATCTGGGATCCTAGGAACATGAAGTCTGTCACTACTTCTACGACTTCTCCGTCTATTTGCCAAGGAGTGATGGGGCCAGATGCCATGATCTTAGTTTTTTTGATGTTGAGCTTCAAGCCCACTTTTGCACTCTCCTCTTTCACCCTGAGCAAGAGGCTCTTTAGGTCCTCTTCACTTTCTGCCATCAGAGTGGTATCGTCTGCATATCTGAGGTTATTGATCTTTCCCCCAGCAATCTTAACTCCAGCTTGTGATTCATCAAGGCCAGCATTTCGCATGATGTACTCTGCATATAAATTAAATAAGCAAGGTGACAATATACATCCTTGTCGTACTCCTTTTCCTATGCTAAACCAATCAGTTGTTCCATATCCGGTTCTAACTGTTGCTTCTTGACCCTTATACAGGTTTCTCAGGAGACAGGTGAGGTGGTCTGGTACTCCCATCTCTTTAAGAACCTGCCATAATTTATTGTGATCCACACAATCAAAGGCTTTAGCATAGTCAATGAAGCAGAAGTAGATGTTTTTCTGGTATTCTCTTGCTTTCTCCATAATCCAGCGAATGTTGGCAATTTGATCTCTAGTTCCTCTACCTCTTCGAAACCCAGCTTGTACTTCTGGCAGTTCTCTATCCACGTACTGTTGGAGCCTAGCTTGTAGGATTTTGAGCATGACCTTGCTAGCGTGTGAAATGAGTGCAATTGTGCGATAGTTTGAACATTCCTTGACGTTGCCCTTCTTTGGGATTGGAATGTAAACTGACCTTTTCCAATCCTGTGGCCACTGTTGTGTTTTCCAAATTTGTTGGCAAATTGAGTGCAGCACTTTAACAGCATCTTCTTTTAAGACTTTGAATAACTCAGCTGGGATACCATCACCTCCACTAGCTTTGTTGTTAGTAATGCTTTCTAAGGCCCATTTAACTTCGCTTTCCAGGATGTCTGGCTCGAGGTCAGTGATTATACCATCGTGGTTGTCAAGGACATCGAGGTCCTTCTTGTATAGATCTTCTGTGTATTCTTGCCATCTTTTCCTAATCTCTTCTGCTTCTGTTAGGTCCCTACCGTTTTTGTCCTTTATCATGGCCAGCTTTGCATGGAACGTTCCCTTGATTTCTCCAATTTTCTTGAAGAGATCTCTAGTCCTTCCCAATCTATTGTTTTCCTCTATTACTCTGCATTGTTCATTCAGGAAAGCCTCCTTATCTCTCCTTGCTGTTCTCTGGAAATCTGCATTCAGTTGGGCAAATCTTTCCTTTTCCCCATTGCCTTTAGCTTTCCTTCTTTCCTCTGCTATGTGTAAAGCCTCATCAGACAGCCACTTTGCTTTTTTGCATTTCTTTTTCTTTGGGATGGCGGTGAGTGCTGCCTCCTTTACAATGTCACGGACCTCTGTCCATAGTTCTTCAGGCACTCTGTCTATCAAATCTAGTCCCTTAAACCTATTCTTCACCTCTACTGTATATTCATCGGGGATGCGATCTAGGTCAAATCTGAATGGCCTTGTGGTTTTCCCAACTTTCTTCAATTTAAGTCTGAATTTTGCAATGAGTAGCTCATGATCTGAGCCACAGTCAGCTCCAGGTCTTGTTTTTACTGACTGGATAGAGCTTCTCCATCTTTGACTGCAAATTATATAGTCAATCTGATTTCGGTGTTGCCCATCTGGTGATGTCCATGTGTAGAGACGCCTCTTAGGTTGTTGGAAAAGGGTGTTTGCTATGACCAGCATGTTCTCTTGACAAAACTCTGTTAGCCTTTGCCCTGCTTCATTTTGTTCTCCAAGGCCAAACTTGTCTGTTATTCCGGTTACCTTTTGATTTCCTACTTTAGCATTCCAGTCCCCTATGATGATGAGGACATCATTTTTTGGTGTTAGTTCTACGAGCTGTTGTAGGTCTTCGTAGAACTGGTCCACTTCAGCCTCTTCTGCAGCAGTGGTTGGGGCATAGACTTGGATTACTGTGATATTGAATGGTTTGCCTTGGATTCGGACCGAGATCATTCTGTCATTTTTGAGATTGTATCCCAATACTGCCTTTCTCACTCTCTTGTTGACTATAAAGGCCACACCATTTTTTCTACGGGATTCCTGGCCACAGTAGTAGATATAATGGTCTTCTGAGTTAAATTCGCCCATTCCTGTCCACTTTAGTTCACTGATTCCCAAGATGTCAATGTTCATTCTTGCCATCTCATTTTTGACCACGTCAAGCTTACCTTGATTCATAGATCTTACATTCCAGGTTCCTATGCAGTATTGTTCTTTGCAGCATCGAACTTTCCTTTCACCGTCAGACACATCCACAACTGAGCGTCCTTTCGGCTTTGGCCCAGCCGCTTCACTCTTTCTGGGGTTACTCGTACTTGCCCTCTGCTCTTCCTCAGTAGCATATTGGACACCTTCCGACCTGAGGGGCTCATCTTCCGGCGTCATATCTTTTAGCCTTTTGTTACTGTCCATGGGGTTTTCTTGGCAAAGATACTGGAGTGGGTTGCCATTTCCTTCTCCAGGGGATCACGCTTGGTCTGAGTTCTCTGCTGTGGCCTGTCCGTCCTGGGTGGCCCTCCACGGCATAGCCCACAGCCTCATCGAACCACGCAAGCCCCTCGCCACGACAAGGCAGTGATCCATGAGGGAGAAT
>JAPDNY010001080.1:0-19456 GCA_029375565.1 Gekko gecko | reverse complement strand
AGGGCTCTTTTGTCGTAGGAACTCCTTTGCATCTTAGGCGACACACCCCTGATGTAGCCAGTCCTCCAAGAGCTTACAGTCGCCCCTGTGAGAAGAACTCTGCAAGCTCTTGGAGAATTGGCTACATTAGGGGTGTGTCACCTAACATGCAAAGGAGTTCCTGCAACAAAAGAGCCCTGATGTAGGCCATAGCATGTTCTGGTGGTACATTGGTCAGTGGTGGCTCCTAGTCAAAAGCCGGTGTAAGAGCTCTGTTTTATGGGCCCTGAGGAACTGCAAAAGGTCTCTCAGGGCCCTGATGTTATCCAGGAGTTCATTCCACCAGTATGGAGCTGCCATTGAAAAGGACCTGGCTCTTTCTCCTCCTCCTATGCTTTTAGAAATAACTCAGTAGCAAGTCACAATAATCATCTCCATTTTTAAACTATAATCTGATTTTATATATTCCATATAAAGATAGCTCTACACCATACTCAAAAGATGGTCGTCCAGCCTCCACTTGAAAACATCCAGGGAAGGAGCATCCACCACCTCCCAAGGCAGGCTGTTCCACTGCGCAACCACTCTTACAGTTAGGAAGTTTCTCCTGATATCTAGCCGGTAATGACTCCCTCGTAATTTCCACCCATTAGATCTAGTCTTGCTATCCGTAGCAAGGGAGAATAGATCTGCTCCATCTTCTACATGGCAGCCCTTCAGATATTTGAAGACTGCAATCATGCCCCCTCTAAGCCTTCTTTTTCCCAGCCTAAACATACCCAACTCTTTCAGCCTTTCCTCGTAAGACTTGTATTCCAACCCTCTCACCATCCTGGTCACCCTCTTTTGGACCCGCTCGAGCTTGTCAACATCCTTCCTAAAATGTGGTGCCCAAAACTGGACACAGTACTCCAGGTGAGGCCCGACCATAGCAGAACAGAGTGGAACTACTACCTCCCGTGATCTGGACACAATGCTTCTGTTAATGCATCCTAAGATTGCATTAGCTTTCTTCACAGCCACATCACACTGTGGACTCATGTTTAGCTTGTGATCAACCAGAACATCTAGATCCCTTTCATATGTGCTGCTGTCAAGCCAAGGCCCTCTCATTCTATATCTGTGCCTTTAATTTTTTGTGCCTAAGTGTAGGACTTTGCACTTATCTCTATTGAAATTCATTTTATTTGTCTCAGCCCACTGTTCCAGCCTATCTAAATCATTTTGAATCCTGACTCTGTCTTCTGAATTAGCAATCCCACCCAGCTTCGTGTCATCTGCAAATTTGATAAGCATCCCCTCTATGTCTTCCTCCAGGTCATTTATAAAAACATTGAACAACACCAGGCCTAGGACCGAACCCTGTGGCACTCCACTTGAGACTTCCCTCCATGTAGACACAGAGCCATTTACAAGCACTCGTTGGGTACGATTTCTCAACCAACCATGGATCCATCCAACGGTTGTTCCATCCAGCCCACACTTAACCAACTTATCCTCAAGGATATCATGAGAAACTTTGTCCAAATGCTTTACTGAAATCTAGATACACTATATCTACAGCATAACCAGAGTCAACCATTTTAGTAACTCTGCCAAAAAAGGAGATGGTTGGTCTGGAATGACTTATTATTGATAAACCCATGCTGGCTACTACCAATTAACTCATTCCATTCAAGGTGCTTACAGACAGAGTGTTTAATAATCTGCTCTAGAATTTTTCCAGGTATTGCTGTCAAACAGACAGGCCTGTGATTTCCTGGATCTGTCTTTTTTTCTCTTCTTGAAGATCGGGACAACATTCACTCTTCTGCAGTCTTCTGGCACAACACCAGTACTCCAGGACATCTCAAAGATTTGAGCCAGAGGCTCTGAAATAACATCTGCAATTTCTTTTCACACCCTGGGATGCAAGCCATCTGGCCCTGGAGATTTGAAATTATTTAAGGCAGCTAGATGCCCTCTAAACATTTATTTATTTACTCTGGACTGGCAGTTCCTCCTTCCTTCATATGCTCAGCATTCTTCATTTTGTTGCTAAATTCCATAAGTATTAAATCAGGGGACTAAAAATACAACTGCCGACATTATAATTCTCCTATAGAGATCTACAGGGCAGTCTCATTTAGGATACTCTGTACAGTACAATCTCTCTCTCGCACACACACACACACTCACTCACACACACACACACACACACACAAACATTGCAGAGCTGGGAGTATATGAATTCTTGAAGGAGAAGTTCATCAGTAGTTACTAGCCATAGGGACTAAAGGGATCCTCCGTAGTCAGAGACAGTAAACACCTCAACAGTATAGGGGGCAACAACAAGGAACATCTATGCCATGTCCTTAAACAATTTATTCAGTATTTGGTGTTGTGTTTTATGGTTAGGTAACTTATAATTTGAATCTTCCTTCCCATTCTGTGACTACATTTTTCCTGTCCTGTTATGGTATGGTAAGGTCTGGCTCGTTCAGGTCATGTGTATGGAGTATGCACACGGGGATTATCATTGCCAGTGGGCTGTGGTGTTGCTCCTTTATGCTGGCTTGTATGTAAATGCAGGGACTGCTTCCTGTTTAAATCAGCCCCATGTCAGTCCCTGAGACACCCAGAGACACAATTTTCTGCACCTCATAACTTCCTAGCCTATTTGGCAGTCAAAGAAATCAAAGGAAAATGATATGGTGGCTTCAAGTTGTTTTCTTTTCAGCAGCACTCAGAGGTAATTTTTGGTCATTCACACAAAGAAGATAGTCACATCCAGATGTGAATATGAAGCAGATCCCTTTAAAATGTCTTTCTTTCCAGGTGTCCTCTCTGAGGTCCAGCTGGTGGAATCCGGAGGGGATATCAAAAGGTCCGGAGAGTCCCTCCGCCTCTCCTGTCGAGCCTCCGGGTTCACCTTCAGTGACTATACCATGCACTGGGTGAGGCAGGCTCCTGGCAAGGGTCTGGAATGGGTTGCATTGATATATTATGATGGGAGCCAGAAATACTATGCCAGTTCAGTACAAGGGCGCTTCACCATCTCCAGGGACAACCCTTCCAACATGCTGTATCTGCAAATGGGCAGCCTGAAGGCTGAAGACACGGCCGTCTATTACTGTGTAGCAGGCACAGTGAGAGAAAGAGAATCTGAAGCCAGGCAAATACCCTCTCCTATCCTCAACTCTCCTGGTTGACTGAGCTGCAGACAAACATCTTATTTATCGAATGGTGGGATCATCACAGGAAGTGCTATAATTGGATTTCAGTGAACTTTGCATAAGAGTGAGTTCCGGTGTGTGACCTTTGCTAAGGTTGTAGAAGCAGAACATTGTGCCTAAAATGAAAGGAACTGGAACATACTAGCCCAGGTCATTTCCACACATGTCCATGCACACACACACACACACAAATACCCCCTTGCTAGCTGTATAGAAAACTGCAGGGCCCTTTTTGTAGCAGGAACTCCTTTGCATATTAGGCGACACCCCCTAATGTAGCCAATCCTCCAAGAGCTTACAGAGCTCTTCTTACAGGGGCTACTTAAGCTCTTGGAGGTTTGGCTACATTAGGGGTGTGTTGCCTAATATGCAAAGGAGTTCCTGCTACAGAAAGAGCCCTGGGGAGCTGTGATTGCTGGGCAGCAGAGACAGGGAGGTTGGGACATTTGTTCGAAAACAAAGGGGGTATTAGAACCTCCCAGAACTGAGAACTATCTCAGCCAGCACTCAGATCCAGAAGACACAGGCTCATATCCCACCCCGGACCCACAGGGTTGCTGGCTGACATTGGGCATGACACACACACACACACGTCTCCATTATTTACCACACACAGTTGTTGAGAGAATGGAGGACAAGGAGGCCAATGTTATCTGGTTTGAGGTTCTGACAGGGAGAAGTGTGACATTTCTTAGGAAAAAAATCCTGCCACTGATATTCTCACAAAAATTGCATCACAGAGGACATTGCATTCAAGCAGGACAAGGATGCAGGAGACCGGTGCTCAGAACTCGCTTCTTAAAACTCAGTCAAATACTTTCAGGTAAATGGTGTGGAGAGGACTGTGAAAATGTTCTGTTCCCAATTTGAATGGTATCCTGTCTTTGCAGTTTGTAGATTTTACAGGTAAACATGAACTCCTGGGACAAATGCCAGCCTTTGTTGAGGGAAAGATGCAGGAGGAAGTGTGATAATGGCCAGTCCCCCAGTATCAGGTCAGTTCTATGGAACTTTTTGGCCTACCCAGAGTATCACATCACAGTGGAAGATTTCTTCACACATACCAGTCTTCTCAATTTTCTTCCTTTTTTGTATTTCACAAGGGGGCAGAAGTGATATGTAGGATACAAAATGTCATTGGCCCCTGGCCAGGGGGAAATCAAATGGATACTCAAGCATGTCTGGTTGTGGTTTCAACTGTGAACGGGGTGGTTTCCTCAGATGTTTGCTGCAACATTATCATTCTACTTGTCTCGTGTGAATTTGTCTCCCCAAGAGACTTCCCCAGAATTTTCTTGTAAAAATCCAGTCAAGAATGAATAAAGCAAAATGGACTAGATGGTAGAACAATTATATTTGGGGGGAAACCTGGGGAGAAAGGGGTGTAATTCCATAGAGTCCAGCCTCCGAAGCAGCCATTTTCTCCAGGGGAACTGATCTCTGTAGCCTGGAGACCATTTGTAACTCCTGGAGATCTCCAAGCCTCACCTGGATTTAGGCAACCCTACCTTGTAGGTTTCCATCTGTTGTGATTGTTCTTATTGTTCAAAACCTCCATTAAGAGACAATCCATAAGTACTAGGTCAAGGGACAAAAGACAACTGCCAAAATTATAATTCTCCTATAGAGCTCTACAGGGCAGTCTCAACTGGAAAAATATGTACAGTTCTCTCTCTCTCTCTCTCTCTCTCTCTCTCTCTCTCTCTCTCTCTCTCTCTCTCTCTCTCTCTCTCATATACACACATTGCATACACACATTGCAGAGCTGGGAAGAAGCCATAGGAAATCAGCCAAGATGACTAATTTGCTAACAAACTGTCCCTACAATCACAGGTTGAAGAATCTGGGATTTTTCAATTGGGGAAAAAGACAACTGGGGGGGGGCACGATAGAAATTTAGAAAATTTTACATAGGGCAGAAAGAGTTGATAGGGAGAACTTTTTTCCTGCCTTTCCCCAAATACCTGAATTTGAGGGCTCCCAAAGAAACTGATGGACAGAAGTCAGTTCTCCACTGAAGAAGTGATTAAAATATCAGTTTTAATGTCGAAGAATGAGCTGATGGTCACACTCATAGATGGGTTTAATAGAGGATTACATAAATTCTTGCAGGAGTTCATCAGTGGTTAGCAGCCATGGGGACTAAAGGGAACCTCCATAGTCAGAGAGAGTAAACACCTCAATAGCAGTATACAGGGCAACATCAGGGAAGACCTTCACTTCTATGCCATGTGGTTGGCTCTCCAGCATAGCTGGTTGGACAGTCTGTGAGGCAGAGTGGCTGACTAGCTAGGGCCGCTGGTCTGAGGACCCCCAAGGCTCTTCTTATGTTCTTAAAGCATTTATTCAGTGTTTGGTGTTGTGTATCATGGCTAAGTAATTTATAATTTGAAACTTCCTCCCCATTCTTTCAATAAATTGTTCTGGTATTGTTATTTGCAATCGTATGATAAGGAATGGCTCTTTTGGGTCATGAGAATAGAGTATGCACATGGAGATTATCATTGCCAGAAGGCTACAGCATTGCGCTTTTATGCTAGGTTGTATATGTAAATGCAGGGATGGCTTCCCATTTAAATAAGCTCCATGTTAGTCCGAGAGACACCCAGAGACAGAATCTTCTGCACCTCTTAACTTCCTAGTCTGTTTGTCAGCCAAAGAAATCAAAAGGAAGATGATATGGTTGCTTCAAATTGTTTTCTTTTCAGCAACACTCGGAGGTAATGTTTGGTCATTCATACAAAGAAGATAGTTACATCGAGATGTAAATATGAAGCAGGTCCCTTTAAAACGTCTTTCTTTCCAGGTGTCTTCTCTGAGGCCCAGCTGGTGGAATCCGGAGGGGATATCAAAGGGCCCGGAGGGTCCCTCCGCCTCTCCTGTCGAGCCTCCGGGTTTATCTTTAGCAATTATGGCATGCACTGGGTGAGGCAGGCTCCTGGCAAGGGTCTGGAATGGATGGCACGAATATATACTGATGGGAGCAAGACATTTTATGCCAGTTCAGTACAAGGGCGCTTCACCATCTCCAGGGACAACCCTTCCAACTTGCTGTATCTGCAAATGGGCAGCCTGAAACTGGAAGACACGGCCGTGTATTACTGTGCAGCACACACAGTGAGGGAAAGAGAATCTAAAGCCAGGCAAAACCCTCTCCTATCCGCAGCAACTCTCCTGGTTGACTGAGCTGCAGACAAATGCATTGTTTATTGAACGGCGGGATCATCACAGGATGCACCATATTTGGATTTTAGTGTCCTTTGCATAAGAGAGACTTCTAGTGTGCGATCTTGGCTAAGTGTGTAGAAGCAGAATATTTTGCCTAAACTGAAGGGAACTGGAACATTCTGGCCTGGATTGTCTTCCAGACAACCCTCCAACTAGCTGCGTAGGAAGCTGTGATTGTTGGGCAGCAGAGACAGGGAGGTTGGAACATGTCCACCTCTTTAGAAAACAAAGGGGGTATTAGAACCTCCCTGACTATCACAGCCAGTATGGCACTGAAGTTAGCACGTGTCACTCAAATCCAGGAGATCCAGGCCTTAATTCCACCTGGGATCCACAGGGTTGCTGGCTGACTTTGGGCATGACACCCTCCCCCGTTCTCCTTTACTTACCACACAGAGGCTGATTTCCCACAAGCGTTCCTCCATGCTCACTCTTCCCTTTGCCTGATGGCACATGTCAATTTCACACTAAGTGCTGCGCACCGCATTTTGCCCCCCAGCTTTGTGCAATTTTCTCGCATCTACTCAATCCTGTTTTCTGAGGATTGAGTAGAGGCGGGGAAAATCATAAGAACATAAGAGAAGCCAACGTTGAATCAGGCCAATGGCCCATCCAATCCAACACTCTGTCACACAGCAGCCAAAATATACCAGGTGCCATCAGGAGGTCCATCACTGGGGCCAGGACACTAGAAGCCCTCCCACTGCTGCCCCCTCCAGCACCAGGAATAGAGTGCATCACCTGCCCCAGACTGAGAGTTCATGCAAAGCTGCAGGGCAAAATGTGGTCGCGCAGCACTTAGTGTGAAATTGACAGGTACCATCCCAGCAAAAGGGAAGAGCGAGCATGGATCAGCCCTTGTGGGAAATCGGCCAGAGTTGTTGTTAAGAGGATGGAGGACAGGAGAACTATATTATCTGGTATGAGGCTCCAGTGGGGAGAAATGTGACATTTCTTATAAATCAAATTCTGCCACTGATTTTATCACAAAAATTGCATCTCAGAGGATATTGCATTCATGCTGGACAAGGATGCAGGAGACTTGTGCTCAGAACTCACTTCTTAAAACTCAGTCAAATACGTTTAGGTAAATGGTCTAGAGAGGACTGTGAAAATGTTCTGTTCCCAATTTGAATGGCATCCTGTCCCTGCAATGTGTAGGTTTTACAGGTAAACCTTAGAGTCCCTTGGACTAAAAGGAGATCAAATCAGTCAATCCTGGGGTGATCAGGGTTTAGGGATAGGACAGACTTCACCCATTTACAATGTCCTACAGTTCACCCTCCAAAGCAGTCATTGTCTCCAGGGGAAATGTTCTGTGTTGTCTGCTGATCCCTTGTAATTCTCGGAGATTTCTAGGGCCCACCTGCAGGTTGGGAACCATATGAGGGGAGCCGGGTGGTGCTGGGATTTGAGATCCACCTGACCATGGACCTTCTCTATAGAACCAGAAACCAGTGTTCCCTCTAAGTTAAGTTAGTGTGAGCTAGCTCACAGATTTTTAGCCTCCGGCTCACACCTTTTTGTCTTAGTTCAGGAAGGATGGCTCCAGAGCAAAGTAATTTATGCAGGAGCCAAATCGCTTGCTCACAGCTTTAATGCCAGTAGCTCACAAAGTAGAATTTTTGCTCACAAGACTCCACAGCTTAGAGGGAACATTGCCAGAAACTAAAGGCTCCTCCACATATGTGCATTCTCAGTGTGAGACCTCTCAGTGTGAGAGCCAGTTTGGTGTAATGGTTAAGTGCACAGACTCTAATCTGGAAGAACTGGGTTTGATTCCCCACACCTCCACTTGCAGCTACTGGATGACCTCGGGCAAGCCATCATTCTGTCAGAGCTGTTCTTGAAAGAACAGTTCTTGAAAGAGCTCTCTCAGTCCTACCTACCTCATAGGGTGTCTGTTCTGGAGAGGGGAAGGGAAAGGAGTTTGTAAACCACTCTGAGACTCTGAGTGAAGGGTGGGATATAAATCCAATCTCCTCCTCCTCCTCCTTTTCTTCTTCAATTGTAGCAGTTCTAAAAGGAAGAGCATGAAACCTGATGTATTGAACATCCATAGGATCATTGGAAGTTTCACTTACTTCATTCTTTTTTCCCATTGTAGCACCAGATAGGTCATATATGTGATTCTATGCCCATGTGGATGACTGTATGTGGGCAAGAGCGTGTCACATTTTAGCCTCATCTTTTATGAGAGGCAACCAAAAATTAATAAAAGAAGAAGGCAGGTACAGCAAACCAGGGGAAAATAATAGAGCTTAGGGTGAAAAAAAATCAGTATTGTATTCTTCTGATGAAGACATTTCAAAACCGGGTACAGTACATGATTCCTGACAGATGGTGTTCCTTCATTTCCCAGTATATATTGATCACTGTTTTCTGTTTTTCTATGGTTTGGTGATGAATGTATGTGCATCGCATTTCACAACATGGATATGTTGAAATATATTTTAATTTACATTCTTCGTATGATATGTATGCAGTTCTTTAGCATGTGGTGCTCTGTAGCATTTTGGAGTTTCTGTTGTCCTGTGCTGTTTTCTGCCTTCTTTGCTATCTCAGGCACTACACAGCAGTACAAGCCCCCCCCCCCGGAAGATGTGGTACTGTGGCCTTGCTGCTAAGTGCAACACAGGTGGCAGGAGCCCCAGTCATTGTAATAAATATATGCATCAAGTTCTCAATTCCTGTCCTCCAAAACAGGACCTGGATAGTAATCTACATTTCATGGTAGATGATGTGAGCTGTGCTAGTGTGTGTGTGTGTGTACTACTTCACGTTACCAGTGCAGTCAATTGTTTCATCACATGGCTCGACAAAACTTGTTTAATAAGGGCTTAGAGCCCCAAACTCTGGCTTAAAAAAAATTAAAAATGGGGTGTACCTGTGGAGATTGGAATTTGGGGAGGAAAGGGAGCTCAGTGGCGATATGGTGCCATAAATCATGTCCTCTGAAGCTGCAGTTTCCTGTGGGAGAACTTATCTTTAGTCAAGGTATCACTTGTAACTTCAGAAGAACTCCAGCCCCCATCTGGAGACAGGTAACTTTACAACGGCTCCGGGGCTGGTCTTTGTTCATAATGGAGAACTAGACCAAAGATCCTGTTTATTGTCCCACCAGGAATGAGGAGACTGAAAGTTAGATTAAAAGGGGGGGGAAGAATGTTATCAAAGTTGTCCGTTTGGGTCCAAACTTTACAGTGTAATTATCTTCCCCAGCAATTATCCACATCACTGCAATTGGCTCAACTGCCCAAAGCTCCAGTGGCTTTTCAGAAGGTGCCAGAAAGCAGTCAACAAATCTGAAAGTGGCTATGAAATGCCCCTGTGCCACTGAGAGGTGGGAGAAGGGACTAGACGGGACAGGGTCAATTCGACATCCACCGCTTTGCATCTAGAATGAAGCTTTTCAGAATGGTGAAGCTTGTGTGTTTGCAACTCCTGTTGCTTCTTGTGGAATGCAGAGTAAAAGCATGAAGTGTCCCGAGACCGACCCTCTCCCTGTGCCCCATGCGTGGTACCAGCCAGGTGACCTCCTCATTGGTGGGATTACTTCTCAGATCATTTACACGCTCCATAGGGTCCCTTTCACAGAACATCCTTTGCAGAAGTTATTTGAGCTTCCCGAGTAAGAATCACCCCCCTTCCCACATTCCTTTACCTTGGTCTGAGGAAATGGAGGAACAACAGCTGTACTCAAAGAAAGGACCTGTTGGCATGGTCCATCTCAGCATGCCATACCTCTTTTCCAATCACTTTTTTTCTGTTCTGTTTATGGTCCATATGGAATTTGTCATCTCTCATGGGAAGATGGGGAACCAGTTTGTTTTTATTGGAACTGAACTGGTACTCAGTTACATGCATCATATACTACAAGGTTGTAGTAAAAGTCAGGGGGGGAAATTGGGAAACAAACTTTCAAAATTCCAGTGTATCATTGAGTGCAAAGTATGGGGATATGGGGCTGGGGGAGCCTTGGGAAAGCAAGCAAAGTGGATTAAAAATCTTACAGGGTTATTGAGACATTGTTGTTGTTTGAATGATGACAAAGTGAGGGGGAGATGGGCCTTTTAAGGGACTAACTTGACTGCTCAGCTTGTCAACTAAGATCTTACAAATGACTGTTGGGAGATAAGAATCAGCAACAAGCACTGGGACTTCTTTTTTCAATGTCTTTAATGTCTGCCCCTGAATAAATATCTGTCTACTTTGTCGGGTGGAGCTAGGATTCTGTAATTTATTATTATTGATGTTAGCTGGCCTGAAGAGCAAGATCTTTCTTATCTGAGATATATAAATACAAATATATATTAATGAAAATCCACCATTAAGGAAATTAAGGCAGACACAGAATGTTCCAGAGTTCTTTTATAATGGCTCAGGCTGCTGGCGAATTCTCTTAAAATAAAGAATGTTACTCACATTTTCAGAATGGTGACCAAGTTCTACCAGCATGCCCTGGCCTTGGCTTTTGCTGTAAATGGCATCAATGAGAATCCCCAGATCCTGCCAAATGTCACCCTCGGATTCCATATCTTGGACAGCTACTATAATGCAAGGATGACTTACCGGACCACCCTGGACCTGCTCTTCGTATCACAGAGATCTGTGCCTAATTACAAATGCGATTCCCGGAGAAAGATGATAGCCATTGTCGGTGGATATGATGCTGCTGCCTCCTTCCATGTGGCAGATATCTTAGGAATGTACAAGATTCCACAGGTAGGATACGTGTACAGAAACATGAATGAATGACCCATCATCATTTTTCTTACTAGAAGTTATTCTGTAGGTAACAAAGGGGGAAATTCGGACTGCTGGAACAATAAAGTCCTGTCTGATGGGTTTAGACCAAAGCCAAAATTAGAGTAGACTGACAGTGGAAAATGGGGACAGATGAAATGGGAAACTGTGATCAACATTCAGGCAATTCCTTTCTGTTTACCATTTTCATCGCCATACACCGTTCTCTGGTAACTGATTTCTAAAATATCTGTCTGGTGTGTTGTTTCCCCCTAGCTCACCTATGGCTCCTTTGCACCCGAGGAGAGAGATGGGACAGAATTCCTTCCTTTTTCCGCATGGTCCCAAATGAAACCCCTCAGTACATGGGGATCATTCAATTGCTTCTCCATTTTGAATGGAGCTTGGTTGGCCTCTTTGCTGTCGATGACCACAGTGGAGAACATTTCTTGCAGGCCCTGGAGACGTCGTTTTTCCAGAACAGAATCTGTTTGGACTTCACAGAAAAAATCCCAAACCATTCCAGATGGGATACTTTGGGTGATGTGAATGACTTAATCTTTAAAGTATATCAACCTCTGACAGAGAGCAAAGCCAATACTTTTATCATCTATGGAGAAGCTCTGACCATGATGATGATAAATACTTGGGTGATTTTAGGAGATCCTGGATATGAAGAAAACTTATTATATAGAAAAGTATGGATTCTGTCAGCCCAAGTTGATTTCATAGAAAGAGGCACTATCAATGGTTTTAGTTCCTACCTATTTCAAGGTGCTCTCTTTCACAGTTTGCACCGATGAACTTCTGGGATTCAAGAAGTTTCTTCAGAACATCAACCCTTATTGGGCAATAGGCAATGATTTTCTCAAGGAGTTCTGGGAGCAGTCATTTCTCTGTACCCTTTCAAATTCACAGGAGCCAATAAATATCAATGAAACATGTACTGGGGAGGAGAAACTGGAGAGTCTTCCAGGGCATATTTTTGAAATGCCCATGTTGGGCCACAGTTACAGTATCTATAATGCTGTCTATGCTGTGGCATTGGCTTTACATGCCATGTACTCATCTACACCCAACCACAGAGCAATAGTCAGTGACAAAAGAGATGCATATCCATCCATCCAGCCTTGGAAGGTAATTCTGCAGAATGAAATAACTTTATGGCCTTGAGCATGTTATTTTATACATGACACTGTTGCACCATTTCTCTAATTGTTCAGGAGAGCCTTTGTATAAAGTGAATACAATCACAGAGGGTGATTTCACTAATGCTTGACAGGCTGAGCTCTGCCCGAGATTTTAGTCAATTTCACCAGCGCGGGCTGCATTTTGACCTCACAGGCTTCGCCCGATTTTCCTGGAGTTTCGTAATCCTCAAAAAACAGGATTACGAAACTGCGGGGAAATCGGGCGAAGCCGCGGGTCAAAATGCAGCCCCGCGGCTTCGGGTGTGAAATTGACTAAAAATCTCGGGCAAACGGCAGCACAACCCCGCGGCAAGCTTTAGTGGGAAATCACCCAGAGTCTGTCATTTCCATTAGTACGGTTTCATTTCATTATTTGTTGTATGCATCATCTTTTATCCTTCATCACCTACAGTTTAGTGATTTAAAGCAATCCTGCAATTATATCAATGATTTTGTATTTAATCCTGCGATTGCAGTGTTTTGAACTGAGCAAGCCATCTTGAGTCTATGTGAACAAGACAAGCTATGAATAAAATAGATATATAAATAAAAGTACCTGTTGAGGTAACATTCAACATGGTTCTGCAGCAATAATTTGGAGCTCAGTTTGTGTGTGCTTGGAGCTGCGGTGGCTCAAGTGGTTAAGACGCTGAACTGCAGGCTGTGGAAGGTCAGTAGTTCAGCAGTTCGAGACCCGAGAGTGCCGCATGATGGGGTGAGCTCCCGTCTCTAGTTCCAGCTCCTGCCAACCTAGCAGTTCGAAAGCAAGAAATTGCAAGTAGATAAATAGGTACCACTTTGGTGGGAAGGGAACAGCATTCCGTGCACCTTGGTGTTTAGTCATGCTGGCCACATGACCACGGAAACGTCTTCGGACAGTGCTGGCTCTTCAGCTTTGAAACGGAGATGAGCACCGCAACGCTAGAGTCGGATTTGACTGGCTTTCGAGCAAGGGAACCTTTACCTTTACTTTACCTTGTGTGTGCTTTAGATCATATGGTTTTGTCTGTTCAGACAAAATCCTAGAATTAGACATGAAATAATATGAATGCAGTACATTTTCAGCCAAAAGTCACAGCAAAAGAGCTTCTTTTCTGGCTATATCTGGGGGTGGGGCAGTGCATCGACTATATCAGTGACTTGAAAAGCATTTTACAGTCTGAACATGTGAGTTCTAGGGAATGATGCAGAGCTGTAGGAGCAATGCTTCTTCCAGCTGTTCCATCTTTCCATCATCAAATTGGACTCTCATTTGGAGCATCCTCTGTTCTGTTTTTTCTCTTTCAACTAGCTCCACTCTTTTCTTCAAGGCCTTTCCTTTAATAATTCAGCTGGAGAAACCCTGTCCTTCAATGAGAATAAGGAAATGGGAACTGGATTTGACATCATGAACATGGTCATGTTCCCAAACAGGTCCTTCCTTCGAGTGAAAGTTGGAAGGGTGGATGGAGATTCTCGTGAAGGACAAGGATTCATCATTCATGACAATATGATCATATGGCACAGGCATTTTAACCAGGTATAGGCTGCGAGCAATTCTGGGGACCACTCACTTCATTTTGTCCTGCCCTGCCCAAGAATTCAAAACCCTTCTTATGATAGATTGGTTTCCTTATTAGTGTGAGACACATATACCACATTCAAAAACCATTCAGAGATGTAACCATTAAAGTCTTATCAATGTATCTTCTCTTCAGCACGGTTACATCTGTGGATACTCAAATATGGAGACTTCACCCATGAACACAGGAGCCAAATATTTCTACAAACCTGAAAAATTGTCCAGATCTTCAGGAAAATGCCGTGCCTGTAGCTTTAAGAAACAAATGTTTCTAAGTATGGCCATTGCTAGCGACCATAACAGTTTTGCCAGCTGGTCTCAGCCTTGGTTTTCTCTAAGGAATAAGCAGGAGGAAGTGGGAGGAGTCCTTTCCAAGGCGGTTTTGGCTTTTGAAGGAGGACACAACAGGGTCAGGCTTGCCAGCAACCACTGGGATAGTTGCACGGCTCATGCAAGCTTGGTTCCTTGCTACTGTTTGAAAGCACGACAAATACAAACTGGGGAAGTCACTATCCAAGGCAATTTAATTATATAATTGACATATAATTAACCACATACAAAAATGTTTCCAAATACAAAAGCGCATCAGAAGATTACAATAGCAAAAGACTGCAAAGACTTTTAGCAAAGATTATAAAGACTTTTAACGAAGAGTCCAGCTTCAACTTCGTTTCAAGAAGAGACTTCATCAGAAGTATTCAACAGCATACAGTGTGTGATACATTTCTTGTCTTTCAAGTATACAGGAAAGTATTTATGTTGTGATGCAGTTTTTATCTGGGACTGGCCCTTGCATTCCACAATGCTTCTTGTTAAAGGGCATCTCAGTAGCCATATGCTTAAAACATACTTCTGATGAAGTCTCTTCTCGAAACGAAGTTGAAGCCGGACTCTTCATTAAAAAGTCTTTGTAATCTTTGCTAAAAAGTCTTTGTAATCTTTTGCTATTGTAATCTTCTGATGCACTTTTCTATTTGGAAACATTTTTGTATGTGGTCAATTATATGTCAATATAACTAAATTGCATTGGATAGTGACTTCCCCAGTTTGTATTTGTTGTGTCTAGTCCACTAGGAGGTCTTTATTGTGGTTGGTGACTGTTTGAAAACAGCCATCCAAAAAACAAAACAACAACCAGTGTTGTATGGTAGTTCGAGTGGCAGATTAGAAGCCCAGGTTCAAATCTTTATTTTGACATGGCAGCTGGTTGGGTGACCTTGGACCATCACTCTCTCTTGGGCATACCTCCCTCACAGAGTTGTGTGATTTATGCTGCTTTGGGTTCCCATTGTGGACAAAGGTAGGATATAAACATATAAACAAGCAGGAAAAAGTGAGGATAGGGAGAGGATGTGTGAGGAGGATACAAAGAGTAAATAGTGTGGGAAGGGGGATAGGGGAAAACCGGTGCCCACCACGGTTTGTTGTGTCTTCCCAACTGTGCGACTGGGCCTGGTCCAACTTGGCAGCTGAAAGCACACAGGGTTTCCCAAGGGAGTAGTTAGCAGAGGAAGAAAAAGGGGGGAAACTTAAGATGCGGTGTGGAGGGCAGATAGATAGATTAGCTGGTGGTTTTGAAGGAGAGATGGAGGCAGGACAAGGGTAAATACTATAGAAAACAGAAAGTAGTAGTGGAGGGACTCAGGTGCCCCCACAATTCCTCACAGGTTCCCTTCCTGAATATCTTAACTCTTCATCATATTTTGAGAAAAGAACCATTGTTGTAGAATTTCCTTACCTTCCTTAAAATTTAGTAGATTTATGAGGAATAAGAATAACAGCAACAACAAATCTGGCTGATCAGACCAGTCATCCATCCAGCATCCTGTCTCACAAAGTGGCCAACCAGTTCCTGGAAGCCATAGCAAAGTTCTTCAGGTGTCATAAGTGGGCGTAGTAGTTGGCCATTCCTCCCCCCCTTTAGAATGAAGCACTGAGTTGAATAATCAAATGCTTTTCTCTGCAATTCAAGCTTTCCACAACCAAGTGGGAGACAGCAAAAACACTACCTGCTATAACCAGAAACTGCAAGTACATTGTTGCTTGTAGAATGTTCTACTTTCACGTCCTTCAAATGTTCACCTTTAGAATATATTTTGTGAGCAATGAGTATTTTCTCCTATCCTCAACAACTTTTATATACTAGCACAGGTGGTGCCCATTTCTGCGTGCAATGACCCCTGCCTCCCTGGTTATCACAAACAAAAGAAGGAAGGGGAGAAATTTTGCTGCTATGATTGTTCTCCTTGTCCAAAAGGGAAGTTTTCAAGTCACGAAGGTAGGTGTTGCAGTGAACTGAATTTCCCAAAACACAGACCAGACAATTAGGCTGGCTCAGTCACAAAAGGGAAAGAAGGAAAATCTTTCCTTTGAGGGAGGGAAGAAGGCAGGTGTATCATAAGGGCATGTATTCTTTCCTTCATTGCTTGAATTTCCATGTCCTAACTTCCAGTGCTTTTCCTAAATGACCATAGCAGTGCAATCCTAAACAGAATTATATCCTTCTAAGTGTACTGAAGTAAATGGGATTAATGCTGCTTAAGAAGGCACTGTAATTGTCTTACCTCTCGGGAACAGTTCTATAAGAAGAGGAGGAGGAGGAGGAGATTGGATTTATACCCTGCCCTTCACTTGGATTCTCAGAGCAGTTTACGGATTCCTTTCCCTTTCCCTGCCCACAACAGACACCCTGTGAGGTAGGTGGTGCTGAGAGAGCTCTGAGAGAACTGTTGAGAGAACAGCTCTGACAGAACTATGGCTTGCCCAAGGTCATCCAGGAGCTGCAAGTGGAGGAGTGGGGAATCTAACCCAGTTCTCCCAGATTAGAGTCCACACTCTTAACCAATGCACTGAACTAGACTCTTCCAAAAACCAGCCAGTAGGGCATGCCTACCTAGTTAACCTACCACAATCAGGCCAAGCAGTTCTCATCAAAACCCTTTGAGTTTCAAGTGTCCTAATTCTGAACTCACTTCCACAACTGATCTTTTCCCATTTCCTTTGCCTTTACAATGCAGTATTAAAATAAATACCCTCATTTTGTCACAGTAAATTTTACATTACTTATGGCTGCCAGACACAGACCAGTTCTTGCAACCATCTGCTCACAGGGCAAATGATAGGGTCTGCAAATGGTAGCAGGCTTAGTCAGCATCCTATCCTGCAACACAGCTAGTCTTCCAAGCCTCTAGGAGGTGAAGCAACATTACAACAGCTCACCAGGTAATGGAGAGTACTTCCAAGGGAGTAAGTAGTAACTTTGGAGGATGGGCTCTACGACACTGTACCCTGAGACCCCTCTCCAAATCCTGCCTTCATCGTGTTCCCCTCATTTCCAATAAAGTCCCAGCACTGAGTGAGAAAGCCTAGTAACTCTCTGTGTCTATGGAGGGGAGGGGATAGTTTGTTTTTCTTCCCATTGACTTTAGAGAGAGAAATCACATATTTTCAACTCTGCAGGAGAAGACGAAAATGCTATTAAACATCTTCACATTCAGCCAGCATTTAGGAATGAGATGAAAGACAGCAATCATATTGCTGATTGGAAGCATCAAATCTGAACATGAGATGGCTGTAGCATATTTCAGTCATCACTGGAATAGCTCCTCTTCCCTTTCTTTTCAGATATGGATGATTGTTTCACATGTCCAGAAGATCAGTATCCAAGCAAAGACCAGGATGGATGCATCCCTAAAATGATAATGTTTCTCTCTTTTGAAGAACCTCTAGGAATCAGCCTGGTTTCGCTTGCTCTTTCTTTGTCCATGACCACAGCCTTAGTCTTAGGAACTTTCATTAAACACAGAGATACCCCCATTGTCAAAGCCAACAACAGGGATATCACCTACACTCTCCTCATCTCCCTCCTGTTCTGCTTCCTCTGCTCTTTGCTGTTTCTTGGAGAACCAACCAAGGTGACCTGCTTCCTCCGACAATCTGCTTTTGGCCTCATCTTCACTGTGGCCGTGTCTTGTGTCTTGGCCAAAACCATCACTGTGGTGGTAGCTTTCATGGCCACCAAACCAGGGTCCAGCATGAAGAAGTGGGTGGGGAAAAGACCGGCCATCTTCATTGTCATCTCTTGTTCTCTCGTTCAAATGAATATTTGTACAGTGTGGCTAGGATCCTCTCCCCCTTTCCCAGATTTGGACATGCAATCCCTGACTGCAGAGATTATAGCAGAATGCAACGAAGGCTCTGTGGTTATGTTTTACATTGTCCTGGGCTATATGGGACTTCTGTCCCTCCTAAGCTTGCTTGTGGCCTTCGTTGTCCGGAAGTTTCCAGACAGTTTTAATGAAGCCAAATCAATCACTTTCAGCATGCTGATGTTTTGCAGTGTGTGGTTGTGTTTTGTTCCCACCTATCTGAGCACCAAAGGGAAACAGATGGTGGCTGTGGAAATCTTCTCCATCTTGGTCTCCAGTGCTGGCTTACTGGTTTGTATCTTTTTCTCAAAGTGCTATGTAATCATGCTGAGGCCTGAACTCAATAAAAAGCATCACCTCATGCACAAAAATTAAGAATCTACATGTAGGTCTTGGAAATCTCTTGGATTTACAACTGATCTCCACGGTACATAGATCAGTCCTTCTGGAGAGAATGGCTGCTGTGAAGGGTGGAGCCTATGCACTATAGTCTTTTGAGGTAACTCCCCTCATGTGACCCCACCCTCCCTCAACTTCAACCTCAAATATCATGGACTTTCCCAACACAGACTCGCCAACTCTACCAGGAACATCATTTTGTGTAGATCAGTGGGTTGCAGTTGGAGGGGAGACAGGAAACATGAAGGAAATCATCTCATAAGAAAAAAAAAATAAGAATCTCTATTTCATCTCTCTTGCATGGTCTTTCTTTTTTTAGATTTCTTTTAATTTCATAGAACAAACAAAA
The DNA here is from genome assembly GCA_029375565.1 of Gekko gecko. Classification (NCBI taxonomy): domain Eukaryota; kingdom Metazoa; phylum Chordata; class Lepidosauria; order Squamata; family Gekkonidae; genus Gekko; species Gekko gecko. Next base: position 641 of record JAPDNY010001080.1, on the reverse strand, counting down.
TACAAATGAACACAGATACATAAATTGGGGTTCCCATACATCATTAAATTATCTATTTAGAAACCCCATACATTATATTTATCTTCTAAATTCTGGTTAATTATATATATATATATATATATATATATATATATATATATATATATATATATCTTTTGCATATAGTTAAAATAAATGTTCTTAGTTTCTTCTAAGATGGTTATACATCCATACATTTAATGTGATCTTCAAATCATCTGTAGAATCTTAACCTCGTTTCTTCAGAGTTTTAATCGGTCTGCCCTCTCTTTGCCCCCTGAGCCAGAATAAGGAGACAGACAACAAGTTGGGGTACTAATTGGCCACTTTATTAAACTAAACACCATAACACAAATGGCAAGGGCACGACAGGTTATGGCATGGCTGAGGCCAGGGGACTCAAGACCCCTCCCTCACTAGAAGAACTACGGTGATCCAACCAGCCCCAGGTGACAGCCAAGGGAACATGACTCGCATCCGGTCAGTATGGCAATCAGATAATTGCCAGGGAACCAACGCCCAGGCTGCAAGGCTCAAAGGGAGGTGAATCCTGGCAATCCCGTAGGCAGTTTGCTTTCCCTGCCCTGGGCTGCATGGCCCAGGGACTGTACTGGCAAGACCCT
>JAPDNY010000108.1:0-128972 GCA_029375565.1 Gekko gecko | reverse complement strand
CAAGATGCTTCATAAGAACATAAGAGAAGCCAATGTTGGGTCAGGCCAATGGCCCATCCAGTCCAACACTCTGTGTCACACAGTGGCCAAAAATACCAGGGGCCATCAGGAGGTCCAGCAGTGGGGCCAGGACACTAGAAGCCCTCCCACTGTTGCCCCCCCAAGCACCAAGAACAGAGTGCATCACCTGCCCCAGAAGGAGGGTTCCCATCTATACCTTGTGGCTAACAGCCACTGATGGACTTCTGCTCCAGATGTTTACCCAATTCCCTCTTGACAGGAAGGTCTGGAACTCGGTTCCCAAGATTAAAAAAAAAATTCTGCCCAACAAAGCATTTACTGCTAACTTCCTCGTTCGCAGCATGTGACAGCAGCAATCTGACTCGCCCCATCCATACGGGGTGACTCTCGTGGGAGAAATCTGCTCTCCACCCGCCCAAACAGGCTTGCCAGATGCGGAAAGGCACGTACAGAGACCCAACGTCAGGCTCTGAAACCCTGGCATTTGCAAGACAGGCGGTATTTTTCTTGAAGGCTTCCTCTTTAACACAGCAGATGCCATGAGAGAGTCTGGTCTCACTGGCTGGAATCCAGCCCCTAATTTTGTGCTGGATCGGGCTGTGGAGCAAGGGTGCCAATCTCCAGGTAGGGCCTGCTGATCTGCTACTGCACCTGGAGAAAAGGGCCACTTTGGAAGATGCCCTCTATCAGAGGTGTGTCAAACATACGGCCGGTGGGCTGGAACCATCTGGCCCACAAGCAACTGGACACTGCCAGATGACAGAGGCTGGGCATTATGTCCCCGTACACTGAACCGGCGCTAATGCGTAACAGGCAGTGGAAGTGGGAGGGTGAACATCAGGGAGGCACAGGAAGGACATTCAGTAAGAGTGTCAATGTTTTAAGAGAGAGAATGAGAGACAGAGCGAAGGAACTTCCAAGGTCAGGCTAAAGAGAGGCACTTCCCATCTTGGGTTTTTGTCTTCAGCTAAAAGGAGCACAGAGGGGAAGTCGTGGAAGCAGCGACTGGGATCTCAGATCACTGCAGACGGTGACTGCAGCCATGAAATTTAAAGACACCTGCTCCTTGGGAGGAAAGCGATGGCAAACCCAAACAGCATGATAAAAAGTAGAGACATCACCCTGCCAACAGAAGTCCATATGGTCAAAGCAATGGTATTCCCAGTAGTAACATACAGCTGCGAGAGCTAGACCATAAGGAAGGCCGAGCGTCGAAGAATAGACTCTTTCGAATTATGGTGCTGGAGAAGACTCTTGAGACAAGTCCCTTGGAGATCGAATTAGTCAATCCTAAAAGAAATCAACCCTGACTGGAAGGCCAGAGACTGAAGGTCAGAGCTCTTTGTAGCAGGAACTCCTTTGCATATTAGGCGACACACCCTAATGTAACCAATCCTCCAAGAGCTTACAGAGCCTTCTCACAGGGGCTACTGTAAGCTCTTGGAGGACTGGCTACATTAGGGGTGTGTTGCCTAACATGCAAAGGAGTTCCTGCTACAGAAAGAGCCCTGCTGAAGGTCAAATCCTTTGGCCACCAAATGAGAAGGGAGCCCTCACTGGAGAAGAAGACCCTGATGATGGGAAAGATTGAAGGTCAAAGAAGAAGGGAGGGCAAAAGATGAGATGGTTAGACAGTGTCATCGATGCAACGAACATGAAATTGAGCAAACTTCAGCAGACAGCGGAAGACAGGAGGGCCTGGCGTGATCTGGTCCATGGGGTCGCGAAGAGTCGGACTTGACTGTGCGACTGAACAACAACAACTCATCCTGGAAAGTCAGACCAAGGACACAATCCCCTCTGGCACGTTTTTCACAGGCTTGGATCCATCTTTTGGAAGGAGCCCATGGCAGGCATTTACTACACAGTTACTCTGCAGTATATGCAGAGAGACAATTTGACCTCAGAGTCCCAGAGCCAGGAGGCAACATCAGAGGAAGGTCTTGGCCTATATGCCCTCTTGTTGGCCCTCGAGAAGAACTGGTTGGCCACTGAATGAGGGAGGAGGCTGGACTAGAAGGACCCTCACTGGTCTGATGCAGCAGGGGTCTTTCAATGTTCCCCCTAAGCTGAGTTAGTGTGAGCTAGCTCACAGTTTTTTAGCCTCCGGCTCACACATTTTTGTCTTAGCTGAGGAAGGACAGCTCCAGAGCAGACGAGGGGACGGCAAAGGATGAGATGGTTAGACAGTGTCATCGATGCAATGAACCTGAAATTGAGCAAACTCCGGAGGACGACGGAAGACAGGAGGGCCATGAGGTCGCGAAGAGTCGAGTCCGACCGTGCGACTGAACGACAACAAAAAGGGGCAACGAGTACAGATGGTATCGTCCGCTAAAGGTAAAATGTGCCACCAAGTTCCAGCAGACTCATGGCAGCTCCATAGAGTTTCACCAACGGGGTTTTCCAGGCAAGAGACATTCAGAGGCGGTTGGCCGTTGCCAGCCCCTGCATAGCGGCTCTGGTCTCTCATGGTGGCCTCCCTCCCGAGGACTAACCAGGGCTGACCTTGCTTAGCTTCTCAGACCTGAGGAGACCGGGGCTAGCCGGGGCTATTGAGGCTACTACGACTAACGCGCCTTTTGCATTTGTAAAACTGCAAGGGGTGGGTGGGTTAAAGTGAGTGATTGAAGAGCGTGTTAAAGAGCGTGGTTAAAATGTGGGTTTCGCTGCCAGGGGGTGTCAGTGGTGGCCACGGGAATGAAAAGGGGATTAGACAGATCCATGGAGGAGAAGTCTATCAATGGCTGGTAGCCACAGTGACGGAGGGGAACCTCCACATTCAGAGGCACTAAGCCTCTGAACCCCAGAGCCAGGAGGCAACATCGGGGGAAGACCTCGGCCTCTGTGCCTGGAGGTTGGCCCTCCAGAGGAACTGATCGGGAGGTGGTGGATGCTCCTTCCCTGGACGTTTTCAAGCGGAGGCTGGATGACCCTATTTCGGGTATGTTGTAGGTATGTAGGGCTATCTCTTGGCTACGCTCCTGCAGAGTGCAGGGGGTTGGACTAGATGACCTGCAAGGTCCCTTCCAACTCTAACATTCTATGATTCTATGATCATCCACTGTGTGAGGCAGGATGCTGGACTAGATGAACTCTTGGTCTGATCCATCAGGGCTCTTCTTACGCTCTTGTGTTCTCATACAAAAGACTGTGAGTTAGTACTGTATTTACTGAAAAGGAGGACAGAGAAGAAGAGAAGAGATTGGATTTATACCCCACCTGAGACCCAAAGGAGTCTCAGAGCAGCTGACAATCTCTTTTCCCTTCCCCTCCCCACAACAGACACCCTGTGAGCAGTGTTCCCTCTAAGCTGAGTTAATGTGAGCTAGCTCACAGTTTTTTTAGCCTCCAAGCTCACACATTTTTGTCTTAGGAAGAATGGCTCCAGAGCAAACTAATTGATGCAGGAGCCAAATGGCTTGCTCACAACTTTAGTGCCAGGAGCTCACAGAGTATAACTTTTGCTCACAAGACTCCACAGCTTAGAGGGAACATTGCCTGTGAGATAAGTGGGGCTGAGAGAGCTCTCTTGAGGACTGCCCTTGAGAGAACAGCTCCGAGAGAACTTGTGACTGAGCCAAGGTCACACCAGCAGCTGCATGGTGGAGGAATGGGGAATTAAACCCGGTTCTCCCAGATTAGAGTCCGTTCTAACCACTCCACCAAACTGGGTCTCCTACAGCCCTGAGTTTATGGCAGCCCTGCATGAAAGCCCTGAATGAACAACTTCCACCCAAATGTTATACACATACAAAATAATTGTTACTGGACATAACTGTAACTTGTATAAGATAGCTGCTTTGGCGGGTGGGTGACTGCATTACTGGAGGAGGGGTGCATTGCCTTCGTTCACCTGAGTAAATATTGTACCTACATGGTGATCATTTGCTAGAGGGTCCATAGGAACATCTGAAGAGCCCTGCTGGACCTGACCAGTCCAGCATCCTGCCTCACTCAGTGGCCAGCCAGTTCCTCTGGAGGTCCAACAACAGGGCAGAGAGGCTGAGGCCATCCCCTGATAAGAACATCAGAAGAGCTCTGCTGGGTCAGACCAGGGAGGGTCCATCTGGTCCAGCATCCCGTCTCTCACAGTAGCCAGCCAGTTCCTCTGGAGATCCAACAACAGGGCAGAGAGGCCGAGGCCTTCCCCTGGTAAGGACATCAGAAGAGCCCTGCTGGATCAGACCAGTGAGGGTCCATCTAGACCAGCATCCTGTCTCACAAAGCAGCCAACCAGTTCCTTTGGATGTCCAAGAACAGGGCACCGGAGGCCGAGCCCCTTCTGTTGAAATTGACTCCTGGCACTGGTGTATGATTTATTGCTCCTGAATGTGGAGGGTCCCTTTAGTCTCCATGACTAGTAGCCACTGACAGACCTCTCCTCCCTGAATCCGTCTCATCCCCTTTTAAAGCTGTCTGATCTGACAACCCTGTGAGGTAGGCCAGGACTCTTACCCGAGTACTATGGCCACGGGAGGGCCAAGGGGCTGAGATACAGGACTCTTGCCTAACCGCTGAAAGTGTCCCTAGCTTCCCCGCTCAGCCTTTTCTTTTCCCCGAGCACTGCTGTGCCTTTTCCGGAGCATTGCTGTACATTTTCTGGCTCCTATCTATGCTGCTATTTTCATTACATGGGGCGGGGGGGGGACAGCCAGCCGCATTGGTAAGGTTTCGTTTCAGTGCAATCACGTCTCGATGAGGTTCAAACGGCCATCCCCCATTTCAGGGGTTTCTGCTTTTTAATTAGAACCTGCCTTCGCTTTCCCCCAAAGTGCTCCGTCGCTGAGTACGAGCAGATTAGTCAAGTAAAAAACACACACATATAAATAGCAGCCTCAGATCCGCGGCTAAGAGGGAGAGCGACCACGGAAAAGAGGAGCGACGTAAGCAGGGGCATGGAAAGACGGACTGGGTTAAGCTACTTTGAGCTGTATTACTCAGCGGAACTTTGAGCACGGGCAGTTTGGTTTAAAAGGACACTTTAAATATATGTATATTTCGCATTGGAATGTGTTTTGTAATTTGTTGTTGTTGTTCAGTCGCACAGTCGAGTCCGACTCTTCGCGACCCCATGGACCAGATCACGCCAGGCCCTCCTGTCTTCCGCTGACCGCTGAAGTTTGCTCAATTTCATTTTTGTTGCATCGATGACACTGTCTGACCATCTCATCCTTTGCCGTCCCCTTCTTCTTTGACCTTCAAACTTTCCCAGCATCAGGGTCTTCTCCAGGGAGTGCTCCCTTCTCATTTGGTGGCCAAAGTATTTGAGCTTCAGCTTCAGGATCTGGCCTTCCAGGGAACAGTCAGGGTTGATTTCTTTTGGGATTGACTGATTTGATCTCCTTGCAGTCCAAGGGACTCTCAAGAGTCTTCTCCAGCACCATAGTTCAAAAGAATCTATTCTTCGGCGCTTGGCCTTCCTTATAGTCCAACTCTCACAGCCATACATTACTACGGGGAATACCATTGCTTTGACCATGCGGACTTTTGTTGGCTTGGTGATGTCTCTGCTTTTTATCATGCTGTTTAGGTTTGCCATCGCTTTCCTCCCAAGGAGCAGGCGTCTTTTAATTTCATGGCTGCAGTCACCATCTGCAGTGATCTGGGATCCCTGGAACGTGAAGTCTGTCACTACTTCTACGACTTCCCCTTCTATTTGCCAAGGAGCGATGGGGCCAGATGCCATGATCTTAGTTTTTTTGATGTTGAGCTTCAAGCCCACTTTTGCACTCTCCTCTTTCACCCTGAGCAGGAGGCTCTTTAGGTCCTCTTCACTTTCTGCCATCAGAGTGGTGTCGTCTGCATATAGTAATTTGTACTATAATATAAATAAAGGTAAAGGTAAAGGTTTTCCTTGCTCAAAAGCTAGTCAAATCCGACTCTGGGGGCGGTGCTCATCTCTGTTTGCAAGCCGAAGAGCCAGCGCTGTCTGAAGACGTTTTCCATGGTCATGTGAACGGCATGACTAAATGCCGAGGCACACGGAATGCTGCTACCTTCCCACCAAAGTGGTACGTATTTATCTATTTGCAATTTCTTGCTTTCGAACTGCTAGGTTGGCAGGAGCTGGGGCCAGAGATAATAAGTATCGAATAGGTAAAGGTAAAGGTTTCCCTTGCTCCAAAGCCAGCCGAACTGCCAGACTGGCAGGAGCCGGGACCAGAGACGGGAGCTCACTCTGTCATGCGGCACTTGGGTCTCGAACTGCCGAACTCCAGACCTTCCAGCCTGCAGTTCAGCGTCTTAACCACTGAGTCACTGCAGCCCCCTAATTATTGAACAGATGGCATAATAACATCACGGCTGTTTTCTTGTTTACTTACGACCTCCAGGTGGGGGCTGGAGATCTGCTGAAGGTACAACTGACCACCAGATTACAGAGATCAGTTAACCCTCGAAAGTTAAACCCCTGAGGGGAAAACCACGGCTGCTGTGGAGGGTGGGCTCTGTCGTTATGCCCCGCTGAGGCCCCTCCCCACCTGAAACCCCGCCCTGCCCAGGCTCCACCCCCAAATCTCCATGAACTTCCCCACCCAGTGTTGATACCCCGAGGTCCAGCTAGGCACCACAGGAGGGAGATCCCCTCTTTAATTCAAATCTTGCTGGGACACCTGGTCTTCTGCAAGTCATTACACCACTGCCACCCATCTGCATTCTGACCGGGACCTCCCTGGCCTTACCCTACTGGGAGTTTGCAAGAATTATAACATATGTGACACCCCCAGTCACCACCTGGAGGTTGGCAAGCCTCCCGAGAGCCCCAGACATGGCCCTTCCAGCACCTGTCTGGTTTGCCCCCAATTCAGCCTGTCAGCTCCGAACAGCCGTCAGAGCCTTTGGGGCACAGGGCCGGTCCGTCATACAGAATTTTTAGGCAGTAGCCTAGAGCAGCCCCTGAAGAGGAGGCACTCCGCTGGCCTGCCACCCCACTCGGAGCAGCCCTGCTCGGTGAGTGGTGGTGGCGGCAGCATCACCGCCGTCCAGCCCGCCAGCCGATCCGGGCGCCCCGCACCCTCCCACCCAGCTCCAGTGCTGGGGGGGGAGCGTGTGGCCAGGCCAAGATGAGGATGACGATGCAGCGGGAGGGGGCACTGCTGCTGCGGCAGTTGTGGCATGCCAGGAAACGCCCTCTGGGCCCAGCAGGACTAGGGCCTCAGCAGTGCCTTCTTCTCCCACTAGTAGGAGAGCTCGGATGGCGCAGGGGACCACGCGGGGAGGGCCTGCTGCAGGCAGCGCCGGGGCTGACTGGTGCCTGTGCGGAGGAGGGGTCAGGGGAGGGTGTGTGGCCGGTCGGGGGCGTCTCTCCCACTGTCTCTCTCCCTGCAGGCCGGGCGGGCTGCTCCGGGACAAGATCCCAGCAATTCGGTGATGTCTGTTTGTACCTCTGCAGGTGTCTTTACAAGGCTGAGGGATTTCCATTCTTATCTGAAGAAGCGAGCCGTGACTAAGGAGAGCTCCTCCCCTCCTACAGATGTTGTTAGCCTTTGAGGTTCTACGGGACTCTTGCTTTTTTCTCCTGCTACAGACAGACTGACATGGCTGCCCAACTTGATTTATCTCCATGGAAGGGACTGCATTTAGCCGTGCAGAATGGATGGGATTCACGGCCACAGGAGGTGGTGGCAGCTACAAGCATGGACGGCTTCAAGAGGGAATTGGATAAACATCTGGGGCAGCGGTCCATCGGTGGCTATGAGCCACAAGGGATAGGTAGGGACTCTCAGTCTGGGGCAAGGGATGCTCTGTATTCTTGGTGCTTGGGTGGGGGCAACAGTGGGAGGACTTCCGGTGTCCTGGCCCCACTGGTGGACCTCCTGATGGCACCTGGTACTTTTGGCCACTGTGTGACACAGATTGTTGGACTGGATGGGCCATTGGCCTGACCCAACATTGGCTTCTCTGATGTTCTTACATGAAGCAGAAGTCCACCAGTGGCTATTAGCTGCAAGGTATAGATAGGAACTCTCGGTCTGGGGCAAGTGATTCTCTGTATTCTTGGTGCTTGGGGGGGTCAACAGTGGGAGGGCTTCTAGTGTCCTGGCCCCGCTGGTACTTTTGGCCTCTGTGTGACACAGATTGTTGGACCAGATGGGCCATTGGCCTGATCCAACATTGGCTTCTCTTACGTTCTTATGAAATCCATCGACCTTCCCTCCTGCCTGGCCTCCCCCACCCCTCCACTCAGCGGCTCGAAATTACAGAAAGCAAAGACCGGACTCCGCAATCCCTTGGGGGGTGCCTGGCTGTCAGACCCAATTCCTTTTCATTTTGCTACACTTCACGAGGCGCTGCTCTGATGCGGCGTAACGAGGCGGCCAATCAGGCGGCCCCGCGCTGATTACCGGAGCGTGTAATTTAATGGCAAGACACCGGGAGAGGATGCTGAAAAATGAAAACTGTAATTTTCTTATCATCGAGAGACCTCGCTCCATTACGGGAAGCGCATCCGTGTCTCCCTGCTTGCCTGGCTGACCTCTCTGTCCCTCTGAAAGATGCGCCGGCGATGCTCGCTGCCGCCTCCGTAGAGAAGGCCAAGGAGGGAGAGCGGGTGGCAGGCGGGAGGGCCCCGGTCTCAGATCGGCATTTCTCCATTTCAGCGACCGCAGGGAACGATGACGGATATCGGCGGGGCTCCGTTTCAGCCTGGGATCCCAGGAAGGGAGGATTATGGGAAAGCGCGGTGGAGAAGCCCACTTGCGGTGCGCTTGAATGCAGAAGTGCTCATGCGGAAGAACGCACTGCGCATCGTGTGCAGAGTAGAACCCTTCTGCCTGCTCTTTGGCTGACACATGAATGGCTGGGTAGAGCTTAAGGGAACAACATCATAGCTGAGTTTACAAAGCGGGGCGGGGGGGGGGGCAACCCTTCTGCTTGCATGAATGACTCCCAGCCGGAGCTCGCGTGGCAGAGCCGGCCAGCTGGCAGATTAATGCCAACAGTCGCTGGCTCCGGGGATGCCGGGAGGCGGCTGAGGGCTACCAGGCCATGCTCAGATGGTGCTGGATTCGGGCCCGTGTCCCGCTCGGAGCCTGACGTGCCCCTTGGCCGCCCCCACGATTCACTCACTTTATGGGAAAGAGCAGATCTCTCTCACCTAGATGTTCCAGGATTGTCAAACATGCGGCCGGGGGGTCCCCCGGAGGGCTTCTATCAGGGCCCGCAGTGGAACTGGCCATCTCCTGCCTCCAGTTCTGCTGCTGCTGCTGCATCATCGCTTGCTTTGCCAGACTCTCTTAATCACTCAGCCATTTCATGTTTTCCCCCTGGGTCCTAGACGCAGAACTCTGAGCATGAGATTTCTGTGGTGAATGTCAGTAAATCAAAAGTAGGTTTGCAGCTTACAGAGCTGATGTTTCAAGCATGTTTTTATTTTAAGTTAAAAAACCCAACCCCTTTGTGTTTGTGTCCTTTATAAAGTTTATATCTCCGCTACCGGGCATTACGTTTTATGACACACACGTGGCCCGGCCCGACAAGGTCTCGTTTATGTCAGATCCGTCCCTCGTAACAAATGAGTTCGACACCCCTGTGTTAAGCATTTGCTCACACAATCCAAGGAACATTTGTAGCCTTCCGTTCTACAGCGAAGGAAACTGTAAACCCTAAACATACATAAAGAGGCGGAATGTACATTCTTTCCTGCCATCTTCTGCTCACCCGCCCTCACCCCTGCCGAATTTTAGGCTGTAGGTTCCTCAGTTTGGTGTCGTGGTTAAGTGCGTGGACTCTATTCTGGGAGAACCAGGTCTGATTCCCCACTCCTCCACCTGCAGCTGCTGGATGACCTTGGGCAAGCCACAGTTCTGTCAGAGCTGTTCTTGAAAAAGAGCACTCAAAGCTCTCTCAGCCCCACCTACCTCCCAGGGTATCTGTTGTACGGAGGGGAAGGGAAAGGAGTTTGTAAGCGGCTCTCTCCTTTGGGTAGTGAAGGTAAAAGGTAAAGGTAAAGGTTCCCTTGCTCGAAAGCCAGTCGAATCCGACTCTAGGGTTGCGGTGCTCATCTCCGTTTCAAAGCCGAAGAGCCAGTGCTGTCCAAGGACGTTTCCGTGGTCATGTGGCCGGCATGACTAAACACCAAGGCGCACGGAACGCTGTGACCTTCCCACCCAAGTGGTACCTATTTATCTACTTGCAATTTCTTGCTTTCGAACTGCTAGGTTGGCAGGAGCTGGAACTAGAGACGGGAGCTCACTCCGTCATGCGGCACTCTCGGGTCTCGAACTGCTGAACTACTGACCTTCCACAGCCTGCAGTTCAGTGTCTTAACCACTTGAGCCACCGCAACTCCTGGGTAGTGAAGGGGGAGGTATAAATTCAATTTTTTTTTCCTCCTCCTCCTCCAGGGTGGGGTTGCCAACTCCTGGTTGGGAAATTCCTAGAGATTCGGAGGCACACACTGGGGAGGGGACTCAGCAGGGATGTGAGGCCACAGAATCCGAAATCCATGCAATGGTGACCTCGAGGCTAGACTACTGTAACGCTATCTACATGGGGTTGCCTTTGTTGCAAATCCAGAGGCTGCAGCTAGTGCAGAATGCTGCGGCCAGGCTGTTGGTGGGCGTCCCCAGGTGGGAGCACATCCGGCCTGTGCTGAAAGTGCTGCACTGGCTGCCTATAGCATACCGGATTCGCTTCAAAGCCCTTTAAAGCCTTATATGGCCAGGGTCCGACATACCTGAGGGACCACCTTTCCCCACATATTTGGTTGGGGACACAACATCGCCTGGTAACCCCAGCCCCCAGGGAGGCCAGGCTCGCGGCTACTAGAGCCAGGGCCTTCTCGGTGGTGGCTCCTTACTGGTGGAATGAGCTCCTGGAGGAGATTAGGGCCCTGCAGGATCTCTCACGGTTCCGCAGGGCCTGTAAGACGGAGCTCTTCCACTAGGCTTTCAAGTAGGAGCCGCCACCACCACCACCACTACCATCTTCGGTAGACTTCAGGGGTGGCCCTATTGTTATGTACTGGGATGTGAATCCTTGCTATACATTCCCATGTTAAGCTTGAGTTTGAATGTGGCTCTTCAGCTGTCACATTACCATTGGCTGGTTTCGGCGAAACCATTGTAAATACCCAATCACTGTGTGAGAATGTTGCAAAGAGGGAACGGTCCTGATTGGCCTTTATCCCTGTGTTATGATTGGCCTTTATCTCTGTGTTGTGATTGGCCTTTATCCCTGTGTTATGATTGGCCTTTATCTCTGTGTTGTGATTGGCCTTTATCCCTGTGTTATGATTGGCCTTTATCTCGGTGTTGTGATTGGCCTTTAGCTAACTGTGGGTGTGGCTTTGACAGCCCGGGAGAGTTTAAAAGGGAGCTGTGCTCCACTTGTGGGTTGTGTGTTCCTGAGTTGAAGTCTTGCTGTGAAATAAAGCTGAATCACTTTTGAAGCTGAAATCGTTGTTGAGTCTCATACTTAACACCTATGAAGATTGATCACGACTTTGCTGTGATCAGCACCGGTGGATGGGGCCGAGTGACATCGAGTAGCATCCTTCTTGCTATGTAAGATACTGGGGAGACCATTTGTAAATTCGATCCCATCTTGTTAAATTGTGGACTGTAATTTTGAGCACTTTAATGTTGATCGTTTTATCCTGTTTTTATGTTGTTTCACAGGGTGTCCTATTGTAAGCCGCCCTGAGCCCATTCGTGGGGAGGGCGGGTTAGAAATGTAATAAATAATAATAATCATCCAAAGCTGTGGTTTTCTCCAGGGGAGCTGATCCCTGCAGTCTGGAGATGTTGTCATCCTGGGGAACTCCAGGCCACACCTGGAGGCTGGGAACCCTACTTGGGGCACAGACCCTCCTCTTTGCTGGTGTCAGGTAGCCCTGTCATGGGGATGGAATGCGGGGGAGCACTCTCAGTCGACCAGCCTCTGACCATTACTGCTTCTACTGTCTGTATGTTATCGTTTGTATGACCTTGTAGTCGCTCCAGCTGCAGAACTCCTAGGCTGGGAAATAACGGCTTTTAGATTGTTTGCTTCTTTCTCCCGCTTGCTTAGCCCATGCGTACGAACTATGCTTATTGGCTTCAGCTCATTCAGGGGGTGTTTGATTGTAGTATCATTTAGGTGGCCCTGCTGTTCCCGGGCACTCCTGACACAAGCTGTACACGTGTCTTTAGTCCCGATTCACCAATAAACAGTTTTCTTCTGAAGAAGTTGGCAGGGTTGCCTCAGGGCTTAGTCCTTGCAGCCCTTTGTTACACGCCCAGGGAAATGCTGATCGCCACTTTGGGGTCAGGAAGCAGTCCTGGAGGGGTTTTTTTGTGTCATCTTCTGGGTGTGGAACAGGGGTCACTGTGGGTGTGGAGGGGAAGGTATTTGTGAATTTCCTGCATTGTGCAAGGGGTCGGACTCGGTGACCAAGGAGGTCCCTTCCAACTCTAGAGCCAGTTTGGTGTAGTGGTTAAGTGCACGGACTCTAATCTGGGAGAACCGGGTTTGATTCCCCACTCCTTCACTTGCACCTGCTGGATGACCTTGGGCAAGCCATAGTTCTGCCAGAGTTGTTCTTGAAAAAGAGCCGTTTCTGTCAGAGCTCTCTCAGCCCCACCTACCTCCCAGGGTGTCTGTTGTGGGGAGGGGAAGGGAAAGGAGCTTGTAAGCTGCTCTGAGACACCTTTGAGTAGTGAAGGGCAGGGTTAAATCCAAGCTCTTCTTCATCTTCTCTTGTATGATTCTATGAGGGGTCTCTGACTGGTGTTTTGGCTGCATAGAGACTGGTCTGCTGGGGGCAAAGGTGGCTGGTAAGGGAAGGGAGGAGCTGGTGACCATGACATGTGTTGGCTCCTAGGATGTTGGGGGGCTCTGCAGGGAACGTGCACTTTGCTGGGCCCTCCGGCCTTTGCGGCTGAGCCGCGCTGAGAAGCCGAGATGACTCAGCTTGGCCCCGATCCAGGGCAATTAGCGCAATCTGTTCCTTCGACGTCACCCAGAGCCAAGGGCTGTGCCACCTTTCGGGCCCAGGCAGCTCGGATCCTGCCCCTTTGTCTCCCTGTCTGCCACCGAGCGGGGAAGATAATGAACTTAACGGCCGTGACACGGGACTCGTTTCCGACGCTCCCAATCGCTTTTACTGCCGACATGTTCCCTCGCTCACCGGCTCCGCACAATAAAGCTCGCAGTTCATAAACCCGCCCGTAAAAACACAGACAATGACAACCCCCGCCTCTATCTTTCTCCCCCCTCCCTTTTGTAGAGGAACCATTGAACATCTGCTGCCATTTATTTTGCAAACTCTGAATCAAGCCCGGCTAGGCAGAACAAGCCGATCCCCGCAGAGAAGCGCCTCCCGCTCCCTGCCTCAGACTCTGTCCCTCTCCTCCCCCAAGGTTAGGGTTGCCAGCTCCGGGTTGGGAAATACCTGGAGATTTGGGGGGTGGAGCCTGAGGAGGGCAGGGTTTGGGGAGGGAGGGACTTCGACGGGGCATGATGTCATAGAGTCCACCTTATAAATCATTTATCATGCCCCTGTATAAATCATTGGTGCCACCTCATTTGGAATACTGTGTACAGTTCTGGTCGCCACACCTCGAAAAGGATATTATAGCATTGGAAAAAGTGCAGAGAAAGGCAACTAGAATGATAAAAGGGTTGGAACACCTTCCCTATGAAGAAAGGTTAAAACGCTTGGTGCTCTTTAGCTTGGAGAAACGACGGCTGAGGGGTGACATGATCGAGGTTTATAAGATTATGAATGGGATAGAGCAGGCTGAGAAAGAAGTACTTTTCTCCCTTTCTCACAATACAAGAACTCGTGGGCACTCCATGAAATTGCTGAGCAGTCGGGTTAGAACAGGTAAAAGGAAATACTTCTTCAACCCAACGAGTGATTAACATATGGAATTCACTGCCACAGGAGGTGGTGGCAGCTACAGGCATGGACAGTTTCAAGAGGGAATTAGACAAACATATGGAGCAGAAGTCCATCAGTGGCTATTAGCCACAGGGTATAGATGGGAAGTCTCAGTCTGGGGCAGGTGATGCACTCTATTCTTGGTGCTGGAGGGGGCAGCAGTGGGAGGGCTTCTGGTGCCCTGGCCCCACTGCTGGACCTCCTGATGGCACCTGGTATATTTTGGCCACTGTGTGACAGAGTGTTGGACTAGATGGGCCATTGGCCTGATTCAACATTGGCTTCTCTTATGTTCTTATGTTCTTATGTTCTTATAAAGTGGCCATTTCCTCCAGGTGAGCTGATCTCTGTTGTCTGGAAGAGCAGTTGTAATCCTGGGATATCCCCAGCCACCGCCTGGAGGTTAACAACGATTAAAACAACCGTGATACAGTACTATGAAAATATATTTAGACTGCTGTCTTGCAGTGAGTAGTATTTCTTCAACATGTGATACATCTTTATCACATGTCGAAGAAATACTACTCACTGCAAATCGGCAGTCTAAATATATTTCCATAGTACTACATCACGGTTGTTTTCATCCCTGTTTGCATCCTTCCCGTGATCTCTCTGTTGTTTCTACCACCACCTGGGGATTGACAACCCTTCTCCAGGTGAGGCCCGGAGATCTCCTGGAATCTCAACTGATCTCCAGACAAACAGAGATCAGTTCTCCCGGAGGAGACGACTGCTTTGGAGGGTGGGCTCTCTGGCATTATACCCCACCTGGGTCCCTCCCTTCCACAAACCCTGCCCACCCACCCAGATTTCACACTCTAAATCTCTGGGAATTTCCCAACCAGGAGCTGACAACCCTACTGCAAGGCCCGGCTCTTTAACAAAGACGTTTCAGAACCACCCCAGCAGATTTCTTTCGCCGCCCGTTGGCCTTCTTCGTGTCACTCCTCCCCATCAATCAACGGCCGCTCTTTGCTTTCTCTCTCAACGCCCGCTCTACAACACAGAGAGGGATGGAAAAGGCGCCCCGTTGGCATTCTGTACACTCCCAGCGGAGAACAGAGAGCAAGCATGAGTCCCATTAAAACAATCAACGTGGCAGATTTTGACTGGGGTGCACGGGGTGACAAAGAGACATTTTTTCCTCCCTCTCCCAAAATACTAGAATTCGAGGGCATCCAACAGAGCCGATGGGCAGCAGGTTCATAACAGACAAGAGAAGGAGAAGAGAAGAGAAGAGAAGAGAAGAAAGAAGAGAAGGAGAGGAGAAGGAGAAGAAGGAGGAGGAGGAGGAGGAGGAGGAGGAGGAGGAGGAGGAGGAGGAGGAGGAGGAGATTGGATTTCTACCCCGCCCTTCACTACCCAAAGAAGTCTCGGAGCAGCTTACACACTCCTTCCCCTCCCTACTACAGACACTCTGTGAGGTAGGTGGGGCTGAGAGAGCTCTTGACACAAACTGCTCTTTTTCAAGAACACCTCTGACCAGAACTACGGCTTGCCCAAGGTCATCCAGCAGCTGCAAGTGGAGAAGTGGGGAATCAAACCCGGTTCTCCCAGATTAGAGTCCGCGCACTTCACCACTACGCCAAAAGGAAATACTTATTTGCGCAGAGTGATTAAAATGTGGAATTTGCTGCCAGAGGATGTGGGGATGGCTACAGGAATAGAAGGCTTTAAGAGGGGGTTAGATATATTCGTGGAGGAGAAGTCTATCAGTAGCTACTAGCCATGGTGACAGAGGAGAACCTCCACATTCAGAGGCACTAAGCCTCTGAATCCTAGAGTCAGGAGGCAACATCAGGGGAAGGCCTCAGCCTCTCTGCCCTGTTGTGGGCCCTCCAGAGGAACTAGTTGGCCACTGTGTGAGACGGGATGCTGGGCTAGATGGACCATTACTGGTCTGATCCAGCAGGGCTCTTCTGAGGTTCTTATCAGGGGAAGGCCTCGACCTCTCTGCCCTGTTATTGGCCCTCCAGAGGAACTGGTTGGCCAGTGCGTGAGACAGGATGCTGGACTAGATGGATCCTCACTGGTCTGATCCAGCAGGGGTCTCCTGGTGTTCTTCTCAGGGGAAGGCCTCAGCCTCCCTGACCTGCTGTTGGCCCTCCAGAGGAGCTGGTTGGCCACTGTGTGAGATGGGATGCTGGACTAGATGGACCACTGCTGTGATCCAGCAGGGCTCTTTCAAGGTTCTTATCAGGGGAAGGCCTCGGCCTCTCTGCCCTGTTGCTGGCCCTCCAGAAGAACTGGCTGGCCACTGTGAGACAGGAGGCTGGACTAGATGGACCCTCACTGGTCTGATCCAGCAGGGCTCTTCTGATGTTCTTATGCCTTTTCACCCATGGAAAGTGTGGGATGTGCAAACATCACTGCTGTAACCCCACCTATCTGTCGTGCTGGATTTCGCGGCTGACAGCTGCGCATGGCCAGAGGCTGTCTTGCACGCGGCAAAAGGCATCTGCGCAGCAACTGTCTGTGTGTGAGCATTCCTGCCTCCTTGGAAGCCACCTTCTGTAGGACGCTAATGAAGACACCAGTGCCTGATACGGAAGGCTTCGACATCAGCCGGCCTACCTCCAGGGTTGCATTGCTGGGCCAGGGAGCTTTGGATGGCAGAGGAGTCCAGACAGTTTGGGAGGAGACACGTTTTCTGGATCCACCTTGACAGCCCCGCTCAGCAATCTCCATCCAGAGTTTAACAAGGAAATGTGGATTGCTGTGGATGTTATTGAACCTTTCAGTGGCTGCTGGCGAATTTCCACAGATGCCTCAGACAGAACTGGACCAATGGCTACTTCTAGTCCAGGAGTGTCTGTCTGCCCTTCCTGGCAGCGCCTCTCCAAGGAGGAGGGTCTTTTCTCCAGGACTTGTTGCTTGAACTTCACAAACGTGGCCTGTGTTCTGACTCAGCTTGGGGGGCACCAGTGGAAGGGCTTCTAATGTCCTGGCCCCACTGCTGGACCTTCTGGTGGCCCCTGGTATTTTTGGCCACTGTGTGACAGAGTGTTGGACTGGATGGGCCTTTGGCCTGACCCAGCATTGGCTTCTCTGATGTTTTCTTATGTTCTTGATGAAGAACGTTGGTCCATTTGAAATGTGGTGTCGGAGGAGAGTTTAACAGACACTGTGGACAGCCAAAAGGACAAATCTGTGGGCTCTAGATCAAATCAAGCCTGAACTCTCCCTAGAAACTAAAATTTCAACTGAGGCTATTCTACTGTGGGCACATTATGAGAAGACGAGACTCACTGGGAAAGACATTAATGCGAGGAAAAGTTGAAGGCCGCAGGAAAAGAGGAAGACCCAACAGGAGATGCAATCCAGTAGGCTTGAAATTCCCCCGGGGGGGCGGGGTTTGTCCATTTTTAGGGCCCCCAATCTGCCAGCCCGGATCCAGCTGGTGGGGGAACCCCCCCCCCCAAATGCTGCGTTCAGGCCAATGTTCCCCGGTGCAATGTTGTGGGAGGACAACTCTATCATTCAAGGAAAAACTCTATGGTTTTTCCTTGAACTATAAAGACCCCACCCACAACCTCCCGCCAGCAGCCAGGTAAGACCTGGCAACCCTATTGTGACGGCATCCTCATTGGGGAGACTGTTTTTCCTTTAAAACACACAATGTTCACGTAAACTTGGTAGATTACTGCTGCCACCAGGAATTAAAAATTCCAAATCTCTCTATTATGGTAGAATGACCCAGTGTCTGGGAACTTCAGAGGACTATGTGGCCCTGAGGAAGGACTGTTCTGACCGCTGAGATAAGTTTAAACAAATAATAATTTTTTTATAAAAGGACAAAGTAGGTGTGTGGAACTTATAAATATAACTGATAAAGCTGTGCGTCACACATTGTCTCTCAAAACACCAAAACTCAACTCTGACAGCCTTAGCCACACAGGCTAAATGGTTTGTCTTAGCCACACAGGATAGACTCAGACTGCTTCTTCTGCCATACAGGCTAAAAACCAAAACTCTCCACACTCATCTCTCTAAAACTCAGACTCTCCTCAGAGACATCTCTCCTCCCACACTCTCAGTCATCAGCCAGTCACATCATACTAATGTCCCTTTATCACCCTCCTTACATTACTGCAGCCAAACTAAACATTTAAAGAAACGCACACACCAAAACATGAAATCAATACACCTAAGATCAAGGGAGCCACAAGGGCCCTCGGTTTGCAAGAACTGAGCAAGGCTATTAACGGAAGGACTTTTTGCAGGACATTAATTCATAAGGTTACCATGAGTCAGAAGTGAGTGGATGGTACTTAACACACACACACACAGAGTAGAGATGCCAGCCTCCAGGTGGCAACTGGGGATCCCCTGGAATTATACATCATCTTCAGACTACAGAGATCAATTCCCCTGGAGAACATGGATGCTTTGAAGGCTGGACTGTATGGAATTGAGGTCCCTGTCCTTCCCGGGCCCCACCCCCTTATCTCCAGGAGTTTCCTCAACTGGATCTGGCAACCCTGCCCCCCATCCCCTGCCGGGAGATAGGGGAGAACTGGCAACCCTAAGAGAAGAAGAAGAAGAGAAGAGATTGGATTTATACCCTGCCCTTTGCTCAGAGTCTCAGAGTGGCCCTTCCCCTCCCCACAACAGACACCCTGGGAGCAGTGTTCCCTCTAAGCCGAGTTTGTGTGAGCTAGCTCACAGTCTTTTAGCTTCCAGCTCACACATTTTTGTCTTCGCTCAGGAAGGAGGGCTCCAGAGCAAAGTAATTTACACAGGAGCCAAATCGCTCGCTCACAGCTCTAACACCAGTGGCTCACAAAGTAGAATTTTTGCTCACAAGACTCCACAGCTTAGCGGGAGCATTGCCTGTGAGGGAGGCGGGGCTGAGAGAGCTCTTTCCAGAACTGCCCTTTCAAGGACAGCTCTTGTCAGAACTATGGCTTGCCCAAGGTCATCCGGCAGCTGCAAGTGGAGGAATGGGGAATCGAACCTGGTTCTCCCAGATTAGAGTCCGGGCACTTAACCACGACGCCAAACTGGCAAGGGAGAGAGATCATCCCTCTGAACGGATTAGAAACGAGACTTGGAAGCACTGCTTCGCGATGGCTCCGGTGCAAAGCAATGCAGGGAGAACAGCCCTGGACGATTGATAATCGACCAGCCTGTTAGCGGCGAAATCAGCCCCAGGCCAGATCAGATTGGCTGTTTTGTTTCAAGCCTACAACTAGATTATGCAGTGAAAGGGAGAGATGTAATTGGATTTACTGGGGCTCCTGTTTTGGAAACAAATGGCGCCGGCTTCATTTGGATGACGAGGAATTAAATCTCCACGAGGCCCGACGCGAAGCCGCCAAAGAGCGGCAGAGAAATTATGTGTCCGTGGCTCTGCCGCCCATTTCTCCACCAGACGGATTCATCGAAGGCTCTCCCTTGCTCCTGGGTTCGGCACAGTTGGCATCCTGTCCTTAACAAGAGGGGAGCTGGATGCTGTCTCTCCGGAGCTAGCGGGACGGGGGAGTGGGAACTAGGACCCGGGGGAAGACGGCTTGCTGTGGGAGGGAGACCCCTGGCTGGATGCATCAGTGTGCTGAGTGAGGGGGAGAGGGGGCTCAGGGACCAAACACTCTCCAGGCTGGGGCTTGGTGAAGGGGGCTTGTCTCTCTTGCACTGTGGCCCTAGACTGAGGGGAGAGTGGCAGAGCACAAATTGGGAGCCTGAAGTCCCAGATTCTATTGTTGGTCTCGCCAGCCAGAACCACCATGGAAAGAGCCTGGAGAGACATTGCCAGGCAGAGGAGGAAGAAGAAGAGGAGGAGGAGGAGGAGGAAGAAGAAGAGGAGGAGGAAGAGGAGGAGGAGGAAGAAGAGAAGGAGGAGGAGGAGGAAGAAGAGGAAGAGGAGAAAGAAGAGAAAGAGGAGGAGGAGGAAGAAGAAGAATAGGAGGAGGAGGAGGAGGAAGAAGAGACTGGATTTATACCCCACCCTTCACTGCCCAAAGGAGTCTCAGAGCAGCTTACAAACTCCTTTCTCTTTCCCTCCCCACAACAGACATCCCGTGAGGTAGACGGGGCTGAGAGAGCTCTGACAGAAACTGCTCTTTTTCAAGAACAGCTCTGAGAGAACTTGTGACTGACACAAGGTCACACCAGCAGCTGCATGTGGAGGAGTGGGGGATCAAACCCAGCTCTTCCAGATTAGAGTCCGTGCACTCAACCACTATATCCAAACTGGAGGAGGAGGAGGAGATTGGATTTATATCCCACCCTTCACTACCTGAAGGAGTCTCAGAGCGGCTTACAATCTCCTTTCCTTTCCCCTCCCCACAACAGACACCCTGGGAGGTAGGCGGGGCTGAGAGAGAGCTCTCCCGAGGACTGCCCCTGAGAGAACAGCTCTGAGAGAACTTGTGACTGACCCAAGGTCACAACAGCAGCTGCACATGGAGGAGTGGGAACTCAAACCCCATTCTCCCAAATTAGAGTCCATGTTCCTAACCACTATGCACCAAACTGGCTCTCCCATGGGCTGGGCTGGGCTAGGCCTGAGTCAGCTCTTGGCCTCCTGGGCACCCTGGCCAGGACTATGACCTCCCCTATCAGCAGAGAGGCCCGAAGACACCCGGGAGGCCAGAGACCAGGGCAGCCAGCCAGGCACCTGGAGAGGGGTGGTGAGGGCGACACGGAAGAAGAGGGAGTTTCCGAGAACATAACCCTTCTCTCCTCCTCAGATTCCAACAGCAGCTCAGGAGGACCCTCCGCTTTTCCACGTGAACGTCTTATGTGGAAGCAGAAGGCTGGTCCATCAAGGTCAATATTGTCTACTCAGACTGGCAGAAGCTAACCAGGCGGTCAGCCAGAGGTCTTTCACATCACCTACTGCCAGATCCTTTTTGCTGGAGATGCCGGGGACTGAACCGGAGACCTTCTGCCTGCCAAGCAGTGGCTTGACCCCTGAGCCACGGCCCCTCCACCAAGCCCAAAGGCAGCAGGGGACACCCCAGCCTCTCCAGAGAGCAGGCTGTTGAAATGGAGCAGGGCCCCTCTAATCCTCAGGGAGGTGGATGGAGAAAGGGCTTAAGACTTCCTTTCTCCATCCACCTCCCTGGGGATGGACTTCCAAGGAACACTGGAGGGGCTTTCCTAGGGGTCCCCTGCCTGCCCGGTGGAGCTATCCGTGGTCCTGACCATCTGTATATTGTCCCTACCCAGTCCGTGGCCTGCCAAAACTCCTGCCACACCTTATGGATACCAGGTGAAGACAACGGGAAAGAAGGAGAGAGAGAAATTCCTCCCTGGCTTGTTGTTCGAAGCTGAGTGTTTCAACTACATAGTTACTACACCTTCGGCCACTAGTGAAGGCTGAAAGAATCGGTGCACAAGCATCCCACCAAAGGCAAATCCAACTAGGGGAGCTCTTTTACATAAGAACATCAGAGAGGCCAATGTTGGATCAGGCCAATGGCCCATCCAGTCTAACACTCTGTGTCACACAGTGGCCAGAAATACCAGGTGCCATCAGGAGGTCCAGCAGTGGGGCCAGGATACTAGAAGCCCTCCCACTGTTGACCCCCTCCAAGAACCAAGAATACAGAGCATCCTTTGCCCCAGAGTCCCTGTCCATACCTTGTGGCTAATAGCCACTGATGGACCTCTGCTCCATAGGCTTATCTAATTCCCTCTTGAAGCCGTCCATGCTTGTGGCTGCCAGCACCTCCTGTGGCAGTGAATTCCAAGTGTTAATCACTCTTTGGGTGAAGAAGCACTAGATGGGCCATTGGCCTGATTCAACATTGGCTTCTCTGATGTTCTTATGTTTTATCCATTCTAACCCGACCGCTCAGCAATTTCATGGAGTGCCCACGAGCAGTGTTCCCTGTAAGCTGAGTTAGTGTGAGCTAGCTTAGAGATTTTTAGCCTCCAGCTCACACATTTTTGTCTTAGCTCAGGAAGGATGGTTCCAGAGCAAACTAATTTATGCAGCAGCCAAATTGCTCACAACCTTAATGCCAGCAGCTCACAAAGTACAATTTTTGCTCACAAGACTCCACAGCTTAGAGGGAACATTGCCCACGAGTTCTTGTATTGTGAGAAAGGAAGAAAAGGACCTCTTTCTCGACCCGCTCTATCCCATGCAGAATCTCATAAACCTCGATCATGTCACCCCTCAGCCGTCGTTTCTCCAAGCTAAAGAGCCCCAAGCGCTTTACCCTTTCTTCATAGGGGAAGTGTTCCAACCCTTTTATCCAGCAGAGGTCTCTGAGACTAGAGAAGCGATGACGGGGCCAAGAGAAGTCTTGGGCTGAATGGTCTTCTGGTGGTTCCCAGACCTTGGTTTAGAGACCGATGAGACTCTCTGGATAATCAGACCTGAGACCGGCTGCGCTGCTTGGCAGCCTGGGTGGAATACAGGAGCTCTGTCCAAAACAAGAAAAACCTCCTTGTGCAAGGGCGGGAATGCGAGAATGAGAAGGGAAGAGACAGCACAGGAGCAGGCATAAAGCACAAGGCCAGGTTCCGAAGGCCAGGCTCGAGACAAATGAAGGAGTCGGGGGAAACAAACTCAACCCAAAATATACCGTGAACGCCTCAAGGGTCAAGCTACAGCAAATGAAACTTGTAACAAAGGAAACATATTTATTATATGGAGTCCATAATGATATAATTTCTCCTGCCAACCTAGCAGTTCGAAAGCAAGAAATTGCAAGTAGATAAATAGGTACCACTTCAGTGGGAAGGTAACAGCGTTCCGTGTGCCTTGGTGTTTAGTCATGCCGGCCACATGACCATGGAAATGTCTTCGGACAGCGCTGGCTCTTCGGCTTTGAAACGGAGATGAGCACCGCAACCCTAGAGTCGGATTCGACTGGCTTTCGAGCAAGGGAACCTTTACCTTTTTTAATGATATAATTTAAGAAATTAAAAGCCCAGGGCCTGAATATCGGGCTACATTAAGAATCCAAAAGAATAATTTCCTGAACGCAGTTGATGAAAATTTCAGACGACCAACACAAGAACATGACGCGTTTTGGCCACAAAGCCCTTCCTCAGTGGTTTTTTTGAAACACATCTGGGAAATAAATGATATCGACTGATCCTGACCAGCTGATGATGTCTCATATATAGTGTGCTTTGATGCTGGCTTATACAGCAGAACAGGGATCTTTTTGCTCGGTATTCCCACATAAACCGTCCGCTGATATTAGAATCTGGTATAAAGTTTCAAGTATTCCCAGATATGTGCATCATCAACTAGCAGATGAAATCCAGTGGCCAGGATCGAGGATACGCCCCGTCGCAGCAGAAACAGCTCCCTTAAGAAGCGGAGAATAAGCCATGTCTTAAAGACCAAAAACATGTCCAGTCTGCATGAATCGTACACTGTTAGACTTGGAAGGGACCTTGCAGGTCATCTGGTCCAACCCCCTGCACTCTGCAGGAGCGTAGCCGAAAGACAGCCCTACGACAGACCTGAAAGATGGTTGTCCAGCCTCCGCTTGAAAACGTCCAGCGAAGGAGCATCCACCACCTCCCGAAGCAGTCTGTGCCACTGCTCAGCCACTCTGACAGTTAGGAAGTTTCTCCTGATATTTAGCCGGTATCGACTCCCTTGTCATTTCCACCCATTAGATCGAGTCTTGCAGTCCGGAGCGAGAGAGAACAGATCTGCTCCATCTTCTACATGACAGCCCTTCAAATACTTGAAGACTGCAATCCTGTCCCCTCTAAGCCTTCTCTTTCCCAGGCTAAACATACCCAACTCTGTCAGCCTTTCCTCGTAAGACTTGGATTCCAACCCTCTCACCATCCTGGTTGCCCTCTTCTGGACACGCTCGAATTTGTCCACATCCTTCCTAAAGTGTGGTGTCCCAAACTGGACACAGGACTCCAGGTGGGGCCTGACCATAGCAGAACAGAGCGGAACCACCACCTCCCGTGATCTGGACACAAGGCTTCAACACACAAAGAGTTGACTCATGAAAGCTTACAACTCTTACTTCTGTTTTCATTCACACCCGACTTTTCTCCCTGATCGGAGACGCGTGGCAGCTTTTCGTATCATCTCCCCCACTAATTCCTTACAACAACACCCTTGCGGGGTAAGTTAGGCTGAGAGATTCTGATGGGCCCTGGTGAGCTTCCTAGTACGAGCAAAGGATTCGAACCCGGCCCTCCCAGGTCCTAGTCCAACACTACACGACACGAGCCCTCAAAAAATGTGTTGGTCTTTAAGGTGCAGCCGGAATTGAATTTTGTTCTACTACTACAGACGGATACTATTACTATCGTTAAAAGTATGAATCTTTTCCTGCTTGATGTCTCGTTCGACTGAATGATGGCCGTACATTTGCAATGCCTTGTAACGGCTTCTTCTGGCGGACGGCTGGGCAAATACCCGGGCAAGCCATTTCATCTGATTATTAGCTGTTGGGACAATCTGTCTCTGTTGCTCATAGTGCGAAAGGTGGCAATATGTCTTGATGGGACTGCGTGCTCACTGACGCTCGATACTTCATTATGTTAAACAGAGTTAGTTGAGGTTTTGTGTTAATAGACCCTGTCTGGCGCAATTTGTTCACTGGAATAGCATAAGTGACCAACAATCCTTGGAAAATATCAGTCGATGGAAGGAGAAGGAGGACGGTGTTGTTCAGGGCGGTGAGAACCAGGGAGGATTGTGAGGCACTCCAAAGGGATCTGTTGAGGATGGGTGAGTGGGCGTCAATGTGGCAAATGGGGTTCAATGTGGCCAAGTGCAAAGTGATGCACATGGGAGCCAAAAATCCTAACTATAAATACACTCTGACAGGGTCCGAACTGGGAGAGACTGACCAAGAGAGAGATTTTGGAGTCATAGTAGATAACTCAGTGAAAATGTCTAAACAGTGTGCGGACTGCAATAAAAAAAGCCAATGCTATGCTGGGGATTATTAGGAAGGGAATTGAAAACAAATCAGCCAGTATCATCAGGCCCCTGTATAAATCAATGGTGTGACCTCATTTGGAGTACTGTGTACAGTTCTGGTCACCACACCTCAAAAACAATATTATAGCATTGGGAAAAGTGCAGAGAAGGGCAACTAGAATGATAAAACGGTTGGAACACTTGCCCTATGAAGGAAGGTTAAAATGCTTGGGGCTCTTTAGCTTGGAGAAACGATGACTGAGAGGTGACATGATCGAGGTTTATAAGATTATCAATGGGATTGAGCAGGTTGAGAAAGAAGTACATTCCCCCCTTTCTCACAAGACAAGAACTTGTGGGCACTCCATGAAATTGCTGAGCAGTCGGGTGAGAACGGATAAAAGGAAATACTTCTTCACCCAAAGAGTGATTATCATATGGAATTCACTGCCATGGGAGGGGGTGGCGGCTACAAGCATGGACGGCTTCAAGAGGGAATTGGATAAACGTATGGAGCAGAAGTCCATCAGTGGCTACTAGCCACTGGGTATAGATAGGAACTCTGGGGCTAGGGATGCTCTGTATTCTTGGTGCTTGGGGTGGGGGGCAACAGTGGGAGGGCTTCTAGTGTCCTGGCCCCACTGCTGGACCTCCTGATGGCACCTGGTATTTTTGGCCACTGTGTGACACAGAATGTTGGACTGGATGGGCCATTGGCCTGACCCAACACTGGCTTCTATTATGTTTTTAGGAGGAAAGGGAGGAGGCAGTGGAAGAGGAGGAGACTGTATTTATACCCTGCCCTTCACTACCTGAAGGAGTCTCAGAGAGCCCATCCAGTCCAACACTCTGTGTCACACAGTGGCCAAAAAGACCAGGTGTCCTCAGGAGGTCCAGCAGTGGGGCCAGGACACTAGAAGCCCTCCCGCTGTTGCCCCCCCCAACCACCAAGAAGACAGAGCATCCCTTGCCCCAGACTGAGAGTTCCTATCTGCACCTAGTTGGTAATAGCCACTGATGGACCTCTGCTCCAGCTGCTTATCCAGTTCCCTCTTATAAGAACATAAGAGAAGCCAGTGCTGGATCAGGCCCAACAGCCCATCCAGTCCAACACTCTGTGTCATACAGTGGCCAAAAATACCAGGGGCCATCAGGAGGTCCACCAGTGAGGCCAGGACACCAGAAGCCCTCCCAATGTTGACCCCCCCACACCAAGCACTAAGATTACAGAGCATCACTGGCTCCAGACTGAGAGTTCCCATCTATACCCTGTGGCTAATAGCCACTGATGGACCTCTGCTCCATGTGTTGATCCAATTCCATCTTGAAGCTGTCCATGCTTGTAGCTGCCACCACCTCCTGTGGCGGTGAATTCCATGCGTGAATCACTCTTTGGGCGAAGAAGGATTTCCTTTTATCCGTTCTAACCCGGCTGCTCAGCAATTTCATGGAGTGCCCACGAGTTCTTGTATTGTGAGAAAGGGAGAAAAGTACTTCTTTCTCAACCTGCTCTATCCAGAGGAGGAGGAGGAGGAGGAGGAGGAGGAGGAGGAGGAGGTTGGATTTATGCCCTGCCCTTTACTTGGAGTCTCAGAAGGGTCCCCCTCTCCTGGCTTTCCATGAGCCCGCGCAGAACTGAATTATTCAAGAGGGCTTTTCTATGCGGACAATAGGGCAGCGCTGTACAAAAGGCTTCACAAAGGTACTCGGATAAATTATTAGGGATTTGGGTCTAGACTACTGTGTTCGGCTTACCGAAACGACGATCCTACCATGTGATTTTTTGTTATCTTTTAATGTGTCATGTTAGGCCTTACGTCTTGCTTCAGGTCTGTTTTTTTAGATTTCGGATTGGTTCTACAACCCTAATCTTGTTGCATTGTTTATTGAATACCCCATCCTGACGATTATATTAACTCACTCTATGCAATCCACCTTTAGTCCAAGTGAGAATGCGGACGATAAGGGAGTTAAATAAAAATAAATAAACTGCGAGATCAAGACGAAGGCAGCTTTCCTCACGCTGGGCATTGTATTTCTCTGACTCACTACAGGGATTTCTACACATGCGCAATGACTGTAAGGGACACGTACATTCAATGTGACTTAAACCGGACCTCGAAAAGGTGCACTTTCGAAATCTGAGTAACCCGTACAGCTTCCCTGGGAAAAGGCTTCTCGCAGAGTCTCCGTGATGAATTCTTCCCACTTGAGCCTCTCCTGAGGAGTACTTGAGTGAGTGAAGACGTTGCTAGACCAGCGTCCTCTCAAATGAACACACGAAGCTGCCTTATTGACCCTGGGACTTTCTGTATGCCAAGCGGATGCTCTACCACTGAAGCTGCCTCATACCAAATCAGACCTTTGGTCCACCAAGGTCAGTCTTCTCCACTCAGACTGGTGGCAGCTCTCCAGGGTCTCAGGCGGAGGTCTTTCTCATCACCTCCTGCCCGGTCCTTTTAACTGGAGATGCTGGGGACTGAACCTGGGGCCTTCTGCTTGCCCAGCTGATGCCCTGCCACTGAGCCAAGGACTGCTCCCCAAAATTAATAAAGGGCTCACACACACACACATGTGAAATTGCCTTATACCCAGGGCTATTTTGGGGGCCGGAACGCACAGGAACGGCGTTCTGGCTGGCTCCCGAGTTGGCCACGCCCAGCAGGAACTCCTTAGCACAACAGGCCACACCCAGCAGCAGAAACTCATTAGGATTGGCTGCATTAGGGGTGTGTGGTCCAACATGCAAAGGAGTTCCTGCTACAAAAGAAGCCCTGGGTTTTGGCAACAAACAAGGTAAACAGAATAAGAAGCAAAAGCTGGGTGTGGCTGGATGACCCCACTTCTGGTAACATGGGGGTGTGGCCTAACATGCTAATGAGTTCCTGCTGTTGGGTGTGGCCTAATATGCTAATGAGTTCCTGCTGGGCTTTTTCTACAAAACTAGCCCTGCTTATACCGAGTCAGACCCTTGGTCCACCAAGATCAGCGTTGTCTCCTCAGACTGGCAGGTGCTCTCCAGGGTCTGACGGTCTTCCACAGCATCCACTACCTGGTTCCTCATACACTGGAGGCGCCGGGGATTGAACCTGGGTCCTGCTGTTCCCACTGAGCCCCGGCTGCAAAAGCGGCCATCCAAATCCTTCCAGGGAACCCAACAAACAGCATGTGATGGGAAGAGCCCGTCCTTGTTCTCTGCCCCCACAGCCTGGCATTCAGACGTACAGCTGCAGACAGACGCATCTTTTGGGAATCTCCCTAACCCTTTCTTGAAGCCATCTGCGGTATCCAATCTCTGAATATGTAGCCCCAAAACAAGGGAGTACTCTTTGCAGAGCCTCCGTTTGGCGTACAGAAAGTCCCCGATTCAATTCCGGGCATCTCCAGGCAAAAGGACCAGCCAGGAGGCGATGGGAAAAACCTCCGCCTGGGACCCCGGATAGCTGCTGCCAGCCTGGGTAGACAATATAGGCTTTGATGGACAAAGAGTCTGATTGGTATGAGGCAGCTTCAGTGAGAGAACATCTGCCTGGCATGCAGAAGGTCCCGGGGTCAACCCCCAGCATCTCCAGGTACAAGGGTCGGCTAGCAGGTGATGTGAAAGACCTCTCTACGTGAGACCCTGGAATGCCGTAGCCAGCCCTGGTAGACTATATTTTGACAGACCAAGAGTCTGATTCGGTATAAGTCAGCTCCATGCGCGTGATGGAGACGGCCCGTGGCTCAGAGGCAGAGCATCTGCTTGGCATGCAGAAGGTCCCGGGGTCAACCCCCAGCATCTCCCGGTAAAAGGATCCGCAAGCAGGTGAATGTGAAAGAAAGACCTCTCTGCCGGGGACCCTGAAATGCTGCTACCGGCTTGGGCAGACTGTGTTGACTCTGATGGACCAAGGGGCAGCTTCATGTATTCTTCCAAAATTAGAACTTGGTTCCGGTTTCATGCACTTGACTGCCCGTGAGAAGGCTGTGGCCACACTGAGCCATCGGAGGTCCTTTGACATCTCTATGTGCTTCTCATGAGTAATTTAAATATATAGCTATGGACACAAGCAACGGCTCCTTTGGCTACATCCGTCTCCCCGGGACCAGTGTTCCCTCTAAGCTGAGTTGGCGTGAGCTAGCTCACAGTTTTTTTAGCCTCTGGCTCACCCATTTTTAGTTCAGCAGTTCGAGACCCGGGTGCCACATGACGGGCTGAGCTCCCGTCTCTAGTTCTAGCTCCTGCCAACCTAGCAGTTCGAAAGCAAGAAACTGCAAGTAGATAAATAGGGGCCACTTCGGTGGGAAGGTAACAGCGTTCCGTGCACCCTGGTGTTTAGTCATGCCGGCCACATGACCACGGAAACGTCTCCGGACAGCGCTGGCTCTTCGGCTTTGAAACGGAGATGAGCACGGCAACCCTAGAGTCGGATTCGACTGGCTATCGAGCAAGGAAAACCTTTACCTTTACCTTACACCCATTTTTGTCTCAGCTCAGGAAGGGAGGGCTCCAGTGCAAACTAATTTATGCAGGAGTCAAACGGCTCGCTCACAACTTTAATGCCAGCAACTTACAAAGTAGAATTCTTGCTCACAAGACTCCACAGCTTAGAGGGAGCATTGCTAGGGACCCCACGGACCAAGGTTCAAATTTTACGACAATACTCTCAGCACCAGACTGCCAGCTGAGCGGCCAGACGGAACGAAGTTGGACAGGCGGCATTTTGCGGTCGGGAAATTTCTACATTCAAGACCCTTAATTACATGTTCATCAGTCCCCGTGCGATGAGAAACGTTGCTAGCAGCGGGGGGTAGACGGATTACAGGGCTCTGGAGCGTGGAAGGAAAGGGCCTCGCGACGCTTGCAACGCCTTTGGTGTCAGGACCGGTCGGATTTTTAAAGGACCAAAGAGTCGAGAGCGCTGTCACGTGTCCTCTGAAGCAAAGCCATGACAGAGCCTCAGGTCTCCCGGAGCGCATTAGCGGCTAACAGGCCTGCGTGCCTTCCTTGTCACAATGGCCGACGCCGCCGACACTGAGTGGGAACCAAACCCCCGATGTCAGATGTGGCTGAGTCACGGAGGGGAAGGCACAGGAGTCCGTCTTCTGGCAGTCCGCAAAAGACCCCTTAGCCTCCCAGAGCCTCTTCTAATTATTTATCAAGAAAATGTGTATGTATTTCTGTCTCCTAGGCCAGGGGTCTCCAACAGGGCGCCCATGGGGCACCGTGACCCCTGCCGACACCTTTCTTGGAGCCCGTCAAGTGTTTTTAGAAACTGGGTGGAGCCAGGTGTGGCTTGGTGCAGTGGTTAAGTGCGCGGACTCTAATCTGGGAGAACCGGCTTTGATGCCCCACTCCTCCACTTGCGCCTGCTGGATGACCTTGGGCAAGCCATAGTTCTGACAAAGCTGTCCTTGAAAAAGAGCAGTTTTCTGTCAGAGCTCTCTCAGCCCTGCATACTTCCCAGGGTGTCTGTTGTGGGGAGAGGGAAGGGAAAGGAGTTTGTAAGCCGTTCTGAGACACCTTTGGGTAGTCTACTCAACCACTCTGACAGTGAGGAAGTTACTCCTGATATTTAGCTGGTAACGACTCCCTTGTCATTTCCACCCATTAGATCTAGTCTTGCAGTCCGGAGCAAGAGAGAAGAGATCTGCTCCATCTTCTACATGACAGCCCTTCAGATATTTGTAGACAGCAATCATGTCCCCTCCAAGCCTTCTCTTTCCCAGTCTAAACATACCCAACTCTTTCAGCCTTTCCTCATAAGACTTGGACTCCAACCCTCTCACCATCCTGGCTGCCTTCTTCTGGACAGTTCCAGAGGAACCTGTGTGAAGCAGGATGCTGAGCTGGACGGACCACAGGCCTGACCCAGCAGGGTTCATCTGATATTCTTATGAAGGCCTTTGCCTCCATGCCCTGTTTGTTGGACCTCCAGGGCTAGTGATTGGCCACCATGTGAGACAGGATGCTGGGCCGGATGGACCCCTGGTCTCATCCAGCAAGTCTCCTCTGACCTTCCCTTAGAGGGATGAACAAGAACCAGTTCTTCACTCTCTCGGGAAGCTACGCAGGGGCATGCGCCCGCCCTGTAGGAAAACAGCCACGTGCAAATCAAGCCCTCCTGTGCCCAGGAAGTCCACTCTGTGCCGGCAGAATCTTATCTCTGCTGACTGCGGCTGCCGCCCATCTCAGAACTCGGCATCAAGTGGATCTGGGACAGAGAAGAAAAACCCATTTCCAGCCTGCCCGCGGGGCTCAATGTCTTCTCAGCGGGATAAAAATAATCCTTCTGCGTCAGCCCATCGCCGTGATGGGCACGGCACTCTGCTCCGCTGCGACTGCCTCTCGCCTCTCGCTGAGACGGTTCCCCACGGAGACCATCAAGCTCATTTGCGGGGAGAGACAGGTGTTCCGACCGTGCGCCGAAGGAGGCGCCGTCCCCAAGTTGGTCCTTTTAGGACTCCGCGTGGCGCCAAGGAATGTATAAATCATTGGTGCGACCTCATTTGGAATACTGTGTACAGTTCTGGTCACCACATCTCAAAAAGGATATTATGGCATTGGAAAAAGTGCAGAGAAGGGCAACTAGAATGATAAAAGGGTTGGAACACCTTCCCTATGAAGAAAGGTTAAAACGCTTGGGGCTCTTCAGCTTGGAGAAACAACGGCTGAGGGGTGACATGATCGAGGTTTATAAGATTATGAATGGGATTGGGCAGGTTGAGAAAGAAGTTCTTTTCTCCCTTTCTCACAAGACAAGAACTCGTGGGCACTCCATGAAATTGCTGAGCAGTCGGGTTAGAACGAATAAAAGGAAGTCCTTCTTCACCCAAAGAGTGATTGACATATGGAATTCACTGCCACAGGAGGTGGTGGCGGCTACAAGCATGGACACTTTCAAGAGGGAATTAGATAAACATATGGAGCAGAAGTCCATCAGTGGCTATGAGCCACAGGGTATAGATGGGAACTCTCAGTCTGGGGCAGGTGATGCCCTCTATTCTTGGTGCTGGAGGGGGCAGCAGTGGGAGGGCTTCTAGTGTCCTGGCCCCACTGCTGGGCCTCCTGATGGCACCTGGTATATTTTGGCCACTGTGTGACACAGAGTGTTGGACTAGATGGGCCATTGGCCTGATTCAACATTGGCTTCTCTTATGTTCTCTTATGTAGGTGGATTTGGAGCGTCACACAAATCATTCAGGCGGATCTGATTTTGGGGTACCGGCAAGACTCGCCTGATACTGCCTCCCTCATATACCATAAGAACATCAGGCCGTGCCTAGGGTTGCCATCTCCAGGTGGGGAAATTCCTGGAGATTTTGGGATGGAGCTTAGGGAGCATGAGGTTTGGACAGGGGGAGGGCCACGGCAGGTTATCTTGCCACTGAGTCCAGTCTCAAAAGCAGCCGTGTCCTCCAGGGGAGCTGATCTCCGTCATCTGGAGATGAGCTGCAATCCCAGGAGTTCTCCAGCCGCCGCCTGGAGACTGGCAAGCCCAGCTGTATGATATCTGGTGACCATCCAGATGCCGTCAGGTGGTCTAGAAGCAGACCAAGAAGGCCGTGTCCCTCCCATGCTTTCCCTCCCCACCCCATATTCAGAGGTACACTGCCTCTGAACATGAAAGGTTTTGCTTAAACATTATCGCTAACAGCCATTTTATCTATTTGTCTAACCTGGATTCAAGGGAGGGAACCATCCTCACATCTTATGGCAGTTAAGGTCCATAAATTAATCCTGAACTTTGGGTGAACTTTCCTACATTTGTGCATTTTTGAAGAAGAAGAGGAGGAGGAGGAAGAGGAGATTGGATTTATACCCCCCTTCACTTGAAATCTCAGAGCGGCTTACAAACTCCTTTCCCTTCCCCTCCCTCCCCACACCCTGTGAGGTAGGTGGGGCAGAGAGGCTCTTTCAAGGACTGCTCTTGAGAGAACAGCTCTGACAGAACTTGTGACTGACCCGAGGTCATCCAGCAGCTGCAAATGGTGGAGTGGGGAATCAAACCTGGCTCTCCCAGAATAAGAGCCCACGAACTTAACCACTACACCAAACTGGTTCTAAAAACTAAAGTATGGGGCTCAAGCTCACTGACTGATCTCTGGTTCTGACCCTGGACACCAAACCCGTCAGGATCATCCGTGAAGAACTATTTGGGGGAAAAGTCTCCCCTCTGCTTGGTTACGCCATCATGTCTTGGCGGGTTCTGAAGACAAGTGCCAGGGTTGGCCCCAGCAACCCTTGGTCTGAATTAAGGGGCTTAATTGCTTGGGGCTTTTTAACTTGGAGAAACGACGGCTGAGGGGTGACATGATCGAGGTTTATAAGATTATGCATGGGATAGAGCAGGTTGAGAAAGAAGTACTTTTCTCCCTTTCTCACAATACAAGAACTCGTGGGCACTCCATGAAATTGCTGAGCAGTCGGGTTAGAACAGATAAAAGGAAGTCCTTCTTCACCCAAAGAGTGATTAACATATGGAATTCACTGCCGCAGGAGGTGGTGGCAGCTACAAGCATGGACAGTTTCAAGAGGGAATTAGATAAACATATGGAGCAGAAGTCCATCGGTGGCTATTAGCCACAAGGTATAGATGGGAACTCTCAGTCTGGGGCAGGTGATGCACTCTATTCTTGGTGCTGGAGGGGGCAGCAGTGGGAGGGCTTCTAGTGTCCTGGCCCCACTGCTGGACCTCCTGATGGCACCTGGTATATTTTGGCTGCTGTGTGACAGAGTGTTGGACTAGATGGGCCATTGGCCTGATTCAACATTGGCTTCTCTTATGTTCTTATGTTCTTAAGGGGCCCCCCTCCCCAAGAGGACAAGTGAAGGTTAAGGACAGCCAGTGCGGTGCAGTGGTTACAGCCTGCAGCACCAGGAACTGGGAGACCCGAGTTCAAATTCCCACTCTGCTGTGGGGACACACTGGATGACCTCGGGCTAGTCACACCCTCCCAGCCCACCTCGCAGAGCTGTTGTGAGGATAAAATGGATAAGAGGGGGATGGTGAGCCACTTTGGGTCCCTAGCAATGCTCCCTCTAAGCTGTGGAGTCTTGTGAGCAAACATTCTACTTTGTGAGCTACTGGCATTAAAGTTGTGAGCGAGCCATTTGGCTACTGCAGAAATTAGTTTGCTCTGGAGCCCTCCTTCCTGAGCGGAGACAAAAATGTGTGAGCCGGAGGCTAAAAACTGTGAGCTAGCTCACACTAGCTCAGCTTAGAGGGAACACTGGTCCCTAGTGGGGAGAAAGACGGGCTATGAATGAAGTAAATAAAATGTAACACCCCCACAGCAGAGAGTCCCTGGATGTGATACACATAAGCACACAACTCTGCCTTCTATGGAATCAGACCATCGGTCCACCAAGGTCATTATTGCCCACTCAGACCGGCAGCAGCTCTCCAGGGTCTCAGGCAGACGTCTCTCCCATCACCTTCTGCCCGAATCTTTAACTGGCAATGCCAGGGATTGAACCTGGGACCTTCTGCATGCCAAGCAGGTGCTCTGCCTCTGAGCCACGTGGCCCCTCCCCAACATGCACATGAAGATTCCTTAGAGTGAATCAGGCCCTCGGTCCTTCAAGGTCAGACTGGCAGCCGCTGTCCAGGGTCTCAGGCAGGGAAAGGTCTTTCCCGTCACCTCCTGCCTGGTCCTTTTTTAACTGGAGATGCCGGGGACTGAACCTGGGACCTTCTGAGTGCCAAGCAGAGGCTCTGCCACTGAGCCATGGCCCCTCTTGACAGCTCTCCAGGGTCTCAGGCAGAGAAAGGTCTTTCCCATCACCTCCTGCCTGGTCCTTTTAACTGGGGATGCCGGGGACTGAACCTGGGACCTTCTGAGTGCCAAGCAGAGGCTCTGCCACTGAGCCATGGCCCCTCTTGACAGCTCTCCAGGGTCTCAGGCAGAGAAAGGTCTTTCCCATTACCTACTGCCTGGTCCTTTTAACTGGGGATGCCGGGGACTGAACCTGGGACCTTCTGAGTGCCAAGCAGAGGCTCTGCCACTGAGCCACAGCCCCTCTTTACAGCTCTCCAGGGTCTCAGGCAGAGAAAGGTCTTTCCCATTACCTACTGCCTGGTCCTTTTAACTGGGGATGCCGGGGACTGAACCTGGGACCTTCTGAGTGCCAAGCAGAGGCTCTGCCACTGAGCCACAGCCCCTCTTTACAGCTCACCAGGGTCTCAGGCAGAGAAAGGTCTTTCCCATCACCTACTGCCTGGTCCTTTTAACTGGAGATGCCGGGGACTGAACCTGGGACCTTCTGAGTGCCAAGCAGAGGCTCTGCCACTGAGCCATGGCCCCTCTTGACAGCTCTCCAGGGTCTCAGGCAGAGAAAGGTCTTTCCCATTACCTACTGCCTGGTCCTTTTAACTGGGGATGCCGGGGACTGAACCTGGGACCTTCTGAGTGCCAAGCAGAGGCTCTGCCACTGAGCCACAGCCCCTCTTTACAGCTCTCCAGGGTCTCAGGCAGAGAAAGGTCTTTCCCATTACCTACTGCCTGGTCCTTTTAACTGGGGATGCCGGGGACTGAACCTGGGACCTTCTGAGAGCCAAGCAGAGGCTCTGCCACTGAGCCACAGCCCCTCTTTACAGCTCACCAGGGTCTCAGGCAGAGAAAGGTCTTTCCCATCACCTACTGCCTGGTCCTTTTAACTGGAGATGCCGGGGACTGAACCTGGGACCTTCTGAGTGCCAAGCAGAGGCTCTGCCACTGAGCCATGGCCCCTCTTGACAGCTCTCCAGGGTCTCAGGCAGAGAAAGGTCTTTCCCATTACCTACTGCCTGGTCCTTTTAACTGGGGATGCCGGGGACTGAACCTGGGACCTTCTGAGTGCCAAGCAGAGGCTCTGCCACTGAGCCACAGCCCCTCTTTACAGCTCTCCAGGGTCTCAGGCAGAGAAAGGTCTTTCCCATTACCTACTGCCTGGTCCTTTTAACTGGGGATGCCGGGGACTGAACCTGGGACCTTCTGAGTGCCAAGCAGAGGCTCTGCCACTGAGCCACAGCCCCTCTTTACAGCTCACCAGGGTCTCAGGCAGAGAAAGGTCTTTCCCATCACCTACTGCCTGGTCCTTTTAACTGGGGATGCCGGGGACTGAACCTGGGACCTTCTGAGTGCCAAGCAGAGGCTCTGCCACTGAGCCACAGCCCCTCTTTACAGCTCTCTAGGGTCTCAGGCAGAGAAAGGTCTTTCACATCACCTCCTGCCCAATCCTTTTAAACTGGAAATGCTGGGGATTGAACCTGGGACCTTCTGCAGGGTCCCAGGCAGAGAAAGGTCTTTCCCATCACCTCCTGCCTGGTCCTTTTTGAACTGGAGATGCTGCCAAGGATTGAACCTGGGACCCCCCGCCTGCTCAGCAGAGGCTCTTCCACTGAGCCGCAGCCCCTCCCCTAAATCCGAGCCATTCCTTTGGCGTGGCTGACCCACAAGTTCATCTCTAACTGGCATTAACAAGCAATCCTCCATCAGAAAGTGGACAAGTCAGCTACTGCACGCCAGTGCCTTTCAAGATGCCAGAATGAAA
The DNA here is from genome assembly GCA_029375565.1 of Gekko gecko. Classification (NCBI taxonomy): domain Eukaryota; kingdom Metazoa; phylum Chordata; class Lepidosauria; order Squamata; family Gekkonidae; genus Gekko; species Gekko gecko. The sequence continues at coordinate 92,702 of JAPDNY010000108.1, read as the reverse complement.
CACTTTGCTTTTGTAAATAAAATGTAGTTTCGTTTTGGTTTTTTTTTGCCCTCAAATTACTTTGAAACAACCTCCCCCCCCCCCCAACTTCTGCCTCTGTCTAGTGGCTTCACCAAATGATTGAAAACACACAGACCCGGAGAGAATACAGAGGAGACAAACAAAGCTGTAAGCCGGAAAGCTCTTCCAGCCGAGCGACGGATTGCCTGCATCAGACTTGCATTAAAGTGACGCCAGCCTCTTGCGAGCCCCCAGAGAGCCAGGAAGGGGGGTGGGGTGGGCAGTGACGGCCGTCTGCATCTGGCATCCATGGGAGACCTGGAGGACTCCTCTTCGTCTCCCGGTCCCCGAGCAGGCCACAGAGAGGCCAGTATGTTGGGTCATCCCTTGCTCCCTCTGGACCCCTAACAGATGGTCTCTCTTGCCAGGGCACTTGTGAGAACAGCACAGGGATGGCAATTTCTTCCCAGCCAGGCTCTGCACCCCAGGAAAGCAGGAGAGGAAACCTCCCTACCATGGTCTTTCAGAAGAACGTCAGAAGAGCCCTGACGGATCAGACTAGTGAAGGTCCATCTAGCTTAGCATCCTGTCTCACACAGGGGCCAACCGGTTCCTCTGGAGGGCCAACAGCACAGCAGAGAGGCTAAGGCCTTCATAAGAACATCAGAAGAGCCCTGCTGGATCAAGCCAGTGAGGGTCCATTTAGTCCAGCACCCTGTCTCACACAGGGGCCAACCGGTTCCTCTGGAGGGCCAACAGCACAGCAGAGAGGCTAAGGCCTTCAGAAGAACATCAGAAAAGCCCTGCTCAATCAGACCAGCGAGGGTCCATCTAGTTCAGCCTCCTGTCTCACACAGGGGCCAACCGGTTCCTCTGGAGGGCCAACAGCACAGCAGAGAGGCTAAGGCCTTCATAAGAACATCAGAAGAGCCCTGCTGGATCAAGCCAGTGAGGGTCCATTTAGTCCAGCACCCTGTCTCACACAGGGGCCAACCGGTTCCTCTGGAGGGCCAACAGCACAGCAGAGAGGCTAAGGCCTTCAGAAGAACATCAGAAAAGCCCTGCTCAATCAGACCAGCGAGGGTCCATCTAGTTCAGCCTCCTGTCTCACACAGGGGCCAACCGGTTCCTCTGGAGGGCCAACAGCACAGCAGAGAGGCTAAGGCCTTCATAAGAACATCAGAAGAGCCCTGCTGGATCAAGCCAGTGAGGGTCCATTTAGTCCAGCACCCTGTCTCACACAGGGGCCAACCGGTTCCTCTGGAGGGCCAACAGCACAGCAGAGAGGCTAAGGCCTTCAGAAGAACATCAGAAAAGCCCTGCTCAATCAGACCAGCGAGGGTCCATCTAGTTCAGCCTCCTGTCTCACACAGGGGCCAACCGGTTCCTCTGGAGGGCCAACAGCACAGCAGAGAGGCTAAGGCCTTCATAAGAACATCAGAAGAGCCCTGCTGGATCAAGCCAGTGAGGGTCCATTTAGTCCAGCACCCTGTCTCACACAGGGGCCAACCGGTTCCTCTGGAGGGCCAACAGCACAGCAGAGAGGCTAAGGCCTTCAGAAGAACATCAGAAAAGCCCTGCTCAATCAGACCAGCGAGGGTCCATCTAGTTCAGCCTCCTGTCTCACACAGGGGCCAACCGGTTCCTCTGGAGGGCCAACAGCACAGCAGAGAGGCTAAGGCCTTCATAAGAACATCAGAAGAGCCCTGCTGGATCAAGCCAGTGAGGGTCCATTTAGTCCAGCACCCTGTCTCACACAGGGGCCAACCGGTTCCTCTGGAGGGCCAACAGCACAGCAGAGAGGCTAAGGCCTTCAGAAGAACATCAGAAAAGCCCTGCTCAATCAGACCAGCGAGGGTCCATCTAGTTCAGCCTCCTGTCTCACACAGGGGCCAACCGGTTCCTCTGGAGGGCCAACAGCACAGCAGAGAGGCTAAGGCCTTCATAAGAACATCAGAAGAGCCCTGCTGGATCAAGCCAGTGAGGGTCCATTTAGTCCAGCACCCTGTCTCACACAGGGGCCAACCGGTTCCTCTGGAGGGCCAACAGCACAGCAGAGAGGCTAAGGCCTTCATAAGAACATCAGAAGAGCCCTGCTGGATCAAGCCAGTGAGGGTCCATTTAGTCCAGCACCCTGTCTCACACAGGGGCCAACCGGTTCCTCTGGAGGGCCAACAGCACAGCAGAGAGGCTAAGGCCTTCAGAAGAACATCAGAAAAGCCCTGCTCAATCAGACCAGCGAGGGTCCATCTAGTTCAGCCTCCTGTCTCACACAGGGGCCAACCGGTTCCTCTGGAGGGCCAACAGCACAGCAGAGAGGCTAAGGCCTTCAGAAGAACATCAGAAGAGCCCTGCTCAATCAGACCAGCGAGGGTCCATCTAGTTCAGCCTCCTGTCTCACACAGGGGCCAACCGGTTCCTCTGGAGGGCCAACAGCACAGCAGAGAGGCTAAGGCCTTCAGAAGAACATCAGAAAAGCCCTGCTCAATCAGACCAGCGAGGGTCCATCTAGTTCAGCCTCCTGTCTCACACAGGGGCCAACCGGTTCCTCTGGAGGGCCAACAGCACAGCAGAGAGGCTAAGGCCTTCAGAAGAACATCAGAAGAGCCCTGCTCAATCAGACCAGCGAGGGTCCATCTAGTTCAGCCTCCTGTCTCACACAGGGGCCAACCGGTTCCTCTGGAGGGCCAACAGCACAGCAGAGAGGCTAAGGCCTTCAGAAGAACATCAGAAGAGCCCTGCTCAATCAGACCAGCGAGGGTCCATCTAGTTCAGCCTCCTGTCTCACACAGGGGCCAACCGGTTCCTCTGGAGGGCCAACAGCACAGCAGAGAGGCTAAGGCCTTCAGAAGAACATCAGAAAAGCCCTGCTCAATCAGACCAGCGAGGGTCCATCTAGTTCAGCCTCCTGTCTCACACAGGGGCCAACCGGTTCCTCTGGAGGGCCAACAGCACAGCAGAGAGGCTAAGGCCTTCAGAAGAACATCAGAAGAGCCCTGCTCAATCAGACCAGCGAGGGTCCATCTAGTTCAGCCTCCTGTCTCACACAGGGGCCAACCGGTTCCTCTGGAGGGCCAACAGCACAGCAGAGAGGCTAAGGCCTTCAGAAGAACATCAGAAAAGCCCTGCTCAATCAGACCAGCGAGGGTCCATCTAGTTCAGCCTCCTGTCTCACACAGGGGCCAACCGGTTCCTCTGGAGGGCCAACAGCAGGGCAGAGAGGCTGAGGCCTTCATAAGAATGTAAGAAGTGTCCTGCTGGGTCAGACCAGTGAGGGTCCATCCAGTCCAGCCTCCTGTCTCACATGGTGGCCAACCGGTTCCTCCGGAGGGCCAAAAACAGGGCAGAGGGGCCGAGGCCTTCCCCTGATGTCACCTCCCGCCTCTGGGATTCAGAGGTTTAGTGCCTCTGAAGACGGAGGTTCCCCTGAGTCACCTTGGCTAGTAACCATTTATGGACTTATCCTCCATGAATCTATTCTAATCCCCTTTGAAATCTGTCTACCCCTGGGGCCACCATTACATCCTCTGGCAGCGAATTCCACATTTTAAGCACTTTCTGTGTAAAGTAGTATTTCCTTTTGTCCCTCCTGAACCTCCTGCTCACCAGCTTCATTGGTTGCCCTCGAGTTCTAGTATTTTGGCAGAGGGAGAAGAAATTACTCTTGGCCAACTCTCTCCACCTCATGGATAATTTTAAAAACCTCTCTCATCTCCCCCCGTAGTTATCGCTTTTCTAAACTGAAAAGTCCCAGACTCTTCAGCTTTTCCTTAAAGGGAGGGTGCCCTGACCCTCTAAGCATCTTGGTCGCCCCCTCTGTATACTTTTTCCATCTGTGCCATGTCCTGTTTGAGATATGGCGACCAGAACTGCACGCAGCGTTCCAAACAGATCTCCTTTAAAAAGCAGCCAAAGGGGAGAGGCTGGTTTGGATCAGGGCCACAGCTCTGGGGAGGGAGGGGGGGTTGACCTTTTCCTTTCCCACTGTTTCCCAAGAGAAATCCCACCCTCACCCCTACGAGCCCCGATGGGTAGCAAAGACAAGTACATTTCGAGAACCCGGCTTCCTTTCCCTGCTGTGTGCCCACCACGCTTGCATCCTGCTCTTCTCCCAAGGAGCTCAAAGGGGCACACACAGTCCTGCTGCCCTCCAGTATGTCCCAACAACAACCCTGTGACGTAGGCCAAGGTGAAAGCTGGTGGCCATTAGGGTGCAGGGGATCCCCCGTTTTTGTGGGCTGCTGTGGGGGGTGGGGGGAAGCTCCACCCCCAACAGCCATGGCCCCGCGTGATGTACCCGACATGACGACGTCACGTGTAAGTGATGTCATCACGCCGGGGATATTATAGCATTGGAAAAAGTGCAGAGAAGGGCAACTAGAATGATAAAAGGGTTGGAACACTTTCCCTATGAAGGAAGGTTAAAATGCTTGGGGCTCTTCAGCTTGGAGAAACGACGGCTGAGGGGTGACAATTATAAGATTATGCATGGGATTGAGCAGGTTGAGAAAGAAGTCCTTTTCTCCCTTTCTCACAATCCAAGAACTCGTGGGCACTCCATGAAATTGCTGAGCAGTCAGGTTAGAACAGATAAAAGGAAATACTTCTTCACCCAAAGAGTGATTAACACATGGAATTCACTGCCACAGGAGGTGGTGGCAGCTACAAGCATGGACAGTTTCAAGAGGGAATCAGATCAACATACGGAGGCAGAAGTCCATTAGTGGCTATTAGCCACAGGGTATAGATGGGAACTCTCAGTCTGGGGCAGGTGATGCACTCTATTCTTGGTGCTGGGGGGCAGCAGTGGGGGGCTTCTGGTGTTCTGGCCCCACTGCTGGACCTCCTGATGGCCCCTGGTATATTTTGGCCGCTGTGTGACAGAGTGTTGGACCGGATGGGCCATTGGCCTGATCCAGCATTGGCTTCTCTTATGTTCTTATGGGATGTCGCACAGCGACACTCTGCTTTTGGGGCAAAACTCCATGGTTTGAGCCCAAGTCTACCACAGAGTTTGCCCCAAAACCAGAGCGTTGCCATGCGACATCCCCAGCAAGAATATGTCACTTCTGCGTGATGTCATCCCCCTGACCCCCTGCCAGGATGAGGCAAGGACCTGGCAACCAGTGTGTGGGGGGACGTACCGGGAGTAGCAGGACACATGACCCGGAAGTGACGTCATGCCTTCAGGGCCATCAGGACAACACTCTGGTATTTGGGCAAAAACGCTGTAGTAGATTTGGCTTCTACCATAGAGTCTTTTGCCTAAATACCAGAGCATCGCCCCGATGTCCTGGAAGAGATGACGACGCTTCTGGGCAACGTGGGCAATGACGTAGACACGCCACAGCGGGTGGATTTCCCTCTTTTGGGGGGTGAGTTCCCCTTGCCGGCCAGCTGATGGGCAGCAAGAAGGTGGGGCCTGGCAGTGGGAGATCCCTGCCTCCATCGGCGCGGGTGGAATGTCTGGCAACTCTAGGTGTCCAAGATCACCCAGTGAACGGCACTGCTGAAAGGGGATTCGAACCTGGGCCTCCCAGTTCCCTGCCTGCCACTCTCAACCACCGCAACCAGCACACAGCTCAGGGGAGGGGGTTCGAGAAGGACAACCGCCACAATTGCAATCACAGCTGCCCTTTGACTGGCAGGAGCTAAACCTCCACATAATGCTGCCTCCTAGCAAGGGGGAACTGCGACCACACCATCTCCTCCAAGGGGCGGTAGCTCTCCCAGACCGCCAATCCTCCCCAGTCTGACTATATGAGCTGAAGATGGCAGGCGTGGGACCCAGGCTCTTCCACGTGGAAAGCCGATCTTTGGCCCTGAGCCAGAGACCCAGTCTCTGGGGGGACGGGAGAGCTCTGTTACAGCTGCAACCGCTGGGATCGGCTCGCCATATGCCGATTTCACAGACTGTTGCGCAGCTGGGACAGTCACGACACCGCTGAGCACAGGAGAGGGAGAGGGCGGCCTCTCAGGGACGCGGGACCCAAACAAGCTCCTTGCTTGCTTGTTTGTTTGTTTCAAATACGCGTTGTGTCCACATTCCACCAACAGTCACCGGGGCCAAAACCTCCATGATTCATGCAGTGCGGCCAACTGCATTAAGGAGTGATGAATTAGAAAGGCCTCTGCCCCACGGAGCTTGTAGTCAACAGAAGGGAGGCAACAGAAGAACGGGAAGGAGACGGAGGGGAGGGGATGAGAAGAAAAGCTCTCCGTTCAGGTGTGTGGGTTATAGGATGACAGGAGGTGGTGGCAGCTACAAGCATGGACAGCTTCCAGAGGGAACTGGATAAACATATGGAGCAGAGGTCCATCGGTGGCTATGAGCCACAAGGTATAGATAGGGACTCTCAGTCTGGGGCAAGTAATGCTCTGTATTCTTGGTGCTGCGGGGGGCAGCAGTGGGAGGGCTTCTAGTGTCCTGGCCCCACTGTTGGACCTCCTGATGGCACCTGGTATATTTTGGCCGCTGTGTGACAGAGTGTTGGACTGGATGGGCCATTGGCCTGATCCCACACTGGTTTCTCTTATGGTCTTATATGGAGCAGAGGTCCATCAGTGCCTATTAGCCACAAGGTATAGGTAGGGACTCTCAGGCTGGGGCAAGGGATGCTCTGTCTTTTTGGTGCTTTGGGGGGGTGGTAACAGTGGGAGGGCTTCTAGTGTCCTGGCCCCACTGCTGGACCTCCTGATGGCCCCTGGTGTTTTTGGCCACTGTGTGATCCAGAGAGTGTTGGACTGGATGGGCCATTGGCCTGATCCAACATTGGCTTCTCTTATGGTCTGATACGGAGCAGAGGTCCATCAGTGGCTATTAGTCATGAGGTATAGGTAGGAGCTCTCAGGCTGGAGCAAGGGATGCTCTGTATTCTTGGTGTTTTGGGGGGGGCAACAGTGGGAGGGCTTCCAGTGTCTCGGCCCCACTGGTGGACCTCCTGATGGCACCTGGTATCTTTGCGGACTCTAATCTGGGAGAACCGGGTTTGATTCCCCACTCTTCCACTTGCAGCTGCTGGGTGACCTTGGCTCAGTCACAAGCTCTGGCACAGCCGTCCCCTCACGAGCAGTCCTCGAAAGAGCTCTCTCAGCCGCACCTCCCTCACAGGGTGTCTGTTGTGGGGAGGGGAAGGGAAAGGAGTTTGCAAGCCACTCTGAGACTCTGAGTGAAGGGCAGGGTATAAATCCAATCTCCTCCTCCATCACCTCCCCCTCCTCCTCCTCTTCATCTTCTTCTTCTTCTTCCCAGTGATACTCTTGCACTGGCTAGCATGCTTGGAGTATCAGGTACCAGAAGCCAGGCAAGGCAGAGTCACTCAGTCCAAAGTCAGGGTTCTAGAAGCCAGGCAAGGCAGAGTTGGTGGTTGAGCATCTATCATATGTATTGCTTCCATGCCTAACAGCCTCCCTTGGCTGGTTTTTATAGCCACATGCCTACAGGTCATGCTTGCAGCCAACTGCTTGGGAATAATCCTGCAATTACTTGTCTTTGCTATCAGCAAGCAGCCGGCATTGGGTCAGAAGGCATGCACTTTGTCGTCTCTCCTGCAGCTCTGTTCTTAGCCTCTGTCTGCGGTGTTATGAGGGTGTGGGTGATACTGGAGGGCTGGAAATGACCCACTGAGTTTCACCAGCTGTATCAGGGCTGGAGGGTGTTGGTGGCCTTGCACCAGCTGTTGGCTGTGAACCCTGACAAGCCTGAAGCTCATTTTCCTGCTTGCTGTGCTGACTTGGCTGGTAGCCACCAAGACGATAAGCTAGAAGCTGGAGACTCGAGCCGGAATCAAGGTCAGTGAGAAAGCCAAAGGTCAGATAGCTGGGAAGTCGTTTCAAGAATGCAAGTTTCCAAGGTCAAGGAGCGGCTGCTGCACACTCAGAAGCAGGTCTGATTTTGCAGAGTTGCTGCCGTGCTGGAGCATGTGCACCAAGGGGTTTTAAACAGATCCTCCCTCCCTTGGGAGTTGAGTCTGCAGAGGCTTCCAACTCCTCCTGTTGATGTTGTTGGAGCTGCAGCCCGGCACTCCTCCTTCACTCCTGCATAGTAAGCCTCTGATGTGCCCTATGTTGGGGGCACTCTAGGAAACTAGGCAGGGAGTCTGGCCTTGGGGTGTCTGCAGCTGGGGTTGCTGGCCCAGGCTCAGGAATGGTCTCTCCTTCTGGCGGCACCTCTCGAGGACTCTTCCTCCTCAGGTACTGCTGAGGGTTCTTCCTCTGGGCTGACTCTAGAGGAGGCTGAGTTGCTCCCTGCCTCTTCCCCATCTGAGGAGGAGTCAGCCTTAGCCGGCCGTGGACCCACGACACTCACGGGCTTCTGCTAACTTGGAGCTGGTTACATGGGGCTCCTCTTCTCCTGCGGAGTCCTCTTTCCCTGAGGAGTTCTCACTGTCACTGAGCCCTGACTGACCCATGACAGCTCTGTTATTTGGGCTAAAACTCTATGGTGTGATGGCCGCCTATGGTGTGATGGTGCCAGGGCGGCGGCTCTAGTTTGAGTGAAAAACTTCACGAGAAAGAGGAGTTTGGTGGGGGGATTTGGAGGAAGCCAACTAGTGTGGAGCGGCCTCGAGAGCAGAGCGTGGGGCAAGATACGTGCCTGGCAATAACAAACTCCCAGCCCTGGACACGGGTCCAGCGGAGGTCATTAACAATTTTGCGGTACTCAGCAAAATGTAACCAGAAATCCCACTGAAAAGCTGAGATGATTAAAGGGCCGGCCAGCCACTCGTCTGCTCGGCTCACCTAATTCCTCCAGAGAGCAGCCTTGGGGGACGCAGGCTCCTCATTGGCTCAATTGAATTAATTGCGCTCTTCCAGCTTCCGAGAGCGATCATCAGGGCCAGGTCAGCCGGCGCTTTTGACAGCAGAAATGAGCGAGACAGACTCTGGAACTTGTTCAGATGAAGGGTTATCAGGAAGGATGGGGAGTGTGGAGAAATGCCCTCCAGCCATGAATTCACCCCGGTTATTTGTTATCTACGTGTTAATCAGCGTGAGCCGCCCTGAGCCTACTTTGCAGGGAGGGCGGGGTACACATTAAATAAATAAATAAATATTTCACCTGCAAACTCAGACCTGGCAGGAAGGAGGCTGGTTTGGGGATGAGCTGGCACAGGCTACTTGGGGGCTTAATGGCTCTGGCCAAAGTACGACAATGGTTTACCGTCTCATGTCTTTCTGGAAAGTCACTCCTAAAGGGAAAAAGGAGGGGGAAAGCCCAGCTGGTAGAAGGAGCTCTCTTATCTTCCGACTTATGACCAGGGAGACATAATTCATGAAGGACTAAACATTTACATCGGGACTCTATCTTGTCCATGTGGTGCGGGACAATGAGGAGTAGTCCCAGCAATGCAAACTAAGATAATGCTGAACTTTAAGATACTGCAACTTCGAGTAAAACTAACCTGTCCTGTTTAAACATTGTTTATTCTATTTATTGATTTAAAACGTTTATTAACTGCCTTTCTCCCTTGTGGAAACCCATTAAAAAGCCACAACTTAAAAACTCCAATTAGGACCGGCAATAATAAAAGTAAACCAGTCTAATGCAGTCCTAAGTAAAACTGTCTTCGAGTGCCTCCTGAAGATTAGCAATGAGGGGGCCAGCTGTACCTCCCTGTGGAGGTTGTTCCATAATTCATAGAATCATAGAATCATAGAATGTTAGAGTTGGAAGGGACCTTGCAGGCCATCTAGTCCAACCCCCTGCACTCTGCAGGAACACATACCCACAACATACATACCCACAACATACCCAAAAGATGGTTGTCCAGTCTCCTCTTGAAAACGTCCAGCGAAGGAGCATCCACCACCTCCCGAGGCAGTCTGTTCCACTGCTCAACCACTCTTAGAGTCAGGAAGTTCCCCCTGATATTAAGCCGGTAACGACTCCCTTGTAATTTCCACCCATTAGATCTAGTCTTGCAATCCGGAGCAAGAGAGAATAGATCCACTCCATCTTCTACATGACAGCCCTTCAAATACTTGAAGACTGCAATCATGTCCCCTCTAAACCTTCTCTTTCCCAGGCTAAACATACCCAACTCCCTCAGCCTTTCCTCATAAGACTTGGACTCCAACCCTCTCACCATCCTGGTCGCCCTCCTCTGGACCCGCTCGAGTTTGTCAACATCCTCCCGAAAATGTGGTGCCCAAAACTGGACACAGTACTCCAGGTGGGGCCTGACCATAGCAGAATACAGCGGAACTACCACCTCCCGTGATCTGGACACAATGCTTCTGCTAATGCATCCTAAGATTGCATTAGCTTTCTTCGCAGCCGCATCACACTGCAGACTCATGTTGAGCTTGTGATCAGCCATAACACCTAGATCCCTTTCACATGTGCTGCTGTCAAGCCAAGTCCCTCCCATTCTATATCTGTGCCTTTGATTTTTGTACCTAAGTGTAGGACTTTGCACTTATCTCTATTGAAATTCATTTCATTTGTCTCAGCCCACTGTTCCAGCCTATCAAGATCCTTCTGAATCCTGACTCTGTCTTTTTCTTTTTTTGTCCTAATTATTTAGGACAAGTACCTAGTACAGGGACAGAAGATTGCGTGCTTTCACAGGTTGTTCCATAATTATTTAGGACAAGTACCTTGTACAGGGACAGAAGATTGCGTGCTTTCACCTTTTCTTTATACCCTTGCTCGGCCTTGCTCAAAACCTGTGTACTCTTTTATTGATTTAATAAACTTTCTTATGTTTTCAATGCTCTACCCCTGATCTCTGAAAACACATCATCCTTGTTTGGTTTGGCTGCCTGAAGTGTGTTGAGGGGAAGCAGGTAAGCTTCCATCCCTGAAGAGCAATAGCTTGACATTTGCAAATTTGCGATAGATCACCCTGTGCTAGCTTGCAGGAGTGAAGCGAGAGGGGCAGCAACCAAGTGGAATCTCTAAATAGCAATGCAGGTATGGAACACTAGACATGTGACTCTGTTTAATACAAGATACTCTCAGAGTCACTGGTGGCAGAAGGGGATACCCAGTTTGTTTTCAGTAATCCTGGGCCTATCAGTGGCTACTAGCCATCAATGTGGTGGCTACTAGCAAGGATAGGTCTATTAGTGGCTACTAGCTACAGTGACTAAGAGGAAACTCCATGTTCAGAGGCAACCTCTGAATCCCAGTCCTGGGAAGCAACATCAGGAGATGTGCAATAAATGGGGATCAATTGTAATTCTGAGAAATCTTCAACTGCCACCAGGAAGCTGGTAACCCAGCCTGTTGTTGCCCTCCAGAGGAACTGGTTGGCTGCTCTGCGAGAAAGAGCAAATTTAATATATCAGCCTTTTTTTGTGTGTACCCTCTTTGGTTTGGCTAGTTTGGTGTAGTGGTTAAGTGCGCAGACTCTAATCTGGGAGAACCGGGTTTGATTCCCCACTCCTCCACTCGCACCTGGCTGGATGACCTTGGGCAAGCCATTGTTGTGGCACAGCTGTTCTTGAAAAAGAGCAGTTTCTGTCAGAGCTCTCTCAGCCTCACCTACCTCACAGTGTGTCTGTTGTGGGGAGGGGAAGGGAAGGGCGTTTGTAAGCCACTCTGAGATTCCTTTGGGTAGTGAAGGGTAGGGTATAAATCCAATATCTTATTATTATTATTATTCCATTGTGTGAGACAGGCTAGATGGACCTCTGGTCTGATCCAGCAGGGCCCTTCTGATGTTCTTACGTTCTCTCTGCCCCCACTGCACTCCGCCATCTTTTTACCATTGTAGTCAAGTGAATACGACAGTTTCAAAGTGATGGTGCTCCAACTGCACTTCCCTTGATGTGCATTTTGCCGTTTCTCTTTTCTTGTGCTGTTTTAGTTATTCAAAAGGACAGAGATGTGCCAGACCTTCAGGAAATATGAAATACCTTTCTGGAGGGGCTTTCAGCTCTTCTGGGGGTACGGATCGCAAAGAGAGAAAATGAAAGAGACGCAGGCGCCCCTTTCTTGAGACCACGCACGGCAAAGGGAGCCGCGTTTCGGCCGAACACTTTGGAGGCAAGGGCGGCATTTGTCAAGCAAGCGGCTTCCCAGGCAGTGGGAAGGAACCCGGCAGGCAGAATTTTGCCAGAGACGCCCCGTTTCTGAGAAGAGAATCTGGCACGGTGCACGCGAGTGTGGAAACCGAAGCCATGTGCTGCGGAGTGATCTAGTGTCTGCACAGCCGGAACGACAACTTGGGATCTATAGAGTTACGGAATCTGGTGGACCCCCGAAATTAGAAAAAAATTGCTCACGTGATAATGAAAACATAGTGAAGATGTAGTGAATAGGCCACAGGGTAACTGGAGAGGAAAGACGACACTGGTATTTTTGGCCACTGTTCGACAGAATCTTGGACTGGATGGGCCACTGGCCTGATCCAACATTGGCTTCTCTTACGTTGCACGGTGTATCCATTAGAACTCGGATGACTTACTTTCAGTGTCCTGGGTAAGGGTCCCTCTGTCGTTCGGACTACTTAATAAATTCTTTTCTGCTGAAGTCCACTGTCTCTGTTCAGGCAGCCTGGGGTGCCCACACCACCGGGGATGCCAACCTCCCGGTGGGCCCTGGACACCGGGGGTGGCGGAGCGCTGGCTTTCCTGGGCACTCTGCAGCTACGGGGCCCCCAGGAAAGCCAGGGAAGGGGCGGGGTTCTAGCCCCTACCCCCCTCCCTCCCAGCGCCGGCCTTCCTGGAGGCTCTGCAGCTGCGGGGCCCCCAGGAAAGCCAGGGAAGGGGCGGGGGTTCTAGCCCCTACCCCCTCCCTCCCAGCGCCGGCCTTCCTGGAGGCTCTGCAGCTGCGGGGCCCCCAGGAAAGCCAGGGAAGGGCGGGGGTTCTAGCCCCGACCCCCTCCCTCCCAGCGCCGGCCTTCCTGGAGGCTCTGCAGCTGCGGGGCCCCCAGGAAAGCCAGGGAAGGGGCGGGGGTTCTAGCCCCTACCCCCTCCCTCCCAGCGCCGGCCTTCCTGGAGGCTCTGCAGCTGCGGGGCCCCCAGGAAAGCCAGGGAAGGGGCGGGGGTTCTAGCCCCTACCCCCCTCCCTCCCAGCGCCGGCCTTCCTGGAGGCTCTGCAGCTGCGGGGCCCCCAGGAAAGCCAGGGAAGGGGCGGGGGTTCTAGCCTCCGCCCCCTCCCTCGGAGCACCGGCCTTCCTGGAGGCTCTGCAGCTGCGGGGGCCCCAGGAAAGCCAGGGAAGGGGCGGGGGTTCTAGCCCCCACCCCCTCCCTCCCAGCGCCGGCTTTCTTGGAGGCTCTGCAGCTGCGGGGCCCCCAGGAAAGCCAGGGAAGGGGCGGGGTTCTAGCCCTACCCCCTCCCTCCCAGCGCCGGCCTTCCTGGAGGCTCTGCAGCTGCGGGGCCCCCAGGAAAGCCAGGGAAGGGGCGGGGGTTCTAGCCCCTACCCCCTCCCTCCCAGCGCCGGCCTTCCTGGAGGCTCTGCAGCTGCGGGGCCCCCAGGAAAGCCAGGGAAGGGGCGGGGGTTCTAGCCTCCGCCCCCTCCCTCGGAGCACCGGCCTTCCTGGAGGCTCTGCAGCTGCGGGGCCCCCAGGAAAGTCAGGGAAGGGGCGGGGGTTCTAGCCCCCTACCCCCTCCCTCCCAGCGCCGGCCTTCCTGGAGGCTCTGCAGCTGCGGGGCCCCCAGGAAAGCCAGGGAAGGGGCGGGGGTTCTAGCCCCTACCCCCTCCCTCCCAGCGCCGGCCTTCCTGGAGGCTCTGCAGCTGCGGGGCCCCCAGGAAAGCCAGGGAAGGGGCGGGGGTTCTAGCCCCCACCCCCTCCCTCCCAGCGCCGGCTTTCTTGGAGGCTCTGCAGCTGCGGGGCCCCCAGGAAAGCCAGGGAAGGGGCGGGGGTTCTAGCCTCCGCCCCCTCCCTCGGAGCACCGGCCTTCCTGGAGGCTCTGCAGCTGCGGGGCCCCCAGGAAAGTCAGGGAAGGGGCGGGGTTCTGGCCCCTACCCCCCTCCCTCCCAGCGCCGGCCTTCCTGGAGGCTCTGCAGCTGCGGGGCCCCCAGGAAAGCCAGGGAAGGGGCGGGGTTCTAGCCCCTACCCCCTCCCTCCCAGCGCCGGCCTTCCTGGAGGCTCTGCAGCTGCGGGGCCCCCAGGAAAGCCAGGGAAGGGGCGGGGGTTCTAGCCCCTACCCCCTCCCTCCCAGCGCCGGCCTTCCTGGAGGCTCTGCAGCTGCGGGGCCCCAGGAAAGCCAGGGAAGGGGCGGGGGTTCTAGCCTCCGCCCCCTCCCTCGGAGCACCGGCCTTCCTGGAGGCTCTGCAGCTGCGGGGGCCCCAGGAAAGCCAGGGAAGGGGCGGGGGTTCTAGCCCCCACCCCCTCCCTCCCAGCCCCGGCTTTCTTGGAGGCTCTGCAGCTGCAGGGCCCCCAGGAAAGCCAGGGAAGGGGCGGGGGTTCTAGCCTCCGCCCCTTCCTCAGAGCGCCGGCCTTCCTGGAGGCTCTGCAGCTGCAAGGCCCCCAGGAAAGCCAGGGGGCTGCAGGGGCACCGAGGCAAGCCAGGGAAGAGGTGGGGTTTAAACCCCCACCCCTTCCCTCCCAGCGCCGGCTTACCTTGGTGCACTGCAGCCGTGGGGGCGCCGAGGCAAGCCAGGGAAGAGGTGGGGGTTCAAACACCTGCCCCCTTCCCTCCCAGCACCAGCGGGGGAGGGCGGGCAAGCTCTGCCGCTGCCTCCTGAGCCCCGTCGGGGCCCTTTGCTGGCGGCGGTGGCGGGGAGGCGGCGGCAGCGGGGGGCGGGGGCGTTTGGCGCCCCTGTGGGCCCGGTGCCCTAGGCGAGCACCTAGCGCGCCTAGTGGGCGAGCCGGCAGTGTCTCTATTTAAACCCCTCAAAAATGTCCCTGCCAACATCCTATTAGAGACAGTCTTGCTCGGGTCTTTCAGACTGAGGGCCCCCGCACCTTCCCTGATGGAGTCAATCCGTTTCAGGTTGGGTCTTCCTCTTGGCCTGCTCCCTTCCACTTCTCCTAACATTAAGGTCTTTTCCAGTGACTCCCGGTCTCTCATAATGAGACCAAAGTACACATACCTTTCAAAACCTCTTTTAATGTTCTGTCTGTTCTCTGTCTCGGGGACCCCAAACTGGGTGGGAAGGTGGCATCAAAATGCTTTAAATTAATAAAGAAGTATATAAAGTCATGTTGTCCAGAGCCAAAACCTTCCATCCAAGCTGCATTCACCCATCTTGACAACTATCCTGTACAACTTGTGGAAATTCCAAGAAGGACGCTGAACCTAGGTTGCGGTCACACGGGCAAGATAACGCCGGGAGAGGGGGAAGCGAGGCTATTTCCCCGGAGAGAAATTGACCCGCAGTTGGGCGATCACACGGTCCTTGGAAGCTGCAGGGGCAGCCCGCCACCGCGTGATCAGATGCAACTGCTATAATATATAGCATGATGGTAATGCTAGCCACAGTGTCAGTGGTGTTAGTGGGGGCGGCTCCTACTTGAAAGTCTGGTGGAAGAGTTCCATCTTGCAGGCCCCGCAGAACTGTAAGAGATCCCACAGGGTTCTGATTTCTTCCGGGAGCTTGTTCCTTTCACTATGCATTTGTTATCATATGCCTGACCTTGTGGTGTCTCAGCCTGGTAGGCACTACGCTAGGAAACAACGGCTTTTAAATTGGTTTTCTCTTCTGCCTGCTTGCTTTGCCCGCGCGCGCGAATTATAATCATTGGCTTCACTGAGACCAGGGGGTTGTTTGAATTTACAATAAGTCAGGGGCCTCCGTTACCCACGGCCATTCCTGACACGAGCTGTGTAGGCATCTACAGTTATGATTTACCAATAAACAGAATCTTCTTATGAAGTCCTGAGTTGTGTGATCTGACTAAGGAGCCTGGCAGGAGCTGCTACCGAAAAAGCTCTGGTCCTGGTTACAACTAGCCTGGCATCCTTGGGACCTGGAAGGGCCAGTCGATTTTGTGACCCCGACCGAAGTGCTCTCTGGGGTATGTATGGGGAAAGGCGGTCCCTCAAGTATGTCGGATCCTGGGCGCAAAGGGTTTTAAAGGTAAGAACCAGCACCTTGAAGCGAATCCAGCATGCTATTGGCAGCCGGTGCAATGCTTTCAGGACAGGCACTGCACTTAGGAGTCCGCCCTCCTAACGCCCTCTTCCCCTTCCACCTCTCTGACCCGGAATGGCCGGCTCCTTGACGGCCAGTTCCTCCCCAACTTATACCTTTGTTTTCTCACTTTCTGCAGTAAAAAAACAACCACCACCCCTCTCAAGACACGGCCTCCTTGTTTCGCTCTCGTTTCCAGGCGGTGGGGAAGGAGCATGAGTTGGATTCTTTCCGGAATGCATTTAAAACACAAAAAACAGAGGCCCTTTCTTCTGCTAATGGAGACAAAACGCTTTCATTTCTTCCAAGCCACCTGGGATGAAATGAGCCTCCCGGATTAAACAGCTCTGGTGAAATCAGATTCCTGAGGCAGGAACCGTGTCCCTCTGGTGGAACCGGCCTCTCTGCATTCGGGACAAATGAAAACCAGCTTCTTATTCCCTTAAAACAATTCCCCTAAATGTTTCCCACTAAATATTTAAGTGTATTTGCAGGTCTAGAAGAGAAGAGATTGGATTTATACCCCGCCCTTCACTACCCAAAGGTGTCTCAGAGCGGCTTATAAACTCCTTTCCCTTCCCCTCCCCACAACAGACACCCTGTGAGGTAGAGGAAGAAGAAGAGATGGGATTTATACCCCGCCCTTCACTGCCCAAAGGCGTCTCAGAGCGGCTTACAAACTCCTTTCCCTTCCCCTCCCCACAACGGACACCCTGTGAGGTAGAGGAAGAAGAAGAGATTGGATTTATACCCCGCCCTTCACTGCCCAAAGGCGTCTCAGAGCGGCTTACAAACTCCTTTCCCTTCCCCTCCCCACAACAGACACCCTGTGAGGTAGAAGAAGAAGAAGAGATGGGATTTATACCCCGCCCTTCACTGCCCAAAGGCGTCTCAGAGCGGCTTACAAACTCCTTTCCCTTCCCCTCCCCACAACGGACACCCTGTGAGGTAGAGGAAGAAGAAGAGATGGGATTTATACCCCGCCCTTCACTGCCCAAAGGTGTCTCAGAGCGGCTTACAAACTCCTTTCCCTTCCCCTCCCCACAACAGACACCCTGTGAGGTAGAAGAAGAAGAAGAGATGGGATTTATACCCCGCCCTTCACTGCCCAAAGGCGTCTCAGAGCGGCTTACAAACTCCTTTCCCTTCCCCTCCCCACAACGGACACCCTGTGAGGTAGAGGAAGAAGAAGAGATGGGATTTATACCCCGCCCTTCACTGCCCAAAGGCGTCTCAGAGCGGCTTACAAACTCCTTTCCCTTCCCCTCCCCACAACAGACACCCTGTGAGGTAGAGGAAGAAGAAGAGATGGGATTTATACCCCGCCCTTCACTGCCCA
The DNA here is from genome assembly GCA_029375565.1 of Gekko gecko. Classification (NCBI taxonomy): domain Eukaryota; kingdom Metazoa; phylum Chordata; class Lepidosauria; order Squamata; family Gekkonidae; genus Gekko; species Gekko gecko. Next base: position 75,332 of record JAPDNY010000108.1, on the reverse strand, counting down.
AAGGTGTCTCAGAGCGGCTTACAAACTCCTTTCCCTTCCCCTCCCCACAACGGACACCCTGTGAGGTAGAGGAAGAAGAAGAGATGGGATTTATACCCCGCCCTTCACTGCCCAAAGGCGTCTCAGAGCGGCTTACAAACTCCTTTCCCTTCCCCTCCCCACAACAGACACCCTGTGAGGTAGAAGAAGAAGAAGAGATGGGATTTATACCCCGCCCTTCACTGCCCAAAGGTGTCTCAGAGTGGCTTACAAACTCCTTTCCCTTCCCCTCCCCACAACAGACACCCTGTGAGGTAGGCGGGGCTGAGAGAGCTCTGACAGAAACTGCTCTTTTTTCAAGAACAGCTCTGACAGAACTATGGCTTGCCCGAGGTCATCCAGCCAGGTGCAAGCGGACGAGTGGGGAATCAAACTCGGTTCTCCCCGATTAGAGTCCGCGCACTTAACCACGACGCCAAACTGACTCTAGAAGGGCGAAGTGCTTGTGACAGCAAGGCTTTGGGTGAGTGTTTGCTGCAGGTTAAAACAATGAGTATTATACTTCGCTATTTGAGCGTCTGACATAAGAAGAGCCCTGCTGGATCAGAACGGTGGACCTTCTAGTCCAGCATCCAACCAGTTCCTCTGGAGGGCCAACAACATGGCAGAGAGGCCGAGGCCTTTCCCCAGTGTTGCCCCCTGCCTCTGGGGTTCCCCTCGGTCATCGTGGCTAGTAGCCACTGATAAGCAGTTTGGAGGTTGTGACAATCAGGTCCATTAAAATGCAGTGCATTTTAATTTACTGTGATTCAAATGCAGGGAAGAGGAATTTAAAAGAGAGACGGAGAGCCAGAGCACGTGGCAGACTGTGAGCGATGTCCCTTTCGCAAAGCTGCTGCCGGGCAGTCATCACAAGCACTCAGCGGTCATTGCGGTATGATCGATCAGCATTCATTGGGTGGGGGTCGCTACCACACTCCTCCAAGGTTAGAGAGCCGAAGACGGGTCAAAAGAGGGATTGCGACGTACGGCGTGCACTTTCAACCCACCCACCGTCACCTCTGATAAACAGGTCTGGCAAGCTCTAAAAACCTGCAATGTCTGTTCGACCAGAGACAGAAACTGAACACAAGAAAGACGTGTGTACCCTAGGGAAACGCCGCCTCTCTCAAACCCTTTGGGAGGGACTGTCTGTATGCACCTGTCAATCCTCCGTAAGGACATCAGAAGAGCCCTGCGGGATCAGACCTGGGAAGGTCCATCTAGTCCAGCATCCCGTCTCACACAGAGGCCAACCAGTTCCTTTGGAGGGCCAACCTCAGGGCACAGAGGCCGAGTCCTTCCCCTGACATGGTCTCCTGGCTCTGGGATTCAGAAGATTAGTGCCTCTGAACGTGGAGGTTCCCCTCAGTCACCATGGCTGGTAGCCATTCATAGACTTCTCCTCCATAAATCTACCTAATCCCCTGTTTATTCTGTTTACTCCCGTGGCCCTCACAATGTCCTCTGGCAGTGAATTCCACATTTTAAACCTTCCCTGTAGAAAGCAGTATTTCCTTTTCCCCCTCCTGAACCTACTGCCCATTGGCTTCATTGGATACCCTCGAGTTCGAATATTTGGGGAGAGGGAGAGAAAGTTCTCTTTTCTCCACCCACTTCACCCCTCCAACTCTCTTGAATAGTCACAGGAAGTCATATGTAGATAGCGTTGTTGCCATCTCTGGGTTGGGAAAGAGGGTTGGAGCCCAGGGAGGGGAGGGCCCCCAGTGTGGGTGTGAGTCTGTAGAGTCTACCCTCCGTGCTCCCCAGGGCCAGCTCCAGGTCTTTTTGCACACTAGGCGAGGCTACCTTCTGGCGCCCCCCCCGGTACATGCACCAATTTTCAAACAGAAATGCATTTTAGGAAGAACCCGTTAGGGGTTCGAAAGCCCACAATCCCAGTTGTCTTTGCTCCTGATCTGGTTCTACCGTAACAGTTAGCACAGTAAAGTAAAGTAAAGGTAAAGGTCTCCCTTGCTCGAAAGCCAAGCGAATCCAACTCTAGGGTTGTGGTGCTCATCTCCGTTTCAAAGCCGAAGAGCCAGCGCTGTCCGAAGACGTTTCCGTGGTCATGTGGCCGGCATGACTAAACACCAAGGTGCACGGAATGCTGTTACCTTCCCACCGAAGTGGTACCTATTTATCTACTTGCAATTTCTTGCTTTCGAACTGCTAGGTTGGCAGGAGCTGGAACTAGAGACGGGAGCTCACTCCGTCTTGCGGCACCCGGGTCTTGAACTGCTGAACTACTGACCTTCCACAGCCTGCAGTTCAGCGTCTTAACCACTTGAGCCACCGCAGCTCTTAGCACAGTAATACAATCAATAAACATAAAAACATCAGTGAATCAATAACAGGGCCATTAACAAAGCCGGGAGTTCCTTGCTTCCTCCAGGGTCTGCAGTCTAAACAGGGTTGCCAATTGTGAGTTAGAAAATTCCTAGGGACTGGCGGTGGGGGGTGGAGTCTGGCGAAGGCAGAGTTTGGGGAGGAGGCAGCTCAGGCAGGTCCAGGGCACGCCTTTCCTCAAGAGGACCTGATCTCTGTAATGTCGGGGGGGGGGGGAGAAGTGTCTCCAGGTCCCACCTGCAGGCTGGCAACCCTAAGCCCTCCATCCTGGAAAGCTGTTCCTCGGCCGCAGGGAGCCGCCAGCGCCTGTTGCGTGAGCCCGACCCGGCCTTCACCACCTCCATCCCTGTTCCTGCTTTAAGGCCGGGGGTCAGTCCAGCAATCCCTACTGGCCTGGCTCGGGCCCCTGCTTGGAGGCCGGACAGCGAGACTGGCTCCGGCGGGGTCCTGGAGGGCTGGAGGCAGGGCGGCCACCAGGCAGGACCGGCTTGGGCAGGTGGAGAGAGGTGGCACAGGTAGAGCCCGGGGTGGCAGCGGCGGGCAGAGCACAAGTGCCCTGGGTTCCCCCGGCCAGCGGAAGAAGGCGGCAGGGCGGCAACAGCAGGGGTGTGCCAGGAGTGCAGCCCATGATTTACTACCCTGTTTAGGTGAGGGAAGGGCACGGTGGTAGGCGGGGGACGCCCCCTCTCCAAGGGGCTGCTCTAGGCCACTGCCTAAAAATTGTCTATGACAGGCCGGCCCTGAAGCTCCCTCTAAGCTGTCGAGTCCCGTGAGCAGACATTCTACTTTGTGAGCTGCTGGCATTACAGTTGTGAGCGAGCGGTTTGGCTGCTGCAGAAATGAGTTTGCTCGCTGGAGCCTTCCTTCCTGAGCTGAGACAAAAATGTGTGAGCCGGAGGCTAAAAAACCGTGAGCTGGCTCACACTCACTCAGCTTAGAGGGAACACTGTCTCTGACACCTCTATTTCCTCCTGGGGAACTGGCCTTTCTAGTCCGGAGATCAGGTGTGATGCCAGGAGAGCTCCAGCCCCCACCTGGAGGGTGCCCATCCCGTGCATAACAGAGTTGCCAACCTCCAGGTGGTAACTGGAGATTTTTTGGGATTGCAGCTGATCACCAGGCAAAAGATATCTGTTTACCTGGAGAAAATCGCTGCCGTGGGAGGTGGGCTCTATGGCATTATGCCCTATTGAAGTCCCTCATCTTCCCAAATTTAAGGGGGGAAAGCCTGGAGGGCAAGGTTTGGGGAGAAGAGAGATGTCAGTAAAGTATAAATTCCATCCGTGGCTCTTAGCCACAAGGGATAGACAGGAACTCTCGGTCTGGGGCAAGTGAGGCTCTGTATTCTTGGTGCTTGGGGATGGGCAACAGTGGGAGGGCTTCTGGTGTCCTGGCCCCACTGCTGGACCTCCTGGTGGCTCCTGGTATTTTTGGCCCCTGTGTGACACAGAGAGTGTTGGACAGGATGGGCCATTTGGCCTGACCCAACATTGGCTTCTCTTATGTCCTTATGTTTTTACATTGTTATAATACCATTTGGAATACTGTGTACAGTTCTGGTCACCACATCTCAAAAAGGATATTATAGCATTGGAAAAAGTGCAGAGAAGGGCAACTAGAATGATAAAAGGGTCCTGACAAAGAAGTTCAACTCTACAGTTGTTCATGGCAGAGACAGACCAAGAGAGAGATCTTGGAGTCGTAGTGGATAACTCGATGAAAATGTCTAGACAGTGTGTAGCTGCAATAAAGAAGGCCAACGCTATGCTGGGGATTATTAGGAAGGGAATTGAAAACAAATCAGCCAGTATCATCATGCCCCTGTATAAATCATTGGTGCGACCTCATTTGGAATACTGTGTACAGTTCTGGTCACCACATCTCAAAAAGGATATTATAGCATTGGAAAAAGTGCAGAGAAGGGCAACTAGAATGATAAAAGGGTCCTGACAAAGAAGTTCAACTCTACAGTTGTTCATGGCAGAGACAGACCAAGAGAGAGATCTTGGAGTCGTAGTGGATAACTCGATGAAAATGTCTAGACAGTGTGTAGCTGCAATAAAGAAGGCCAACGCTATGCTGGGGATTATTAGGAAGGGAATTGAAAACAAATCAGCCAGTATCATCATGCCCCTGTATAAATCATTGGTGCGACCTCATTTGGAATACTGTGTACAGTTCTGGTCACCACATCTCAAAAAGGATATTATAGCATTGGAAAAAGTGCAGAGAAGGGCAACTAGAATGATAAAAGGGTTGGAACACCTTCCCTATGAAGAAAGGTTAAAACGCTTGGGGCTCTTCAGCTTGGAGAAACGACGGCTGAGGGGTGACATGATCGAGGTTTATAAGATTATGAATGGGATTGAGCAGGTTGAGAAAGAAGTACTTTTCTCCCTTTCTCACAATACAAGAACTCGTGGGCACTCCATGAAATTGCTGAGCAGTTGAGTTAGAACAGATAAAAGGAAATACTTCTTCACCCAAAGAGTGATTAACTTATGGAATTCACTGCCACAGGAGGTGACGGCAGCTACAAGCATGGACAGTTTCAAGAGGGAATTAGATAAACATATGGAGCAGATGTATGTAATGTGTGGCTGCGAGAGTTGGACTATAAGGAAGGCTGAGCGCCGAAGAATAGATTCTTTTGAACTATGGTGCTGGAGAAGACTCTTGAGAGTCCCTTGGACTGCAAGGAGATCAAATCAGTCAATCCTAAAAGAAATCAACCCTGACTGTTCCCTTGAAGGCCAGATCCTGAAGCTGAAGCTCAAATACTTTGGCCACCAAATGAGAAGGGAGCATTCACTGGAGAAGACCCTGATGCTGGGAAAGATTGAAGGTCAAAGAAGAAGGGGACGGCAAAGGATGAGATGGTTAGACAGTGTCATCGATGCAACGAACATGAAATTGAGCAGACTTCAGCGGACAGCGGAAGACAGGAGGGCCTGGCGTAATCTGGTCCATGGGGTCGCGAAGAGTCGGACTCGACTGTGCGACTGAACAACAACAACAACATGGAGCAGAAGTCCATCAGTGGCTATTAGCCACAGGGTATAGATGGGAACTCTCAGTCTGGGGCAGGTGATGCACTCTATTCTTGGTGCTGGGGGGGCAGCAGTGGGAGGGCTTCTAGTGTCCTGGCCCCACTGCTGGACCTCCTGATGGCACCTGGTATATTTTGGCCGCTGTGTGACAGAGTGCTGGACTAGATGGGCCATTGGCCTGATTCAACATTGGCTTCTCTTATGTTCTTATGTTCTTATGTACCATAGCCTTGGTGTTTAGTCATGCCTGCCACATGACCACAGAAATGTCTTCAGACAGCGCTGGCTCTTTGGCTTTGAAACGGAGATGAGCACCGCAACCCTAGAGTCGGATTCAACTGGCTTTCGAGCAAGGGAACCTTTACCTTTACTAATACCATAGTGTCCACCATCCAAAGAGCCGTTTTCTCCAGGGGAGCTGATCTCTGTAGTCTGGAGGCCAGTTGTAAAAGCAGGAGAGCTCCAGGCCCCACCTGGGGGATGGCAACCCTGGGGGCTGAACTACCAAGGACCTCTTGTGAACATTCCCATGTGGGAGCAACTCTCCCGCTTGGAATGCTCCAAACAACAGATTGACAGAGGGCCTTTTGTCCTCGGATTTCCATCCTCTAGAAGTTCCCAGAAGTTCCAGAGGGTCTTAAGTTTGCTGGCTGGCTCGATACACGGAGGCTACAGAACTCTCCTCCGCCTCCTCCAGCCTTCCCCTGCAGTTCGATCCCAAACCAAGCAAGATATCGCCACGCTGCTATTCCGCCTTTGTTGGGACTGCTGGAGCCACTCCCCAGTCTCAGGAATTCAACCACCACACTGAAAACTCCCCCCCCCACCTCCCCAGCGTTCTTGATGGAAGCAGCCTGCTCCCCCAGCTTTGTGCCCTTTCATCGAATCATTACATCCCCCAACTTTGCAGCTGGTTTTGGTTTGGATTTCTACTTTGTTCCTCCAGACCGGCTTCCCTTCTCTTCCGCCCTGGACCACAGCCCCAGGGGCCCGTCTCTTCGGGATAAATCAACATATGTTTTTTTCTCTCCCTCTTTTATTTCCCTTTCGATTCCGCCCGTTGCCCCCAATTAAACGACAACCGAGGGCAGCGTTGCTAGGACCGTGCCGCTGTATCGCGACGTGGTCTCCTGTTTCCCCCTTTCCCTCGCCTTTCATCTTTTCCAGCCTCATCTCTTGTTAGGGGAACAAAGATTGTTGCTTTTTGAGATTGTTTCCCCCTTCTAATTGGAGCGCTGCGGCAAAGAGAGTCCCGGGCACTCACGTTGCCAACTCTGGCTTGGGGGATTCCTGGAGATTTGAGGATAGGGCCCGGGAAGGGCACAATTTGGGGAAGGGGAGAGACCTCCGAGGGGGCGTAATGGCATAGAGTCCACCATTCAGAGCAGCCGTTTTCCCTGGGGGAACTGGCTTGGCATTCACATCTAATTACACCGAATGCTTCGGCTATAGCTGGGAGCATGGGGGAGGGGTCTTCAGCTCAATGGTTAAACGCCGGCAAGCCCGTGCTGCCTTGCAGGCTGTTGCAGAAAGATAATGGAAGAGACAAGACCGTATCTACCACCCCGAGCTCCTTGGTGCAAGAGCGGCGGAATAAAGATCTAGAATAAAAATCTGGATGGATAGATCATAGAATCATGGAATGTTAGAGTTGGAAGGGACCTTGCAGGTCGTCTAGTCCAACCCCTGCACTCTGCAGGAGCAGAGCCGAAAGAGAGCCCTACATACCTACAACATACCCAAAAGATGGTCATCCAGCCTCCGCTTGAAAACGTCCAGGGAAGGAGCATCCACCACCTCCTGAGGCAGACTGTTCCACCGCTCAACCACTCTGACAGTTAGGAAATTTCTCCTGATATTTAGCAGGTAACGACTCCCTTGTAATTTCCAGCCATTAGATCTAGTCTTGCAATCCGGAGCAAGAGAGAATAGATCTGCTCCAGCTTCTACATGACAGCCCTTCCGATATTTGAAGACCACTCTTTTGGAAGGATGTTGACAAGCTCGAGCGTGTCCAGAAGAAGGCAACCAGGATGGTGAAAGGGTTTGAATCCAAGTCTTGGGCATGTTTAGCCTGGGAAAAAGTAGAGGGGACATGATTGCAGTCTTCAAGTATTTGAAGGGCTGCGGTGGCTCAAGTGGTTAAGATGCTGAACTGCAGGCTGTGGAAGGTCAGTAGTTCAGCAGTTCGAGACCCGAGAGTGCCGCATGACGGAGTGAGCTCCCATCTCTAGTTCCCGCTCCTGCCAGCCTAGCAGTTCGAAAGCAAGAAATTGCAAGTAGATAAATAGGTACCGCTTCGGTGGGAAGGTAACAGCGTTCCGTGTGCCTTGGTGTTTAGTCATGCTGGCCACATGACCACGGAACCGTCTTCGGACAGCGCTGGCTCTTTGGCTTTGAAACGGAGATGAGCACCGCAACCCTAGAGTCGGATTCGACTGGCTTTCGAGCAAAGGAACCTTTACCTTTACCTTTTACATGCCTTTCACATCACCTAAAACCTGATCACTTTTAAACGGAGATGCCGGGGAGGGAACCTGGGACCTTCTGCATGCTACTGAACAACAGCCCCTGCCCCTTAAAACTGAAGCTGCCCTATCCTGAATTAGACAGCCGGTCCATCAAGGTTGAAACGGCCTACTGGGACTGGTGGCAGCTCTCCGGGGTCTCAGGCGGAGGCCTTTCCCATCACCTCCTGCCTGGTCCTTTCAACTGGAGATGCCGGGGATTGAACCCGGGACCTTCTGTGTGCCCAGCAGAGGCTCCTCCCCTGTGCATGAGCCCCTCCCCAGATTACACACTTTCCCCACCGACATCACTGACAATTCTTCTGCCCCAGGTTAGACACTACGGTTGGTTAGAATCCATAGAATCGTAGAGTGGGAAGGGGCCATACAGGCCAGCCAATCCAATCCCCCGCCCAATGCAGGACCAGCCTAGAACATCCCTGGCAAATATTCATCCGGCATCTTCTTGAAAGCTGTCAGTGAAGGGGAGCTCACCGCCTCTCTAGGCAGCTGATTCCACCTCTGAACCACTCTGACCACGAAAAAGTTTTTCCTACTATCCAGCCGATACCTTTCTGCATGTAATTTAAACCCAACTGGAACAGCTCCTTGCCCTCCTCCAAACGGCAGCCTTCCAGTTATTTAAAGAAGAGCAATTCTGTCCCCGCTCCATCTCCTCTTCTCCGAACTGAACATTCCCAGGGCCCTTTTAGCCTTTCCTCGCAGGGCTCAGTCTCCAGACCCCTGATCATCCTCGTCGCTCTCTTCTGCACCCTCTCGATTTTGTCCACATCCTTTTTTGAAGTGAGGCCTCCAGAACTGCACACAGGACTCAAGGTGCGGCCTGACCAAGGCAGTCTACAGAGGGGCTACGACCTCCTGCGATTTCGATGCTATGGCCCTTTTAATAAACATCTGAAAGGCAAGCACTTCACTGGTGCCGAAAGATTTAAACATACAGTGATAAATCAACAGCGGGAGGGCTAAATGGGAAGACAGAAGGCTGGGATTATTTGGCATGAATGTCGGATGGATGAGTGTCAACGGTGGAGGGACAGGCCGAAGCAGAGGCCTGTCTATGGATTCTAGGCTTGCCAACCTCCAGGTGGGGCCTGGAGATCCCGTGGCATTACAACTCATCTGTGGATGGCAGAGACCAGTCCCCCTGGGGGAAATAGCAGCTTTAGCAGGTGGACTGTTGGGCATGACACCCTGTCAAGGCCCCTCCCCAGGCTCCACCCCTCAACAAACTCCAGATATTTCCCAACCCAGAGTTGGCCAAGCCTAAAGCCTTCCATATTGGAAGTTCCAGATGTCCCCTGTCTCAGACCTCCAGACAGAGTGGCAAGAGAGACTAGATAGCTAGATAGGCACACTCACCTTTCTTCCTGTATCTCCTCTTCTGCCACTGTCCCCTTTGAAATGCAGGTTGTGCTCTTAGGGACCAATTCCCCCTTCCTTCCATTCTCTTACTTGCATGCAGATGAAGACGAGCTTTCTTCCTGCACCCACCAAGAGAGGGACTTGCGGTCCCCTATTGGCACCATGAGGCAGATGAGGTCTCTCGCCACCTGCCTCCATCCTTAGCTAGTTAGTTAGTAATCTATCATGTCCCTGCTCTTTCCTATCCAAAGTGTCCTTCTCAAATAAAGAGAGGAGTATTTCTCTTCTAGGGGCTGCAGTGGCTCAGTGGTGAAGATGCTGAACTGCAGACCGGAAGGTCAGTAGTTTGGCAGTTTGAGACCCGAGTGCCGCGCGACAGAGTGAGCTCCCATCTCTGGCCCCAGCTCCTGCCAGTCTAGCAGTTCGAAAGCAAGAAATTGCAAGTAGATAAAAAGGTACCGCTTCGGTGGGAAGGTAACAGCGTTCCGTGCATCTTGGCATCTAGTCATGCCGGCCACATGACCATGGAAATGTCTTCGGACAGCGCTGGGTCTTCGGCTTGGAAACGGAGATGAGCAGCGAACCCCTAGAGTTGGATTCGACCGGCTGTCGAGCAAGGGAAAACCTTTACCCTTACCAATTTGTCTTCTAAACTTGCAACGTGCCTCTGTGTAGCGCTGCAAACTGAGTAACCTGGTAAAGTGACGCTGCTGCGTTTGTAGCTTTGTTTAAGCAACCTGCTAACTAACGGGGACTGGACTAACCACACCGGTTAAGCTCAATATTCACACCCCATCCAAAATGACAAGAAAGCTTAATAATGAAGAAGACGAAGCGTTTTATGGACAATGGAAAGATTTCAAAGACTATCTTGAGAAAAACTGGGACGTTAAAAATAAATTGATTTGCTTCGATAGCTATTAAGGAGAAAACAAGAAAAAGAATGATAAGATTGTTAAAATGTTACCTAATTTGATAATGGAAGTGAAATATTTTGCTAACGGTAATTAGATAATAGAGTTTATAAGGGGGTAAGAGCATTGCGGGAAGCCTTGTACCGGGGAGGGTGGGGAGGAAAGAAAAAGGTATGTGATACCTATAAGATGTAATTTTTAATATGTGAAACATACTCTATAATAAATGGTTTAAATTAAAAAAAAATATTCACACCCCATCATCGTGGAGGGATGCTTTCTCGAGCAGGTCCGGGACCACTCCGCTCGACCTGGAAATGACATGCCTTTGCGGCAATCAGTCTGTAGGGAATTACGGCTGAGTTCGGCAGTAAGCGACCCTCGAAACGTAAGGCCGTAATGCCGAGAGAGCGACCGCTCGGGAAGAGGAGCCAACCACCAGCAAGTCCTGGCTGCGAAAGAGAAGCCGCCTGCTCTCTGGGAACGGGGCTGCCCCTGGGAATGACACATCCTTGCCGCTGGAGGTAATCAGGGAGACAGAGCGAGTGCCTTAGAAGAAGCATCTGAGCTATTAATACCTGCTTGCAAAGGGGGAAAGCTACAAAAACAAGACGCGGGGGAGCGTGCGCGTCTGCAGAGCTATTCATCTGCACTGCCGCGTGCAGCTGCGGGGCGCTAGAGGCTCTTTCGGGAGCCGCCGTTGTTGTGGGGGGAAGTGCAGACCCAGAGCACCCGTTTTGCTCTGTTAACGTGGAACGGCTCTGTTGTGTCCTGGGATCAGAAGGCAGAGCTGGCGAAATACAGCCAAGCTTCGCTCTCTGAGAACAATAGGGACTAGGTTCCTGAGCTCGCCAGTAGAGAACCAATGGCAGCATTGGCGGGCGATTCAAACCCGCCAATAGGAATATGGGGCCGTCCCCCCTAACTGTATATAGTTGGCCTCCGGCCGTTACTGTTTGTTCTTGTCTTGTGTGAAGTACGAATAAACGCGTCTTCTCTTATGTCGTCGTCCGAGTCATGAGGCCCGAAACCCAGTACTTTACAGGCTCTCAGCCCAAAGGAGGACAGCCTCCCGAAGAAGCACTCGGCCTCGGGACAAGCTCCGGACGTTTAGAAGGCTCCGCTTGCAGCAGAAACGCCCTGCTTGTGTTTTTGATGCATTATTCACCCAAAAGCGTTTTTGAGTTTTCGTGGGAAAGCGCGGCTGTAAATCGCTAAGCAAACCAGTGCGGGGAAGGAACTTGGGATTCGGTGTGTAGTCGGAGGTGTCCTGGGAAGTTCAAACAGCCTGGGAGCGAGCTGAGGCTAGGGTTACCAACTCTGGGTCGGGGGATTCCTGGAGATTTTTTTTGGAGGGTGGAGCCTGGAGAGGGCGGGGTTTGGGGAGGGGAGGGGCCTCAGCAGGGTATAGTGCCACACAGTGCCCACCCTCCAAACCAGCCATTTCCTCCAGGAGAACTGATCTCTGTAGCCTGGAGGCCAGTTGTAATTCTGGGGGGTCTCCAGGTCCCGCCTGGAGGTTGGCAACCCTAGCCATGCCCCACACCCCAGGCTGATCCCCATGGCAGCTGGCCGCATGCCAAAGACGCTCAGCGCAGAGCCAGGCAGCGGCTGAATGGATCAGATCCAGGACCTTTCCCTGTGAGTTAGAGGACCAGCCCATTCCTAGCTGTCCCGGTTTCCCCCGGCATGATGTTCTTCATCCGTCTTTCTCTGGAAGAAGGCCGATAAAAGTGCTTTTAGAGAGGCAATCTGTCAAAGAGCCCCGGTCGAAGCTTCCGGGAATGGAACTCAGAGGGCCTCGTGCACTTGGATGGTTGACAAAGCAATTTGGAATCCTATTTAGAGGAACATTATTTACAGCAGGGGTCCCCAGTCTTTTTGAGCCTGTGGGCGCCTTCGAGATCCTGCCGCACTGTGGTGGGCACAGGCACAAAACGGCTGCCTCAGGAGGAGGAACCAACTGCAAAATGGCTGTTGAGTTTACCTTCAATCACGCAATGAGGATCCTTCATAGACTCATAGAATTATAAGAGTTGGAAGGGACCTCCAGGGTCATCTAGTCCAACCCGCTGCACAAGGCAGGAAATTCACAAATACCTCCCCCTCCACACCCACAGTGACCCCTCTTCCATACCCAGAAGGGGGAGGGGGTCCCTCCAGGGTCCCTGGCCCAACTGGCCTGGAGAAAATTGCTTCCTGGCCCCGAAATGGCAATCAGTATTTCCTCGGGTGTGTAAGAAAGGGCCACAAGAACTCACAAGAACTAAGCACTGAGGCAGCCCTTCCTGCCCTCCCTTCTTGAAAACCCAGTTTGGTGTAGTGGTTGAGTGTGCGGACTCTGATCTGGGAGAACCGGGTTTGATTCCCCATGCCTCCACTTGCACCTGCTGGATGACCTTGAACAAGTCATAGTTCTGGCACAGCTGTCCTTGAAAAAGAGCAGTTTCTGTCAGAGCTCTCTCAGCCCCTCCTACCTCACAGGGGGTGTCTGTTGTGGGGAGGGGAAGGGAAAGGACTTTGTAAGCCCCTCTGAGACTCTGAGTGAAGGGCAGGGTATAAATCCAATCTCCCTCCTCCTCCTCCTCCTCCTCCTCCTCCTCCTCCTCCTCCTCCTCCTCCTCCTCCTCCTCTTCTTCTTCTTCTTCTTCTTCTTCTTCTTCTTCTTCTTCTTCTTCTTCTTCTTCTTCTTCTTCTTCTTCTTGTGATCTGCCTCAGTTCACAGAATCCACATTGCCGTCAGATGGCCATCCAGCCTCTGTTTGAAAACCTCCCAAGAAGGCGAGCCCCCACCTCCCGAGGAAGCCTGTTCCACTGAGGAACCGCTCTGACTGTCAGGGAGTTCTTCCTAATGTTTGGCCGAAAACTCTTCTGATTTACTTACAACCCGTTGGTTCTGGTCCGACCTTCTGGGGGGCAACAGAAAACAACTCCACGCCGTCCTCCGCGCCATGCCAAAGCAACATAGTTAAAAATCTGCAGAGTCAATCAAATCTCCAGCAGCCAATCAGAAGCCTTGCTGGGCAAAAGCCCCAACTGGTCCAGCCCACTTTCTAAAAACACTTGGGGGGGGGGAGCACGGCACCTGCAGGGACCATTTTGAAGACTCCTGGTTTGCAGTATTTTAGGGAACTCAGAGGCCACCTCTCCAGAGACCGGCTTGAGGTGGCTCACCAAGAAGAACAATTTGATGAAAATAATAAAAGCATAATAAATTATTAATATTAAAGGTAAGTTGGGGAATAAAAACAACAAGGAAGACTCTGAGCAGCCAATAACCACCAAACAATCCTCAGGTTAGAAGCAGACCACAAAAACAGCTTAAAAACAGAAAGCCCCAGCTGAACATCTGGATAAGAAGAAATATGTCTGGTGCTTAAAAGGCAATAAGGCCCACGTGGGCCTCAAGGGGGAGGGCCTTCCAAAGGCGCAGGGCCACCACTGAGAAAGCCCCGTCTCTAGTAGCTACCGGCCTCTCCTCTGCAGGTGGGGCCATGGAGAGCATGACTTGGGAAGAGGATCTTAGCTGCATGTTCGGACAGTGAAACAGACAAATGCATAAACACAAACACAATTTCAACAGGAAAGAAGAGAGTTTACAAATAAATAGGGCATGGTTTCCTGTTCTGAAAAACACAAAAGGCTCTACTTCTGACAATAGCACTACAGATAAGGTTAGAATTTCAACAGCCAGTTCACATACAAAAGAACCTCCTCAGGAAACAAGAAACCTCCTCAGGAAACAATCCATGTGCAAAAGAACCTCCTCAGGAAACAATCCATAGACAAAAGGACCTCCTCAGGAAAGCTCCTCCGTTAGAATGTCCATAGCCCGGGGAACTGCTACAAGATAATGACTCGGCCCTACCCCACCTTCCGGCATAGATATAAATTACCTGCCTACCATTTTTCTACTCACCTTGACACAGAGAGTACTCCATCTTTCTGTGTTATACCTCTGAGGATGCCAGTCACAGCTACTGGCGAAACGTTAGGTTCTACAATGCTAAGACCACGGCCACACAACCTGGAAAATCTACAGCAGCTAGTGAAACAGACAGTTGTGTGTTTGGGCACTTCCACACATGTTGAATAATACACTTTCAATCCACTTCCAATGCATTTTAGTGATTGTTCGGAAGCATCTGGCGTATCTCCCTGCAGATTTTAACTGTGGGTTTTTATGCCAGACATAACGTGATGTAATATTGAACTGACCACTAGAGGGAGCAGCAAAATATGTTTGGGAAAAAGCCCCAAAGCAGCAGGAACACACAAGCAAGGAGAATGAGAATACGGGGGAAACCCACAGTAAAAACCAGATGCAAAGCAGATTATTCGGTTTTTGTGGAAGCTTGCACTGAAGTGATTATTCATGCTGGCATGAAGCAGTTCCGAGATCAGCTTAAATCAAGGCGCCTACTGGCACCCGCCCAAGGTACGCTGTACATTATTCGGACTTTAAAAGACAGAGCTACTTAGTTCAGAGGTCCAGAAAATTCTGCGCCACTTAGAATGCTGCCTCTGTGTTCCACACATCCTGATCCAAAGCACTTACCTTGGGCATCTTGCGGAGGTTGGGAGACAGCTTCAGGCAGGTCACGTGGCCACGGTCATCTCCGATGATGACGATGGGGTAGATGGCGTTGAACTGGATGTGGGTGATCTTGTTCTTCTTCTTGGCGACCACGGCCTGGCTGCAGATGGGCTCGTATTTGTTGACGCTCAAGTCGAACACGTGGGCCTGGCAAAGGAAAAAGGGGGCAGACGCATTCATGGAGGAAGGCAGCAGAGAACAGAAGAACACAAGAGAAGCCAGTGTTGGATCAGGCCAATGGCCCATCCAGGCCAACACTCTGTGTCACACAGCGGCCAAAAACACCAGGTGCCATCAGGAGGTCCAGCAGTGGGGCCAGGACACTAGAAGCCCTCCCACTGTTGCCCCCCAAGAACCAAGAATACAGAGCCTCACTTGCCCTAGACTGAGAGTTCCTACCTATAACTTGTGGCTAATAGTCACTGATAGACCTCTGCTCCAGATGTTTATCTAATTCTCTCTTGAAGCCGTCCATGCTTGTAGCTTCCACCACCTCCTGTGGCAGTGAATTCCACGTGTTAAAAACTCTTTCGGTGAAGAAGGACTTCCTCTTATCTCCTCTAACCCGACTGCTCAGCAATTTCATGGAGTGCCCACGAGATCTTGTATAGTGAGAAAGGGAGGAAAGAGGGAACAATGTACAGGAGAGCTCAAGAAACAGGCTTGATGGAACCAAAGGTGAGGTTCAGTAGCCTGACAGCAGAGCGGCAAGACCTTGTCAGGTAGCCCTGTCATGTATTTGGAATGTAAGGGAGTACTTTCTCCTCTGAGTTTCTCACCAGTTCTTTTCACTGTGCACTTGTTATCAGATGTCTGACCTTGTGGTGTCTCAGCCTGTCAGGCACTACACTGGGAAACAACGGCTTTTACATTGTTTTTCTCTTCTGCCTGCTTGCTTTGCCCGTGGGCGCGAATTATAATCATTGGCTTCACTTAGACCAGGGGGTTGTTTAAATTCACTATAAGTCAGGGGCCTCCATTATCCACAGCCATTCCTGACACGAGCTGTGTATGCACCTATAGTTATGATTTACCAATAAACAGAATCTTCTTATAAAGCCCTGACTTGTGTAATCTGACTAAGGAGCCTGACAGACCTGTGGGGACCCATTGTAAGTTTTCTTGGAAGACCTTTGAGGAAAGAGACTCCACAAGCTCTCTGGGTGTGTGTGCTTTCTGATACTGAACTGTGATGCCCAGCAGTGTTCCCTCTAAGCTGAGTTAGTGTGAGCTAGCTCACAGTTTTTTAGCCTCCAGCTCACACATTTTTGCCTTAGCTCAGGAAGGAGGGCTCCAGACCAAGCTAATTTATACAGTAGGCAAATCGCTCGCTCATAACTTTAATGCCAGCAGCTCACAAAGTAGAATTTTTGCTCACAAGACTCCACAGCTTAGAGGGAGGATTGATGTCCAGCTATCAGGACAGAACTGGAAAGAGCACGCGAGATCGGCTACTGCAGGGTTCCCCAGCCTGGAGATTCGAGGGTGGTGCCCGGGGGGGTGGGGTTTAGGAAAGAAAGGGACCTCGGCACGGCAGGGTATAATGCCATGCAGTCCGCCTTCCAAAGCAGCCCTTTCCTCCAAGAGAAGAGGAATGAATGTTTTGAACGAATGAATCATAAGTAAATAAGCCATCGGCGTAGTCTGGTGATCAGCTGTGATTCTGGGAGATCTCCAGCCCACGCCTGGAGGCTGGCAACCCTGAGACAGACCCATACAAGCGGTCCTCTATCCCTGCAACTGTAACCATAAAGCGAGGGGCGCCTAAGGCCACATCCTCCTCTTCCCATCTTCACACAGAGTCTTCCATTACACGAACTTCCCCGTCGTTAGGTAAAGGTAAAGGTTCCCTTGCTCGAAAGCCAGTCGGATCCGACTCTAGGGTTGCAGTGCTCATCTCCGTTTCAAAGCCGAAGAGCCAGCGCAGTCCCAAGACGTTTCCGTGGTCATGTGGCCGGCATGACTAAACACCAAGGCGCACGGAATGCTGTTACCTTCCCACTGAAGTGGTACCTATTTATCTACTTGCAATTTCTTGCTTTCGAACGGCTAGGTTGGCAGGAGCTGGAACTAGAGATGGGAGCTCACTCCGTCACGCAGCACTCTTGGGTCCCCTTCGTTATCCACGATGTAATTCTGTGAAGGCCATGTGCCCTACGCTCTCTGTCACCCAAGGGCACATTTCTGCTTACCAACATAAAACAGGATGAAGGATCCTGCAGAGGCCCCCCTGCCCCGACCTGTTCCACCGCCTGAGGACAAGGACGTCGCCCCGCCAATGTCAGCCTCGGCAACGACAAGGCACAAGCATAAAAATAATCTGGAACCTTCCTTAGCATCGTAGACTCTTAATTGCCAAGAACGTAGCATAATCAGGCAATCAGGGTTTTTTTAAGTCGAGGTCCAGGCCGGGATTCATGCTTGCTGCCTGGGCTGTACCGGGGCCTTGATAAGACAATCAGGAGAAACTGCAGCAGTAATTAATTGCGGGGCGGGTGGGGGACAGGACTCTCACTCGAATAATGGGCTTCCCGACAGAGAAAGAAAAAACACGGTGTGTGTGTGTGTTTAAGTGCCGCCAAGCGGCTTCCAATTTAATGGTGACCCAATGAATTAATTACCTCCGAAACCGCCTATCTTTAACGTCTTTACTCAGGTCCTGCAAAGGGCGGGCCGCGGCCTCCTTGACTGAGTCGATCCGTCCCGTGTTGGGTTTTCTTCTGCTGCTTTCAACTTTTCCTAGCCTTGGGCTGCGATCCGACGCACAGTTAGACCCGACGCGGGTGCGAACGCCGGCCGGATTTAAAGGGCGTGATCGAACATCTGGGAAGCGACCCACGGCCATCGCCAACCCGTTCGGCTCCATCGCAGAAGCGGAGTTAAAAGACGCTGGGGGGAAATCTGGTAGGAAACAGGTTGCAACGGGCCACAGATGGACTTTCCCGTGTCTGATCGCTCAAGCACGCTCTCGTGCCGCCGAGATGGTCCGATCAGGCCATCCCGACTGTGTGCCATTGTTCCCCCCCTTCGCAGTATGTGCATCACTGCAAACTCCACAGGGAGCCCTCAGTGCGGATTCCTCATTTAAGTGCACGGGCGGAAAACGGCACCAAAAAACCCGACCCACCCACACTTGTGTTTGATCCCATACTGACGGGGGGCACCTGTAGCTTCGAAGGGAGGTGTGGTCGTACAACTGTGGGTCAAATTCTTCCAGAGGAAATAGCCTCGCTCCCCCTCCCCCGTTTTATCTGGTGCGTGTGGCCGCGCCCTTATTGTCTTTTCCAGTGATTCTTGTCTTCTCGTGATGTTGCCAAATTACGATAGCCTCAGTTGGGTCACTTTAGCTTCTAGGGAGAGTGAAATCTGTGACTGTGACTATGACATAGAGGTAAAATAAGACAGCCATAAAATTTGTGTATCGTTTAGATAAAAGACTGAAAGAACCTAATTGCCATGCATTTTATGCTCCTTATAAAGTAAAGGTAAAGGTTCCCTTGCTCGAAAGCCAGTCGAATCCGACTGTAGGGTTGCGGTGCTCATCTTCGTTTCAAAGCCGAAGAGCCAGCGCTGTCCGAAGACGTTTCCGTGGTCATGTGGCTGGCATGACTAAACACCAAGGCGCACGGAACGCTGTTACCTTCCCACTAAAGTGGTACCTATTTATCTACTTGCAGTTTCTTGCTTTCGAACTGCTAGGTTGGCAGGAGCTGGAACCAGAGACGGGAGCTCACCCCGTCATGCAGCACAGCACTCATGGGTCTTGAACTGCTGAACTATTGACGTTCCACATCCTGCAGTTCAGCGTCTTAACCCCTTGAGCCACTGCAGCTCTTGGGCACAAAATCTAGCCACCCGTCGTGTTGTCTGGTGGTTCCTGTCAGACATGAGGACCAGGGTTCAAATCCCCTCTCTGCCGCAGAAGCCCAGTGGGAGGCCTTGGTCCAGCCACTGTTCCCCAGCCTGACCTCCCTCGCAGGGCTGTCGTGGGGATTCCACGTGGGAGGGGCAGGCAAACCACCCCCGGGTTCCTTGAAAGATCGGTAAGATTTGATTCCTGACAGGTCTTACTTGAGAGGCAAAAGCGGGGATTGGGCTGTAACTGGGTCAAGAAAGCAGCACGGAAGGAAGAGGACTCTCAGTCTTTCCTCCCGGGAATTTCCCCTGATTTAAAAGCACTCTCCCTGCCAAACTCGCTCTCTGGCAGTCTCTCTGGTCTGTCTTCATCTCTCCTTCCCTGCGAGGGGCTCAGGACAGGCTGGGCGGACGGGGGCTGTCTCATCAAATACAAAATAGTATACACGAGCCCCAAAAGCACGGTATGAATAACGCAATCCAAGACACTATGCTGGAGTGCAAAGAAAGGAAGGCTATTTACATGACACAGAGGCAGGGAGAAGTCGGGGAGGGAGGCAGGAAAGGCAGAGGGGCTTCCAAGCTGTTGCGGCAGACGACTCAGCCTCCGGGGCAGGACTCGTATCTGCAGGCAGCTGCCACCACGTGGCCCTGACAGACGGATGCTCTTCCGAAGGGGACGAGCACAGAGAGGTCAGGGATGAAGGGGGAGGCGTCGCTGAGTGACGCCTGGGGTCGGCTCGGGATGACGATGCCCTCTGGACCACGCTGGTTCCTACCGGCCCCCTTCCCCGTGTGCTTCGATGGCCCCTCTTTTAGAAGAAGAAGAAGAGATTGGATTTATACCCTGCCCTTCACTGCCCAAAGGTGTCTCAGAGCGGCTTACAAACTCCTTTCCCTTCCCCTCCCCACAACAGACACCCTGGGAGGTCGGCAGGGCTGAGAGAACTCTAACACAAACTGTCCTTGAGAGAACAGCTGTGCCAGAGCTTGTGACTGACCCAAGGTCACATCAGCAGGTGCAAGTGGAGGAGTGGGGAATCAAACCCGGTTCTCCCAGATAAGAGTCCGCGCACTGAACCACTACACCAAACTTTTACGGGAGCCTGTCCCTGTTTGGCCATTTGGGGATGCCTTTTTCAGAAGATGGGGCCACAGAATACAGCGGAAAGACCGTGCCGCCCCTGCGAGGACGACTCCAGAGAGAAGGGGTTTAAACTTTAAACCTTCTCTTCGCTTCCCTCCCCAGCCCGCCTTGGCAGGCCTGCTAGGGAAGGGAAGGGGGGCTTTTGAAGATGCCGCCCGCTCTTTCTGCTTCCCCTTCTGAGATCACTTCCGGTGACATCAGGGGGCGTGGCGTATGCTAATGTGTCATATGCTAATGAGCTCCTGCACCTCTTTTTCTACTAAACGACCCCTGATTGCCAGTATGTCATTATTCACAGATTTCATCACTCCTAAAAATTTTAACCTGCTCAATATTTTTGTTGTTGTTCAGTTGCACAGTCGAGTCCGACTCTTCGCGACCCTATGGACCACATCACTCCAGGCCCTCCTGCCTTCTGTTGTGCTCTGGAGTTTGCTCAACTCCAGGTTCATTGCCTCGATAACACTGTCTGACCATCTCATCCTTTGCCGTCCCCTTCTTCTTTGACCTTCAATCTTTCCCAGCATCCGGGTCTTCTCCAGTGAATGCTCCCTTCTCGTTTGGTGGCCAAAGTATTTGAGCTTCAGCTTCAGGATCTGGCCTTCCAGGGAAGAGTCAGGGTTGATTCCTTTTAGGATTGACTGATTCGATCTCCTTGCAGTCCAAGGGACTCTCCAGAGTCTTCTCCAGCACCCTAATTCAAAAGAATCTATTCTTCGGCGCTCGGCCGTCCTTATCGTCCAACTCTCACAGTCATATTCCCCTCTTCTATTCCACTGAGCCAGTTTCCACACCTTTCCCCCAAGCACAATAATTTTGGACTTCTGGAAATTTAGGGTCAGTTTGTTTAACTCCCAATAAGTCAGGAAGCAGAAGACAGACGAGCCGCCAGACTTCCTCTGAACACCATCGGAATCCCGGGCGAGTCAGACATAAAGCTGAAACGTGATAACCTGGCAGCGATGGATGGAATCGATACCGCAAAGGTGAGGGATGAATTAATGCGGAGGTGACCTTTCTATCCTGACGTGAATCGTGCCACGTGGCTTCTGCTTGTCCTCATGACAGATTCATTCCCCTTGCTCCTTTCCTTTGCCAGAGCAAAATGCTGTGCTCGCTGACAAAGCCCAGGGGGATCCAGAGTTTGTGAGCCCTTCGGGTGGGGGGATTCATTTAGCAACAGCTGAGGGGATGTAACCCCAAGATACACTCCGGCGTCTGTTGCCCTGTGGCAGCTACTGTTGCCAGGCCCGAAAGCCGTAATGTGGAGCAAAAGGGAATCCTTGGATACGATCCTCCAGGACCCATGCCAGTGGCGGGAGAGTTGACAAGGAGAACTTTTTCCTCCCTCTTCCAAAATACAAGAACTCGAGGGCATCCAATGAAGCTGATGGGCAGTAGGTTCAGGACGGACAGAAGGAAATACTACTTTACGCAGAGAGGGATTAAAATATGGAATTTGCTGCCGGAGGATGTCGTGATGGCCACAGGAATGAACAGCTGTAAAAGGGGATTAGATAGATCCATGGCTACTAGTTACGGCAACTGAGGGGACCTTCCCCATTCAGAGGCACTGATCCTCCGAATCCAGAGCCAGGAGGTAATATCGGGGGAAGGCCTCGGTCTCTATGCCCTGTTGCTGGCTGTCCAGAGGAACTGGCGGGCCACTGTGTGAGATGGGATGCTGGCCTGGATGGACCACTGGTCTGAGCCAGCAGGGTCTTCTGAAGTTCTTATGAAGGCCTTTGCCTCCCTGCCCTGTCGCTGGCCCTCCAGAAGAACTGGTTGGCCCCTGTGTGAGACAGGAGGCTGGACTAGATGGACCCTCACTGGTCTGATCCAGCAGGGCTCTTCTGATGTTCTTCTCAGGGGAAGGTCTCGGCCTCTGTGCCCTGTTGTTGGCCCTCCAGAGGAACTGGCTGGCCTCTTTGTGAGATAGGATGCTGGACTAGATGGACCCTCACTGGTCTGATCCAGCAGGGCTCTTCGTATGTCCTTAAGTTCTTTAGGCAAAAATCTGTCTCACTTGGAGTAAGAAGGGAGCGGAGAGGCTACGGCTTATTGGTTGAGCATCTGCTTGGCATGCAGAAGGTCCCAGGTTCAATCCCTGGCATGTCCAGTTAGAATGTCCAGGTCATAGGTGACGTGAAAGACATCCATCTGAGATTCTGGAGAGCCACTGCGGGTCTAAGTAGACAATACTGACATGGATGGTGAAGCCTCATTTGGAGTGTAGTGATGTAGGCCTATGACACCTGCACATCTTATTTCAGATTTTCAGAGCAGTAAGCCCTTCAGCGGACAGCGGAAGACAGGAGGGCCTGGCGTAATCTGGTCCATGGGGTCGCGAAGAGTCGGACAAGACTGTGCGGCTGAACAACAACAACAAAGCCCTTTAATCTTGCCTTCGGATTCTGTGCCCACCTTATGCACCATTCTTTCCCCTTGGGTGTACTTATTCTGCAGCTACAGTAAAAAAGCCCCACACTTTTCCAAATCGGGTGGAATGTCACTTGTGACGCATGGGGGGGTTGACGTCCAAAGTTTGTTTGTTTGTTAATTTACGCAATTGCCCTATCGCAGCTACGCAGTAGAGTCCAGTAAGCACCTTCCATATAAATCCTCGTGGTTCAGGTTTTGCGCTTGCATTTCAGCATTCGTTCACTGAATGAAAAGGAACAGAAAGGAAGGAAGGCAAAGGGGGGACAACCCGATGTTGAAACTGACCAGACATTTTTTTTTTTTTTTGAAACTGACAAGCAGCTGTGAATTTTGGTGTCGTGGTTAAGGTGCGCGGACTCTAATCTGGGAGAACTGGGTTTGATTCCCCACTCCTCCACTTGCACCTGCTGGATGACCTTGGGCTAGCCATAGTTCTGTCAGAGCTGTTCTCTCAAGGGCAGTCCTGAAAAGAGCTCTCTCAGCCCCACCTGCCTCACAGGGTGTCTGTTGTGGGGAGGGGGAGGGAAAGGAGATTGTAGGCTGCTCTGAGACTCCTTCGGGTAGTGAAAGGCGGGGTATAAATCCAATCTCTTCTCTTGTTTTCCATACCGCCAAGCACTAGGGGATTCTCTGCTGTGTTATTGGCCACTGTGAAAAATGCAAAAGAGTCATACAGTCTCATGGTATGGGGGGAATATGTTGAGTGTATGGAACGCATGGTAGAACCCACTGACACTGCTGGCGCCGCAAGCTGTGATCGTTGGCAACATGTTCGTGTGTCTGTACATGCACATTTGCCTGTGCGAAGCCAGCTGCAACTCCACCACGCTTTGCGCAGGGCTGCAGTTAGAACTTTTCCAGTCTTGTGCCACTAATTAAAAAAAAAAACGGGGGGGGGTATTTTTACTGATTCCCTACGGCAGCTGCATAGTGGTGCTAATTCCCTGCCTTCCCTTGCAAATTTGCCTGGTTTTCTCTTTGTGATTCTCTAATTTGATCCTGCACCCTGGCGGTTTTTTAGGATCTGTGCAGATGGTGCTCTGTGCAATCCAGCCGAGTCTTCCTCATTTCCTGCTGCCATCTGCTTTTCCCAGCGTTCTCGTCTTTTCCAGTGACTCTCGTCTTCTCTTAATGTGACCAAAGGACAACAGCCTCAGTTCAGTCGTTTTAGCTCTAAGGAGAGTTCGGGTCCATCCCGCAAAGGACCGGGCGGCACTGAGGTTGCAGAGGTCCTTCTGCCTCAGGCCTGGGCAGCTGCTATCAGTTCACCTTCCTGAACTAGATGGATTGGCACCAGAGAAGGCCACTTAGTATGTGCGCACACAGATGAACATATGGAGCAGAGGTCCATCAGTGGCTATTAGCCACAAGGTATAGATGGGAACTCTCAGTCTGGGGCAGGTGATGCCCTCTATTCTTGGTGCTGGGGGGGCAGCAGTGGGAGGGCTTCTAGTGTCCTGGCCCCACTGCTGGACCTCCTGATGGCACCTGGGATATTTTGGACCACTGTGTGACCCAGAGTGTTGGACTGGATGGGCCATTGGCCTGATTCAACATTGGCTTCTCTTATGTTCTTATGTTCACACTGAATGCATAGCCAAGCGTTTGGGCGGAGCGGTGAAGGATTCATTTCAGTCCTTTTCCTTTTCAAATGCAATTATACAGCCATATGAGAATTCTACTGCTATACTGCGTAAACTAGGTGTCCCCAACCTTTTTGAGCCTGCAAGTACCCTTGGAATTTTGATAAAGGGTGGTGGGCACAGCCACAAACTGGTTGCTGCAGGAGAAGAAGAAGAGAGAGAGAGATTGGATTTATACCCCGCCCTTCACTACCCAAAGGAGTCTCAGAGTGGCTTACAAACTCCTTTCCTTCCCCCTCCCCACAACAGACACCCTGTGAGGTAGAAGAAGAAGAAAAGATTGGATTTATACCCCGCCCTTCACTACCCAAAGGTGTCTCAGAGCGCCTTACAAACTCCTTTCCCTCCCCCTCCCCACAACAGACACCCTCTGAGGTAGGTGGGACTGAGAGAGCTCTTTCAAGAACTGCCCTTTCCAGAACTATGGCTTGCCCAAGTTCATCCAGCAGGTGCAAGTGGAGAAGTGGGGAATCAAACCCAGTCCTCCCAGATTAGAGTCCACGCACTTAACCACTACACCAAACTGGCTCTCATCAAACTAGCCACAAAATGGTTGCTGCCGGAGGCGGAGCCAGCCACAAAACAGCTTACCTTCAATCACACGGTGGAGATCCTTGTGCTGTGGGGTCTGAAAGCAGCCATTTTAACAACCTGCACCATCAAATCTCCAGTGTCTAATGAGAAGCCTTGCTGGGCAAAAGCCCCACCCGGCCCCACCCACTTTTTAAGGATGCCCAGCGGGTGCCAGGAAAGGTATCAGTGGGCACCCTCATGCCCACGAGCTCTACATTGGGGGCCCCTGGCAGAAACATTCAAATTTGTCATAAAAGCAAGATGACTTGTCACGTTTGGCCGGAGGAATCTACTTAGAGAAAGGGCACTGTTGTGTCCTCAGGGAAGACCGCACAGGCGGTCGGAGGCAGAACGTGGTCAGGCGAAGGACCCGAGCTTCGTCTCCAGAGACAATAGCCCACACGTATCCCTAGCGCACACCTGTCGGGAGGCTAGAATCCTAGAAGGGACCTATGGGTTTAAGGATGCACTGTAAATATCCCATCACAGGGTGTGTGTGTGTGTGTTTGGGTGTGGCGTGACTTAGGAATATAAGCCAGTCTGCGAGCCGGCAAGAGCGTTGTCAGGTAAACCTGCCATCATTGCATAGGTGGGGGAGGAGAGAGGAGATGGATTCCACAGCTCTGGGATGCGGGAGTAACACCCAAGTCTCCAGAGCCTCTAATTTACTGTGTCTACGCTGTGTCTTATCTAAACGGCTAGCCTTGGGTCCCAGGCCTCTTTGGCCTCTTGCAGACATATCTGGTAGCCGTTAATTTTCTTCTTACTGCGCGCAGGGAAATGTAACCATTGGCTTGTAGTGGGGGGCATTTCAAGGGGGCTATAACTGATGCTGTTTTGTATCTCCCAGCATCACTGACAATGAAGGTGTCCATGTTGCTCTAGTTTAGTCTTAATAAACGCTATCTTCTTATGAAGCCTGGTGTCTGACTGACTATCTGGAGATCTTGACAGGCATCTCTTGTTCTGCCATCTACAATAAAGTACGAGCTGACATCTCTCCGCTGTGCATCAGGCTCAGTACTTTACAGGCAGCATCTGGCCGACTCTCAGGAAACACTGACAGAAAACACAAGCTGGGCTGGAGGGAGGAGGAGTCAAAGTGACCCCAAAGTCCATCAAACTGCGGACACGTCCGAGGCAGAGCAAACCGCGGTGGAAACTCTCTGCACCCTAGGCTATCAGCCGGGCTCACCTTTCGCACGACCGGAGCCAACCTCTTCATTAAGAGGCCGAGCGCCGCGGCCTGCTTTCCCACCGGAGACGGTGCCCAAACAGGCAATCTTCAGAAGACGGGAAGACGGGGAGGGGCCTCAAAGGACTCCTTAGCCGCGGAGAGTGTCCTGGCAGGGCCCCTGGGCAGATACTTAACATCTGCTCGACACTGTGCCGTGTGGAATAGACCCAGTCGGACGACAGGCGCCACGATCGGCAGTTCACAGAAGTCAACCGCCTTGCGAAGGATGCTGAAATCTCTTGTTAGCCTACCGAGACCGGCTTTCTTCTGACCTTTGCTCTGTCTAGAAGCCAGCTCCAGACTGGGTAATAAACAGGATTTGATCGGCCTAACAGGAAAAAAATAATTCCGGCAAATGGGGACTTACGGCTCGTTCTCTGCACCGCACAGGCGGGAGATGGGAGAAAGTAGGGTTCCCAACCTCCAGGTGGGCCCTGGAGCGCTCCCGGAATTACAACCGATCTCCAGACGACAGAGGTCAGTTTCCCCTGGAGGAAATGGCTGCTTTGGAGGGGGGGGGAATGCATGGCACTGTACCCAGCTGAGGCCCCTCCCCTTCCTCAACCCCACCCTCACCCCCCAAATCTTCATGAATTTCTGAACATGAAGATGGCAATCCTAGGAAAAAGGAAAGAGCAGAGATCTTAAAAAGAGCAAAGAGACCAGCAGCCAGTTTGGTGTAGTGGTTAAGTGCGCGGACTCTAATCTGGGAGAACCGGGTTTGATTCCCCACTCCTCCACTTGCACCTGCTGGTGTGACCCTGGGTCATTCACAAGCTCTGGCACAGCTGTTCTCTCAAGGGCAGTCCTCGAAAGAGCTCTCTCAGCCCCACCTACCTCACAGGGTGTCTGTTGTGGGTAGGGGAAGGGAAGGGGTTTGTAAGCCGCTCTGAGACTCCGAGTGAAGGGCGAGGTATCAATCCAATCCCTTCTTCTTCTCTTCAGCCCGCTGCCTCGCTGCAGATTAAGAACCGCCATTCCACAGACTTTGGACCTCGAGAGTTAGTGGTGTAGGGGTTAAAGAGGTGGACGCGGATCCGGGAGACACGGGTTCGAGTTCCCACTCTGCCGTGGAAGCTTGCTGTGTGTCCTTGGGGGCCAGTCACATACGGTCACTCTGACCTATCTCACGGGATATTTGGAAGGAGAAAACGAAGGCGTGTGTGTGGGTGAATCACGTTCTCCATTCTGAACAGAAGGTGGTGGGGGGGAATGTTCTAAATAATTGTTCTAAATAATTAAAGCAGCAGTTGATGTGGCACCTGTGGAACGTTGAAACCTCTTCACGCACTATAGCGCAATAATCCTCATGACGGCCATGTGACGGAAGGCACTGTTGGCGTCATGTTGCAAAGGGGAAGGGGTGAGGCAGAGAGACAAACAAAGGCGGTCTGGGGAAGCTGAACCGAACTATTTAAAAAAGTTAGATCCAAGTGGGGCAGCCGGGTTGGTCTGAAGCAGCAGAAAAAAGTTCGGGTCCGGCGGGGTACCTTTCAGACCCACAGGGACTGGGCTTTCGTGTGCACCCCACACATTCTCAGATAACTCCGATTTTACTAACTAAGGGACAGAGATAGAGAAACCGGGGCTCAGTCGGGCTGCGAGCCAGAACTTGAACCCAGAGCCAAAACAATCACAGGGTTCTACCACAAGTCAGACTTCCAAGCTTAACCACCCCCGGTGGAAGGCAAAATGTCAAAACTTCCACTGCAACACTCTACCCTTCATGAAGTCTGTCTTGGAGTCTTGAAGAAACCCTGAAGGTAGAACCAAGTCTTTTTCAAACAGGGATAATTTGTACGTAGGATGGCCAGCTCTGAGTTTTGGAAACACTTGGGAGATTGGGGAGAAGGTGTTTGGG
The DNA here is from genome assembly GCA_029375565.1 of Gekko gecko. NCBI lineage: Eukaryota > Metazoa > Chordata > Lepidosauria > Squamata > Gekkonidae > Gekko > Gekko gecko. The sequence continues at coordinate 47,756 of JAPDNY010000108.1, read as the reverse complement.
TAGAGGAGGGGCCTCAGCATGTTATAATGTCAGAGAGCCCACCCTCCAAAGCAGCCATTTTCTCTGGGGGAACTGATCTCTGTTGTCCGGAGATCAGTTGTAATAGTGGGTTATCTCCAGGCCTCACCTAGACGTTTAGCAACAAACACATGGGAAACACGACGAGGCTGAGCAAAACGTGGAAAATACTGTTCAGACAAAAACAAAGCGCACAATTCTGATATACTACTATAGCCACGTAGAGACTTTTCTGACTTGTGCATCGCAGCATTTGTGAGCTTTGGTTCCAGGAGAAACAATTTGCCTGAAGAAGAAGTTCTCGAAACACGCAATTTTTGCCTGGGAGGCATGTTGCGGCGTCCTTTTTGAGAGCTAGACAGCCAGAATAATGTTTGCCATGCCTCTTCTTCAAAGCATCTCTATACTGTTGTTGGTTATACTCAGGTTATACTAGGATCTTTATTGTATATGATAAGTATACGATTCAATTAATTAATGATGCTGTAGTAGTATATTAGAATTGTGAGCTTCGTTTTTGTTTGCACGGTATTTTCCACGTTTTGCTCACCCAGAAGTTGGCAACTCTATTTGCATGTTGCCTTGATTTGCATTATTCGGGTTGGTTGAAAGGTGCCTGATAAATATTTGCAATAAAAGTAAAACCATCCGGCACAAAGCTTATTCGGTGCCGAAGAAACATTTGCAAACAAACAGCCGCAGCGCTGACGGGAGCGAGAATTACCTCTGAGAAGACTCACCCCAGGAAGCCAATTTCTGCTTAATTTGTTATACAAAAGAGTCGCTCAGTGCATTTCTGTTGCTCTACAGCAGAAAAGGGCACGCCCGAGTCTTTTGACTGACAGCAAGGAGCACCCGGAATGCTGATGGACTTCCAGAAGGTCGATGCTGAGTTGACAGACTTTCGTCTCTGGAAAGGTTGCAGCCGTTTCAGTGATGAGGAATTAAAAGGCCTGGGTGCGGCAATCCGAGACGCGACCACTACACTCAGCAAAGCACAGGCTGGCTGGGATGGATCCGGTGGTCATTCACCGTGATGGGGATGGCGCTACTGCCACCCACACGAGAATCCCAATGCCAAAGGCTTGGCAGGCAACAAATTCTGAAGCCGGAATTAAGATCGCTGGGGAAAAGATTGACAACCTCAGACATGCGGACAATACCACTTTAATGGCAGAAAGTGAAGAGGACCGAAAGAGCCTCTTGCTCAGGATGAAAGAGCAGAGCGCAAAAGTGGGCTTGAAGCTCAACATCAAAAAAATCATGGCATCCGGCCCCATCACTCCTTGGCAAATAGAAGGAGGAGTCATGGAAGCAGTGACAGACTTCAAGTTCCTGGGATCCAAGATCACTGCAGATGGTGACCGCAGCCATGAAATTAAAAGACGCCTGCTCCTTGGGAGGAAAGCGATGGCAAACCTAAACAGCATGATAAAAAGCAGAGACATCACCCTGCCAACAAAAGTCCATATGGTCAAAGCAATGGTATTCCCCGTAGTAATGTATGGCTGCGAGAGTTGGACAGTAAGGACGGCCGAGTGCCGAAGAATAGATTCTTTTGAATTATGGTGCTGGAGAAGACTCTTGAGAGTCCCCTGGACTACAAGGAGATCAAATCAGTCAATCCTAAAGGAAATCGAACCTGACTGCTCCCTGGAGGGCCAGAGACTGAAGCTGAAGCTCAAATATTTGGGCCACCAAATGAGAAGGGAGCCCTCACTGGAGAAGACCCTGGTGCTGGGAGAGACTGAAGGTCAAAGAAGAAGGGGACGGCAAAGGATGAGATGGTTAGACAGTGTCACCAATGCAACAAACATGAAATTAAGGAAACTCCGGAGCATGACGGAAGACAGGAGGGCCTGGCGTGATGTGGTCCATGGGGTCGTGAAGAGTCGGACTCGACTGTGCAACTGAACAACAACAAAAAGTGCTCTCTCTCATTAAAAAAAAATAAAAATTATTCTCGGCCTTGCAACGTGACAGATGAATCATGGGGCCTTTGGTGTCTGGGAAGCAGGATTGTGGTCATTGCAATGCCCATCTTTTAAAGTACAACCAAGAGCCCAAGGGCCAAACTTGGCCCTGCAGAGGTGGGTTAGTGGTGGGTAGCAGTGATTCTGGGGCCTAGAAATTTGTGGGATGGCCTGAAACCAGTTATTCTCTCTCAGCCCAACCCTCCTCACAGGTGGTGTCAGTTGTGGGGAGGGGAAGGGAAAGGAGTTTGTAAGCCGCTCTGAGACACCTTTCCATAGTGAAGGGCGGGGTATAAATCCAATCTCTTCTTCATCAATAGTGAGAAATACTGAAATAATGAGAAAGCAGTCTCTTTGGGAGAGAACAAATATATATATATATATATATATATTGTACTGGAAGAAGTAAAAACAGAATAGCTTGAGAGGCAGTTTGGTGTCGTGGTTAAGTGCGTGGACTCTAATCTGGGAGAACCAGGTTTGATTCCCCACTCCTCCACTTGCACCTGCTGGATGACCTTGGGCAAGCCATAGTTCTGGCACAGCTGTTTTTGAAAAAAGAGCAGTTTCTGCCAGAGCTCTCTCAGCCCCACCTACCTCCCAGGGTGTCTGTTGTGGGGAGGGGAAGGGAAAGGAGTTTCTAAGCCGCTCTGAGACTCCTCTGGGTAGTGAAGGGCTGGGTATAAATCCAATCTCTTCCTCTTCTTCTACCTCACAGGGTGTCTGTTGTGGGGAGGGGAAGGGAAAGGAGTTTGTAAGCCGCTCTGAGACTCCTCTGGGTAGTGAAGGGCGGGGTATAAATCCAATCTCTTCTTCTTCTTCTTGATGAATTAGACAAAGAAGCAGCTGTTATTCCACAGCATTGTAATTTAGGGGCAAGGGGCGAAGACAGGGTCCGTACTGGCAGAGAAGACGTTCACTTACATTCAAATACAGAATAGCTAATTCGGAACGCCAGCCAAGCCAGGAATAAATTTCTTTCTCCATCAGGGAGGTCTGAGTAGTCCTGCTAGATCTAGTTCCATTTTAGAATTGTTAAAACGAATACAATCAAAATTCTACTAGTGGACGCTGATGGGCTCAACAGGCCTTTTTAGAAACACAGAATAAAGAAGACAACGCCCACACCTACAAAATGACCGGTTTGAAGGAAACTTGCTCTGCGAAATCCAAAATTGTTTCTGGGTTTAGTATTTAAGGGAGAAAGAAACTATGCAGCTGCTCAAACGAATACCACTCTAACACATGGAATATGGATTAATGCTCGGAATTCACTGCCACAGGAGGTGGTGGCAGCTACAAGCATGGGCAGTTTCAAGAGGGAATTAGATAAGCATATGGAGCAGAAGTCCATCAGTGGCTATTAGGTATAGATAGGAACTCTCAGGACAAGTGATCTGGGGAGGGGCGGCAGTGGGAGGGGCTTCTGGTGTCCTGGCCCCACTGCTGGTCCTCCTGATGGCACCTGGTATATTTTGGCCACTGTGTGACACAGAGTGTTGGACTGGATGGGCCATTGGCCTGATCCAACATTGGCTTCTCTTATGTTCTTATATGGAGCAGAGGTCCATCAGTGGCTGTCTGCCACAAGGTATAGATAGGAGCTCTCAGTCTGGGGCAAGGGACGCTCTGTATCCTTGGTGCTTGGGGGGGGTCAACAGCGGGAGGGCTTCTAGTGTCCTGGCCCCACCACTGGACCTCCTGATGGCACCTGGTATTTTTGCCCACTGTGTGACTCAAAAGTGTTGGACTGGATGGGCCATTGGCCTGATCCAACATTGGCTTCTCTTATGTTCTTATATGGAGCAGAGGTCCATCAGTGGCTATCTGCCACAAGGTATAGATAGGAGCTCTCAGTCTGGGGCAAGGGAAACTCTGTATTCTTGGTGCTTGGGAGGGCCAACAGTGGGAGGGCTTCTGGTGTCCTGGCCCCACTGCTGGACCTCCTGCTGGCACCTGGTATATTTTGGCCACTGTGTGACAGAGTGTTGGACTGGATGGGCCACTGGCCTGATCCAACATGGGCTTCTCTTATGTTCTTATTGTTATGTTGAAACGAAAGAGCGAAAGTCCCGGAGCTCCTGAAAGACTAACAACATCTGTGCCAGGGGAGGAGCTTTCCGGAGTCACTGCTCACCACCACAGATTTTGTTAGTCTTTCAGGTGCCCTGGGACACTTGCTCTTTTCTCCTGCTCCAGACAGACTGACACAGCCGCCTGTCTTGATCTACAGAGAACAAAGTCTGAGCCCCGTGGCACCTTTAAGACCAACAAAGATTAAAGTTCTCTAATGTGGGAGAACTGGGTTTGATTCCCCACTCCTCCCCTTGCAGCTGCTGGATGACCTTGGGTCAGTCACAAGTTCTTTCAGAGCTGTTCTCTCAATAGCAGTTCTCTCAGAGCTCTCTCAGCCCCACCTACCTCACAGGGTGTCTGCTGTGGGGAGGGGAAGGGAAAGGAGTTTGTAAGCCACTCTGAGACTCGGAGTGAAGGACGGGGTATATATCCAACTTCTTCTTCCTGGAGGTTGGCAGCCCTTGGACTACCACTGAGGAAATCTGCTTCCTGTTAGCCTTGCTACACCTTTCCTCACTCTAGCAAGCACGCACCCCCAATAATAAAACCTCCAGAGAAGATCCTAATTCACAATCCAGCTCATGCTTATCAGGAGCTCCTGTTCCTTTGGTGTGCCGGTAAAGAGTAATGCCATGAATCTTTAAAAAAAAAATTGCACTGGAAGCTGGGAGGGCTTCTAGTGTCCTGGCCCCACCGCTGGACCTCCTGATGGCACGTGGTATATTTTGGCCGCTGTGTGACAGAGTGTTGGACTAGATGGGCCATTGGCCTGATTCAACATTGGCTTCTCTTATGTTCTCTTATGTTCTTAACCGGGGGCTAACACCAAATGTTGTGGCAATGAGTTCTAGGATGAGGTTCCCTGCAACACCTGCCAGTTTGGAGAAATACTAAAACAACGGTGGTAGGGGCCGTGGCTCAGCGGAAGAGCCTCTGTATTGCGTACAGAAGGTCCCAGGTTCAATCCCCGGCATCTCCAGTTAAAAAGGACAATAGGTGATGTGAAAGACCTCAGCCTGAGACCCTGGAGAGCCACTGCCAGTCTGAGGTTGCGGTCACACGCACCAGAAGAAGTGTGCATGGGGAAGCGAGGCTATTTCCTCTGGAGGAATTTGACCCGCAGTTGCGAGATCACACCTCCCTTTGAGGTGACCTGTCAGTGTGTGATCAGACGCAACTGCGGGTGAGTTGTTTCTCTCTCTCTTTTTGCCGTTTGTTTCCCCGTGCGCTTAAACAAGGAATCTATGGACCGCACCTCCACACTGTGGGCTCCCTATGGAGTTTGCGATGATGTGCATACTGCAAAGAAGGGGCGGGAAACAGCATCGAGCCAAGACCATCCCGACAGCATGAGAATGCACTGGAGTGACAAGACAGGGGAAAGTCCGTCCGTGGCCCATCGCAACCCGTTTACTACCGGATTTCCCCCGTTGTCTTTTAACTCCGCTTCTGCGGCAGAGCAGCATGGATTGCCGCTGGCTGCGGGCGCTTCCCGGATGTTGCTGTCTGATCGCGCCCTTTATATCCACCCGGCATTCGTGCCTGTGTCCAGTCTAATTGTGCGTAGGACCGCAGCCTGAGTAGAGAATACTGACTTTGATGGACCAAGGGCCTGATTCGGTAGAAGGCAGATCCATGTGTTCAAAGAGGTTGCCAGCCTCCAGGTGGGGCCTGGAACACTTTCCCTATGAAGAAAGGTTAAAACGCTTGGGGCTCTTTAGCTTGGAGAAACGACGGCTGAGGGGTGACAAGATCCAGGTTTATAAGATTATCAATGGGATTGAGCCGGTTGAGAAAGAAGTACTTTTCTCCCTTTCTCACAATACAGGAACTCGTGGGCACTCCATGAAATTGCTGAGCAGTCGGGTTAGAACGGATAAAAGGAAGGACTTCTTCACTCAAAGAGTGATTAACACATGGAATTCACTGCCACAGGAGGTGGTGGCAGCTACAAGCTTGGGCAGTTTCAAGAGGAAATTAGATCAACATATGGAGCAGAAGTCCATCAGTGGCTATTAGTCACAGGGTATAGATGGGAACTCTCAGTCTGGGGCAGGTGATGCACTCTATTCTTGGTGCTGGGGGAGGGCAGCAGTGGGAGGGCTTCTGGTGTCCTGGCCCCACTGCTGGACCTCCTGATAGCACCTGGTATATTTTGGCCACTGTGTGACAGAGTGTTGGACTAGATGGGCCATTGGCCTGATTCAACATTGGCTTCGCTTATGTTCTTATGATCTCCCAGAATTCCACCTGATCTCCAGACCAGAGAGATTGGTTCCCCTGAGAAATAAAACAGCTGCTTTGGAGGTGGGACTCTGTCGAACTCGTTTTTTAGGAGGGCCGGATCTGACATAAACAAGACCTCATTGGACCGGGCTGTGTGTGTCGTAAAATGTAATGCCAGGTAGCGGAGATATTAAACTCTATAAGGACACAAACACAAAGGGTTGGGTTTTTTTTAATTTAAAATAAAAACTCTTGCAATATCTTGTTTATTGAACAGTGTCTGATAACGGACACCTCTTGCTCTGAATTACTGCATCAAAATGTCTGTGCTGTTGCAGTCTTGAGTATGCTGTTCAGGTGTGGGTATCTGTAAGCTTGCAAGCCTGCTTTGGGTTTATTGACATTCACCACACAAATCTCATGCTCAGCGTTCTGAGTCCAGGACCCAGGTGAAAACATGATAATGGCTGAGTGGTTAAGAGAGTCTGGCAAAGCAAGCGATGATGCAGCAACGGCAGCAGCAGAACTGGAAGCAGGAGTGGGCCAGTTCCACTGTGGGCCTGACGGAAGCCCTCCGGGGGCCTTATCCGCCCCCCCAGGGCTGCATGTTTGACACCCCTGCTCTAGGGCGTCGTGCCCAGCTGAGGTCCCCAAACCCTTCCCTCTCCAGGGTCCACCCCTAAATCTCCAGGAATTACCCTCCCTGGAGCTGGCAAAATAAAATAAAATGATAAGAAGCAGATTATATTCAACCTGATCAGTTCTATCACTCCGGAAGGACCTGTTGCTGCCGCAGAGACAGGATTGTTTATCGGAGTAATGATTCTTCTCCCCTTTTGGGGAGGCTGCCGTTTTCCGTTACAGACAATGTGGTGGCTGTTTCTGAAGACAGAGACCCGACGTCGCCTGGCTGCCGTGTGCCACACTTTAACATTTCCTATTAAAGGCGACGTCTTTCAGGAATTAAACGCGGCCGGCACTTCATTAGGCAGCGGGACCGAACTGTCCGCGGTAATTGAGCTGTGCGGCGTAAGTGGGAGGTCTCCGGAATGAAAAGCTCGTGAAGAATCTATTGCTTCCCCCAACGCAGAACAGAAGAGCTTCTATGAAAGATGAATCTGTGTCTTGTTTGAGTAATGCTCAAAAGCCGCTCTTTCCCTCACGGCCTGTTAGAGGGCTTCTCGGTTATTCAGGTCCGTGGGAATCCAGAGAGCCTGGCACGGTACAGCGACTGGACTTTAAGACTAGGATCTGGAAGACCCAGGTTCGAATCCCCATTCTGCTTTGGAAAGGGCGTGGCTCAGCGGCAGAGCCTCTCCTTGGCACGCAGAAGGTCCCCGGTTCAATCCCCGGCATCTCCAGATAAAAAGGATCAGGCAGTAGGCAATCTTCCCTGTAAGCTGTGGAGTCTTGTGAGCAAAAATTCTACTTTGTGAGCTACTGGCATTAAAGTTGTGAGCGAGCAATTTGGCTCCTGCATAAATTAATTTGCTCCGGAGCCATCCCTTCCTGAGCTAAGACAAAGATGTGTGAGCCGGAGGCTAAAAAAAATGAGCTAGCTCACACTAACTCAGCTTAGAGGGAACACTGGCAGTAGGTGATGTGAAAGACCTCCGCCTGAGACCCTGGAGGGCTGCTGCCAGTCTAGGGGACATTGGCTGCAGTCGCACACACTAAATAATCCACTTTCAATCCACTTTCAATCCACTTTCCAGCTGGGTTTTGCCAGTTCACACAGGTCCATTCTGCATCTTGCCTCTGCTCCACATTTGATCAGCACTCGACCTGGTTCCCCCTTGCCTCGGAATACCTGTTTTCATTGCATTGCCTCAGATCCTGGTTTCTGCACTGGCAAGGCTCAGCTTCCCATCGATTTTGTTTCCAATGCTCGCTCAAGCATTGGTATGCAAATTTGCCTGTGTCAGTAGTATTCGCCTCGGCGGTCATTAGCCGCCTGAGCCAAGTAATTCCTGGCGAGGTGATAAATAGGTAAAGGTAAAGGTTTCCCTTGCTCGAAAGCCAGTCAAATCCGACTCCATGGGTGTGGTGCTCATCTCCGTTTCCAAGCCGAAGAGCCAGAGCTGTCTGAAGACATTTCCATGGTCATGTGGCTGGCATGACTAGACGCCGAGGCGCATGGAACGCTGTTACCTTCCCACCGAAGCGGTACCTATTAATCTACTTGCAGTTTCTTGCTTTCTTGCGGCACCCGGTCTCGAACTGCTGAACTACTGGGCAGGGGAATTGATGGAGATCAATGAAGCCCTGTCAGTTTATCTGCTTATTGTTCCCTTCAAGTCAGAAGTGGAGGAAGGAAAAGGTGCCCTCAAAAGCACATTCAGATACCCTGGGGCAATGCCGTAATGACTGTGAAGTCATCCCTGAATGGCCATAAATCTATGCAGAAGGCACCATAAAACCCGATGAATAAAGAAAGTGAAAGCGGCATGCAGTGTGGAGGGAGATTTATTTATTCATTTACTTATTTATTTATTATCAAGTTTATACCCTGCCCTCCCCACAATGCAGGCTCAGGGCGGCTTCCAAACTACATAAGTACAGCTTTAAAAACACAATTATTTAAAATCACAACAAATAAAACCAATACTGTCATAAAGTGCTAGTGGCAAATTAAAGATTCGCTTAGATGACACGCTTTCAGAGGATTTCCATTCCCCAAATGTTCTTAGATGTTCTACTGCTCGTAGTTTCTTATGGCAACAACTCGATGGTAGATCATGGGCCAGGCGCTGCAGCAGCCGGGCAATACAGCAGTGGCGGTGGACCCTAATTGTATGCCTGGCGGAAGAGCTCCGTCTTACAGCTGGCCCCTAATTGTATGCCTGGCGGAAGAGCTCTGTCTTGCAGCCCCTGCGGAACTGCAAGAGGTCCTGCAGGGCCCTGATCTCCTTCGGGAGCTCGTTCCACCAGGTAGGGGCCGCCACCGAAAAAGCCCCGGCCCTAGTAGCGGCTAGCCTGGCCTCCCTCAGGCCAGGGAGGGTCAACTGATTTTGAGACCCAGACCGTAGTGCTCTCTGGGGTATGTGCGGGGAAAGGCGGTCCCATAGATATGTCGGACCCCGGCCATAAAGGTCTTTAAAGGTTAAGAACCAGCACCTTGAAGCGGATTCGGTATGCTATTGGCAGCCAGCGCAGTGTCCTCAGCGATTAACCTCCCGACGTGACTGTGGAAAAACTGCGAGGAAAAAGATGGGCGCAGGATCAGCCATGGTAAGATCCAGTTGGAAAGTGCACGGCAAGTGGATCGAAAGTGGATTGTTTAGTGTGTGCGACCGCGGCCGATACTAACTTAGAGGGACCGGTGGTCTGATTGAGTATACGGTGGCTTAATGTGTTCAAGCTTGCAGGTTGACCGTGGGCCATTCACATGCACTCTCAGCCTGACCTACCCCGTAGGGCTGTTGTGAGGGTAAAAGGGAGGAGGGGAGAACGAGGTCAGCTGCTTTGGGTCCCCGTTGGGAAGAAAGGGAGGGTATAAATGAAGCAAATATATAAATACATAAGCCACCCCATGGGGGGCGCCTGCCTTTGCAAACTACTCCCCCAAATAGTTGATCCTTTCTTAAAAGGAGGGGGCAGGGAAGAAAGGGGCACAACCCCCTAGAGCACAGGGAGAGGGGTTGTGAAAAGGAATCCCAAGTCAGTCCCAGAGGACGGAAGCCAGGGGAAGAAGCGTCCTGGGCCAGACCCCCGGGGAAACTGATGGCCAGCTAAAATTAATTAAAATGCAAAGAGAGGCACCTGTTTGTCAGAAGGCTCATTCTAAAAGCAAATACGAGCGGCAATAATTCCAGATTCCAGCCACGCATATAAAGGTCAGTGCTGGTGACAAGACAAGACAAATATTACCAAAGATGTACTGGGATTTTTAAGACGACGCTGAACGTAGCCAAGACAGCAACCTAGTCTCCTTCCTGAGTTAATCATAAGAGCAAAAAGCCCATCTCAGGTTCTTGAGCCCCAATACGTTGGTAAGCAAATAGAAGAAGAAGAGGAAGGGAGGGGAGGGGAGGGGAGGGGGAGGGGAGGGGAGGGGAGGGAAGGGAAGGGACGGGACGGGAAGAGAGGAGAGGAGAGGAGAGGAGAGGAGAGGAGAGGAGAGGAGAGGAGAGGAGAGGAGAGGAGAGGAGAGGAGAGGAGAGGAGAGGAGAGGAGAGGAGGAAGAGAAGAGAAGAGAAGAGAAGAGAAGAGAAGAGAAGAGAAGAGAAGAGAAGAAAGAGAGAAGAGAAGAGAAGAGAAGAGAAGAGAAGAGAAGAGAAGAGAAGAGAAGAGAAGAGAAGAGAAGAGAAGAAGAGATTGGATTTCTACCCCGCACTTCAATCAGAGTCTCAGAGCGGCTTACAAACTCCTTTCCCTTCTCTCTCCCCACAACAGACACAGCTGTGAGGTAGGTAGGGCTGAGAGAGCTCTTTTCAGAACTGCCCTTGAGAGAACAGCTGTGAGAGAACTTGTGACTGACCCAAGGTCATGCCATCAGCTGTGTTCCACACTCTCTTCTAATTTCCTTCTGAGGGACCCAACCAAGGAAGGGGATTATTATTATTATTATTATTATTAGTAGTAGTAGTAGTAGTAGTAGTAGTAGTAGTAGTAGTAGGTAAAGGTTCCCTTGATCAAAAGCCAGTCAAATCCGACTCTCAGTCTGGGGCAGGTGATGCACTATATTCTTGGTGCTTGGGGGGGAGGGGGCAACAGCAAGAGGGCTTCTCGTGTCCTGGCCCCACTGCTAGACCTCCTGATGGCCCCTGGTATTTCTCGCCACCGTGTGACACAGAGTGTTGGACTGGATGGGCCATTGGCCTGATTCAACATTGGCTTCTCTTATGTTCTTAATCTGACATGGTAATTGGATGTGTTGTCCAGCCTTTCAGTGTCTTGGAATAAGATACTGTGTCTTGTTTGAGTCAGGCTATGTTCAGCCACTGCTGATTTTTCAGGTTAGCAATGAGTTGCTAACAAGTGTCCTGGAATCTCAGCTCAAACTGGACGAATGAATGACTCATGGCAATTCGTGTTCCTACCATCTAAGCAGAATTTTGCCCATAGTTGTTGGGGGGGTTTGCCCCATCCCGTCACAGCTGACCTGGCAGCTTCCATAATTTTCAAAGCAAAAGACGGTTTGCCATTGCTTGTCTCGGAACAGCTGCAAAATCTGCATCTGAGACGGAGTGGCAGGAGTGACTGCGATGCTGTGGCTTCCCTCTGAGTCAATCGCAGGCCTTTAAGTGCTAAAAGCACAACCTTGTCAGCGAGGCGAGTGCCAGCCAGAGAGCAGCCTCTGGGGAAAGAGGGAAGCGCACTTCTGGGCAGATTCCACCCTTCCAGGAAGCACACAGGAGCTTCTGTACAGACACACAGACTCATTTCAGCCCCACTGTTCCATATTGCTCAGCGCAGGGTTCCCCAACGTGGTGCTCGTGGGCGCCGTGACACCTGCTGACACCTTTCCAGACGCCCAACAGATGCTTTCAGAAACTGGCCAGGGGCAGGTGGGGCTTTTGCCCAGCACGGCCTCTGATTGGCTGGGCAGCTTTTTAAAAATGTCACTTCGGCGGCAGCTGAAACCGCAGCACAAGGATCTTCCCTGGGTGACGGAAGGTCAGCTGCGGCAGCCATTTTGTGACTCTGCCCACCACTCAGTATCTGAATTCCCAAGGTGCCCGCAGGGATAGGGAGGTTCAGGAACTGTTATGTACTGGGATTGAATCATTCCTTTTTTTATTATTATTTATTTTAGGATTTTTCAATACCAATAAATACGTATTCTTTACAAAATCATTTCCATATATTTACAGAGTCTTTAGGTCTCAATACATCTTTCTATCCAGCTATAAAGTTTAGACCATCTATTTATATGTACTTTCGAATCTCGATTTTGCAGTCTTAAACTTAAATCGTCCATTTGGGAGAGATCTAAAATTTTACAAATTAATTCCTCCTTAGAGGGTATACTATCGGATTTCCAATTTCTTGCCCACAGAATACGCGCAGCTGAAATTATATAAGATAACAAATATCTATCACTGGATTTGTATACCTTAGGTATTATATTTAATTAAAAAGTCTCTGGTTTTAATACAAGTTCTTTGTCTATGATTTCTCGCAAGATCACCAATACCATCTTCCAATATTTTTGTGTTTTAGTGCATTTCCACCACATATGGTAGAATGTTCCCGTATTGGCTTTACACTTCCAGCATTGGTTTGAATAGTTTTTAACACATTTCGATATCTTGTCTGGTGACCAGTGCCACCGATAAAACATCTTATAGACGTTCTCTTTATATGCGATTGATCTCATATTTTTCACAGACTTCCACATCAAATCCCATTGATCTAACTCTATATTGGTTCCTATATCTTTCATCCAATTAATCATTGTATTTTTGACTATCTCGTCCCTTTGGTAGTCCTCTAACAAAAATTTGTATAGTTTTTGAATAAGCTTATCACTTGACGAGAGCCAGATTTTGTCTATTTGGTTGTCTTGATCCTCAAAACCTCTTAGCATATCCTTGCCAAATCTGTCTTTTAACATTATATGTTCCCACCAAGATAATTTATTTTCTTGTCTTAGTTTGTCTTCTGCTTTTAACTTACCTAACTGGTTTAGCAACTGACTGAATCACCCCAGACACTGGCTGAGCTTGGAGCACAAGAACAACAGCCGACCAGGATTCTGAAAGTAACCAGTCCAGTAGTCAAGTGATGTAAATAGCCTATCACTGGGAGTGGGGTGTGTTTGGGAGTGGCCATTGCAGGCTATTTAACAGAGCTACGGCTCTGACGGGTCTTGTCTTGCTGTTGCTGAAATCACTAATGAGGTAGAGCTGGTCACTAGACTTGTGGTCTGTTCATCCATGGAACCCCCACTGTTTAACAGGAACCCTGGCTTAAGTGGTTAATGCAGGTGTTGGATGGGGAGGCATTTGTGATTTTCCTGTTTTGTGCAGGGGGTTGGCCTGGATGACCCCGGAGGTCCCTTCCAGCTCTGTGATTCTCTGATCCTAAGGCAACAGGTGTGAACAGGAACGGCCACAAAGACGAGACATAAAGGTTTTGTGGCCCCTGGTTACAAAAACCCTCACAATCACTCAGAGATGATTTTGCAATAAATGGGAGTCTGGCGAATGGTATTTCCCACTTCTCAAGTCTTGTTCACACCTACATTTCCAGTGGAGTAAGCCAAAGAGGACTTGTTTCTCTTCCTAGCCGTACTTCGGCACAGAACAGGGAATTTCTGAAATCTTTTTTCCCTGCAAAGTTTCCAAGAAAAAAGTGCCCTAGGGTTGCCAACCTCCAGGTGGCACCTGGAGATCCCCCACTGTCACAATTGCTCTCCAGATGACCAAAATCAGTTCCCTGGTGTGTGTGGGTGGTGGTGGGGGGATGGCTGCTTTGGAGGGTGGACTCTGTGACTTTAGACAGCATTGAACTCCTCCCCTCCCCAAACCCTGCCCCGCCCGGGTTCTAACCCCAAAACACCAGGTCTTTCCCAACTCCTGTCTGGCATCTGCAGGATATCCCCTTCCAGAGCAGAAGAGTCGACTGATTTATTTACATATTACTTATTTAAAACATTTATTTACATATTTTTATTTAAAACACTTTTATGCTGCTTTTCTACCCAAATCAGGTCCCCAAGGTGGCGAACATGAAACCATTGAAACACCAGCAAAGACGGCAACATCGATGAGTTGGCCAGCCCTCTGGATATTTGGTTTCCTGTTTTAGACACTCCAGACTATAGTAAAATGAACATAAGAACATAAGAGAAGCCAGTGTTGGATCTGGCCAATGGCCCATCCAGTCCAACACTCTGTGTCACACAGTGGCCAAAAATACCAGGTGCCATCGGGAGGTCCAGCAGTGGGGCCAGGACACTAGAAGCCCTCCCACTGTTGACCCCCCCAAGCACCAAGAACACAGAGCATCACCTGCCTCAGACTGAGAGTTCCCATCTATACCCTGTGGCTAATAGCCACTGATGGACTTCTGCTCCATATGTTTATCTAATTCCCTCTTGAAACTGTCCCTGCTTGTAGCTGCCACCACCTCCTGTGGCAGGGAATTCCATGTGTTCATCACTCTTTGGGTGAAGAAGGACTTCCTTTTTATCTGTTCTAAACTTAGGAAGTGCCAATGTAGTTCAATTTAAACTCCTGACATATGGCTAAGCTTAATCCTTAGTAATGTGAAGGTCAAAGGTGCTTTTTTAGTAATATGGTGCCTAATAATGCTGCCAAGTATAAGCCTAGGTGCTTAAGCTGACGTGAGAAAATTCCAGTGCACGGAGATTGTGTTAGTTGATGAGTAAGATGTTATGTTGATGTTTTAAAGTCTACCCTCTAATCTCTTCCTGTAACCTACTGGAATTATATTCTTTGCCTTCTTTTTCAAACACAATAAAAACATTTAAAAAGGGGGGAAAAACCCACAATTTAAAACAATAGTCCTTCCCGCACTAGACCTTAAATCCTGGTTCAGCCCTGTCCCCGAACTTACATTCTACACTACATGCGAGTTCACCCCTGTAATTATCTTGGGGTATTTTTTGTTTCCGCATTACACTGAGGTCACCCCGGTTTCACCCCCACACTTGTCCTGGGATAAATGGATGCTGTTATAACCAGGGATAAACGCAAGGTATTGTGTCCCGAGTTGAACTCTGATAAAACCAGGGATGAGATCCAAGTGTGGAAAGAACCATAATATAAGATAATTCCAAAAACAGATAAACACACAATGCCAAAACCAGGAAGAAGGGCCAATAAGTCCAATTTTCCCTCTAAGCTGTGGAGTCTTGTGAGCAAAAAATCTACTTTGTGAGCTACTGGCATTAAAGTTGTGAGCGGGCAAATTGGCTGCTGCATAAATCGGTTTCCTCGGGAGCCATCCTTCCTGAGCTATGACAAAAAACATGTGAGCCGGAGGCTAAAAAACTGTGAGCTAGCTCACACTAACTCAGCTTAGAGGAAACACTGCCAGTAACTGTTGTTGGGGGCGTGCCCCCCCGCTCTGAGACCCCGGCAGTCTTCCCTCCACCGGTTTTGGCCAGTAGATGCCACCTCTGCCGTCTTACCTTCCCATCGGTGGTCACGGCAGCGAAGACCGTCGAAGAATAAGGAGCCCAAGCTACGTCGCCGACAGCCGAGTTCAGGTCATAGATGAACATGGGAGTCCTGCAAAGAGAGAGACCAGAAGCTGGCATTTGGCAGAAATGGGTATGTTTTTGCAGAATCCACTCCCAGGCAGCTGTTAGGACAGGCAGGCGGGCACAACTGGGAAGGGGTTCGGGGCAGCCAGATAATCTAAAGGAAAGGCTTGCAGAAGAAGCCGAATTTGCTAAAGCAGGCAGGTTTGCTTGCCAGGAGACAATTCCTGTGGAGCTGTTAGCAGCTTTTTGCCGGCAGGCCCACTAGGGCCAGGACAGCTACACTAGTCTGGACCAGACACACGAGACTGGAAATGCCACGGGCCTACAGTTTTTATTATCTGGACTGGGGCTTTTTGAATGCTGGATTTAAATGCTGGAAACCACCTCCGGTAGAAGAGGCAGCATAAAGACAATCTAGATAAACAAACATGTCTCTTGTCAAAAGCCTGTTGAAAGTCCAAGGACCGGATTGTCTACCAGATCACCCTCGTCTCATGCTTGGTACCGGGAGACGTGAGCAGTGACTCACGAAAGCCCCTCCCCTGCCGCAGATTCTGTTAGTCTTTAAGGCGCTCCCGGATGCTTGCCCTTTTCCACTGCTGCAGACAGACTAAGGTCGAATCTGCATTTGCATTTTTAAATCAGTCGCGTCCTGCTGTGACGCCGTCTTTCTCTATGCTTGTTTGAATGTTGTTTGGAGAAGATCCTTTTAAAGCAGTGCGGAGGTGCGATGACAGTGCAGCCTCCCCCGAAAGGACGATAAACATATGTGGACATGCAAAAGTACGCTAGCACTGTTGAGGTGTGAAAACGACACCAAATGTGGACAGCCTTTTTGAAGGAGGAGTCAAAAGGCCGGGACACTGGTGGGAAAGACAAATGTAGATTCGGCCTAACACGGCCACCCATCTCGATCTATCTCCGCGAAAGGCACCACATTTAGCTGTACAGAACGGAAATCCATCCACCTTGTGATATAAGGACAGATGGACACGCATTCCAGCTGTATCTGAAGAAGTGAGCGGTGACTCACGAAAAGCCCCTCCCCTGCCACAGATTCTGTTAGTCTTTAAGGTGCTACCGGACTCTGGCTCTTTTCTACTCGTCAGCCTGTGGATGAAGATGATCTGGTAGACATGGCTGGTTCAGAGGGAGGGGCCCTGCCCTCCCCAAGTTCCCTACCGCTCTTGCAAAAGAGCTGAGGTTGGCCCCTGGGCTCCAAGACCGCCTGGCCCTCAAGCCCCTCCCCTCCCCGGGCAAGAAAGGCAGGGGGTGGCTGGACCAGACGTACTTGATGGTGTGGTCCCAGATCTTTACCGTCCAGTCCGAGCTGCAGGAAATGAAGACCTTGCTGTGGTAAGGGTTCCAGCTGACAGCGTCCACTGCCATGTGGTGGGCATTAAAGATGTCCAAGAACTGGCTGGAGTAGGACTTGGAACACTGCAAAGAAGACCAGGGTGGTGGTGGTAAGTGCTGACGTTCACGGCCCCCGGGGGGGGTGACACCTTTCCCCACATCCCTGTGGAGTTAGCCCCTCCAAATATCACTGGACAAATAAATGTCATTATCAATATCTATTTTTACCCCTTTTGTATTTACTTTCGGCAGTCTCGTTGAATGTTAATTAAAAGCAAATTTGCTTCTGTACGAAGACCATCATGACAGTCGCCTAAGCAACCCTGTTTAATCTGAGATTTCTGCTCTCTCGCGCTTTATTGGAACCCTGCTCCAGCACTTTAAGGTATGCATCTTGTTATGGTGTTTTATGACTGATTTTAATTGTATTTATATATGTGTTTTGATGTGAGCCGCCCTGAGTCTTATGTTACTGGTAGATATGTTGGGCCGTAGATAGAGCCAGGCCAATTCTTCAAATTATTCTGGTATCAGAGATTCCGTTGGTCTGGATGTGTGTCGCCTCCATCAAAGCAAAAGATCAAATTATAACATAATTATAAATATACAAGGAAACAACCTCTGGATATATATATATATATATATGCAGGGCTTTTTTGTAGAAAATGCCCAGCAGGAACTCATTAGCATAATAGGCCACACCCAACAGCAGACACTCATTAGCATATTAGGCCACACCCCTGACAGCACAGTATATTAGCATATTAGGCCACACCCCTATTTTCTCACAATACAAGAACTCACGGGTACTCCATGAAATTGCTGAGCAGTCGGGTTAGAACAGATAAAAGGGAGTCCTTCTTCACCCAAAGAGTGATTAACATATGGAATTCACTGCCACAGGAGGTGGTGGCAGCTACAAGCATGGACAATTTCAAGAGGGAATTAGATAAACATATGGAGCAGAAGTCCATCAGTGGCTATTAGCCACAGGGTATAGATGGGAACTCTCAGTCTGGGGCAGGTGATGCACTCTATCCTTGGTGCTGGAGGGGGCAGCAGTGGGAGGGTTTCTAGTGTCCTGGCCCCACTGCTGGACTTCCTGATGGCACCTGGTATTTTTGACCGCTGTGTGACGGAGCGTTGGACTGGATGGGCCATTGGCCTGATTCAACATTGGCTTCTCTTATGTTCTTATGTTCTCTTATGTTCACCCCCACGTTACCAGAAGTGTGGTCATCCAGCCACACCCACCTTTTGCGTCTTATTCTGTTTACCTTGTTTGTTGTCAAAACCCGGGGGGGTTGTAGCAGAAACTCCTTTGCATGTTAGGCCACACACCCCTAATGTAGCCAATCCTAATGAGTTTTTGTTGTTGGGTGTGGCCTATTATGCTAATAAGTTCCTGCTGGGCGTGGCCAACTCGAGAGCCAGCTGGAACTCCGTTCCTGTGCGTTCCTGCCCAAAAATAGCCCTGTATATATGTATACTAAAAACCTTTTATACATGTATTTGGATGTGTGTCAGTGCAATATAGAGAATAGTGACCACTGAGGAAGGCTCGAAGGGGCCGAAACGCATTTGGTCCTAAAGTTTGAAATTGTTTACCCGTCATATGTATTTGTACTTGAAAAGCTTTTATAAGTCTGATATTTAGACTCTTTCTTTTAATCATAACATGTTTTAACATGTGTACACTTTAATAAACATTTGTACTTTTATAATATACTGTGTTAGCTTAGCCCTTTTGGTTCGCGGTTATATCTTGGGTTGAGTCCTCCCCCTTTTCGGTTTTGACCCAAGGTCACACCAGAAGTTGCATGTGGAGGAGTGGGGGAATCAAACCCGGTTCTCCCAGATTAGAGTCCGCGCACTTCACCACCACACCAAACTGGGTACACCAAACTCCAGGCCACGAAAGCTGCTCTCTACGCCTCCTCCAGTCCTCCTATCCTCAGTTCCCTGCTGGATCAGACCAGTGGGGCTTGGTGGTCTCCCAGAATTACCGCCGGACTCCATAGAGGGCTGTCAACAATGGGTTGGTAATCCCTGAAGATTTGGGGACGTGGAGCCTGGGGACGGTGGGGTATGGTGAGTGGCTCCGCCTCAGTAGGATATAATGCCACAGAATCCATCCTTCAAAGCAGCCATTTTGATAGTCTGAAGAACAATAATAACACCAGGAGACTTCCAGCTGGAGGTTGACGACCACAATTCCATCCTACAGAGATCAGTTCCCTGGGAGAAGAATGGCTGCTTGGGAGGGTGGAGTCTATGGCATTATACCCCGCCCCTCCTCTCCCCAAGCCACGCCCTCTCCTGGCTCCACACACCCCAATATTCAGTAATTTCCCAACCTGGATCTGGCGACTCCCCCAGGGGGATTCCTTCCAAAAGGAGGCAGCGGTCCTTAAAAAAAAAATATTTTAAGCTTTTCTCCTTCGTAGATTCCGGCTCGCGCAGCACCATTCATTGCCAACGACAGAAAGGCATCTCTGTTAGCAGAGGCGGGGGAGATGGCAGCCCGTTCCCCCCCCCATTCCAGAGCCCCACTTTCCTCACTGAGCCGCCCATGATCCCCCCAGAGATAATATTTGGGGGTGCATCTGGAGGGGGTGGTGGTAACAGTCAGTGTTCCCTCTAAGCTGAGTTAGTCTGAGCTAGCTCACCGTTTTTTAGACTCCAGCTCATACGTTTTTGCCTTCGCTCAGGAAGGGGGGCTCCAGATCAAAATCATTTATGCAGCAGCTAGATCACTGGCTCACAACTTTCACACCAGGAGCTCTCGCAAAGTAGACTTTTGCTCACAAGACTCCACCGCTTAGAGGGAGCATTGGTGGTAGGTACGCCCCCCACATCTTGGGAACCGCGCTGTTATTACCTGGCTCTAATAGATTATTAGATGCTTATTCTGTAGGAGGGTTTATGTTTTGTAAGCTATTAGCATTAGCAGAGGCTCCTGGGAGAGAAACGTTTACGAGCACGTGAACAAAAGAGATGGTCACAGAGAACTGGGGGTGGGGTTGCCAAGTGCCAGGTGGCGGCTGGAGGTATCCCGGGGTTACAGCTGATCTCCAGGCGGCAGAAATATCGGTTCCCCGGGAAAACCGGCCACTTTGGAAGGTGGGCTCTATGGCACGGCACCCCACCGAGGTCCCTCCCCTCCCCAAACCCCGCCCTCCTTGGCTCAACCCCCCCCCCCATCCTCCAGGTGTTCACCAACCCAGAGCTGGCAACCCTAACTGGAGGGGGCTTCAGAAATGAGCGATGAGGATGGTCGGGGGTCTGGAGACTGAGCCCTACGAGGGAAGGCTGAGGGCCTTGGGAATGTTTAGTTTGGAGAAGAGGAGATTGAGGGGGGACGTGGTGGCTCTCTTTAAAGATTTGAGAGGCTGTCATTGGGAGGAGGGCCAGGAGCTATTCCGGTTGGCAACGGAGGAGAGGATGCAACAGGTTTAAATTACACGTCCAGATCACGGGAGGTGATCGTTCCGCTGTATTCTGCTATGGTCAGGCCCCACCTGGAGTACCGTGTCCAGTTTTGGGCACCACATTTTCGGAAGGATGTTGACAAACTCGAGCGGGTCCAGAGGAGGGCGACCAGGATGGTGAGAGGGTTGGAGTCCAAGTCTTATGAGGAAAGGCTGAGGGAGTTGGGTACGTTTAGCCTGGGAAAGAGAAGACTTAGAGGGGACATGATGGCAGTCTTCAAGTATTTGAAGGGCTGTCATGTAGAAGATAGAGTGGATCTATTCTCTCTTGCTCCGGATTGCAAGACTAGATCTAATGGGTGGAAATTACAAGGGAGTCGTTACCGGCTTAATATCAGGAGAAACTTCCTCACTGTAAGAGTGGTTGAGCAGTGGAACAGTCTGCCTCGGGAGGTGGTGGGTGCTCCTTCCCTGGACGTTTTCAAGAGGAGACTGGACAACATCTTTTGGGTATGTTGTAGGTTTGTAGGGGTTTCGGCTGTGTTCCTGCCGAGTGCAGGGGGTTGGACTAGATGGCCTGCAAGGTCCCTTCCAACTCTAACATTCTATGATTCTATGATTCTATAGGTATCGTAGGAAAAACTTCTTCAAGGTCAGAGTGGGTCAAAGGTGGAATCTGCTGCCTCGGGAGGTGGTGAGCCTCCCCTTCACTGCCAGCTTTCAAGAAGAGGCTGGACGAATATTTGTCAGGGACGCTTTAGGCTGGTCCTGCATTGGGCAGGGGATTGGACTAGATGGTCTGTTTGGCCCCCTCCCATTCTAGGATTCCCCCCCGAGCCGATTTCTGCTTCCATTGCTGCTGCTGCAGCAGGGAGCGTCTGCGTTTGCTTTCCTCTTGCTCTGATCCGACTTCGCGTTTCAGCTCTGCTGCCCTTTGCACCTTAGCAATGGCAGGGCAGCGCACCAGGGCAACTTGGCCAGGGCCCCCAGACAGTTCCCGAACACGTCTGGCTGGGAAGACGGCAAAAAACCTCCAGGCTCCCCGGCCAAACTGGCCTGGAGACAAATTGCTTCCTGACCCCAGAGTGGCGATCGGCATTTCCCTGGGCATGGTACCATCTTTACCCAAAGAGTGATTAACACATGGAATTCACTGCCACAGGAGGTGGTGGCAGCTACAAGCCTGGACGGCTTCAAGAGGGAATTAGATAAACATCTGGAGCAGAAGTCCATCAGTGGCTAATTAGCCACAGGGTATAGATGGGGACTCTCAGTCTGGGGCAGGTGATGCACTCTATTCTTGGTGCTGGAGGGGGCAGCAGTGGGAGGGCTTCTAGTGTCCTGGTCCCACTGCTGGACCTCCTGATGGCACCTGGTTTATTTTGGCCGCTGTGTGACACAGAGTGTTGGACTAGATGGGCCATTGGCCTGATTCAACATTGGCTTCTCTTATGTTCTTATGTTCTTATGTTCATCCAGTTCGCCTTTAAAAGGGATTCGTTCTTTCTCACATTCCAGTTTCTGAAGGCACCATGTAAGACACCAACAGAAGCAAAGGGGCCAGGAGGGGAGATCTCTCTCTCTCTCTCTCTCTCTCTCCCTCTCTCTCTCACACACACACACACACAAACAGAGCTGTGTTTCCTGCAAGGTGACCTGCGTTCCCTCTAAGTTGAGTTAGTGTGAGCCAGCTCACAGTTTTTTAGCCTCCGGCTCACACATTTTTGTCCTAGTTCAGGAAGGAATGGCTCCAGAGTAAATGAACTGACGCAGCAGCTAAATTGCTCGCTCACAACTTTAATGCCAGCAGCTCACAAAGTAGAAGTTTTGCTCACAAGACTCCATGGCTTAGAGGGAGCATTGTAAGACATTACTTGTTCTGCCGACAGGCCGGAGGGAGCGACTCCCCCAGGCAACTCTCTCATTCCTTCTCCTCCAGCGGATCACAGCACCAGTCCTATGACGCCTCGGGTCTGAACGGAGCTCGGAATAGACCAGGGCTGCTCCCAGAAGCCGCTACCTTAAGTGGCGAGGAAGTCTCCAACTGTTCTCCGTCTCTCTGTCAGTCACGCCGCCTCCAGCCAGCCTCTGGAGAAGCCGCTTATACATTTTCTAGGTCGGGGGTCCCCAGCGTGATGGCCGTGGGCACCACGGCCCCTGCTCACAACTTTTCTGGCATCCACCGAGTGTTTTTAGAAAGAGGGCGGGGCCCAGCCGGGGATTTGCCCAGCAAGGCTTCTGACTGGCCACTGGAGATTTGATTGGCTGTGCAGGTTTCCTCTAAAGGTTGTTACGGCAGCAGCTGCCACCACAGCGCAAGGATCTTGACTATGTGACTGAAGGGAAGCGGCGGCGGCCATTTTGTGGCTGCCTCCACCTCCTGTGGCAGCCATTTGCTGCCTGTGCCCACCGCACTATGTCAGGATTGCAAAGGTGTCCACAGGCCTAAGAAAGTTGGGGACCACGTTCAAGGAAAATAAATGCGAGACCTGTGAGAGCAGTTGACCCTCAGCAAGCATGTGATAAGTGGTAACTATGAGGGGAAACTATGAGCTGCGGTGGCTCGAGTGGTTAAGACGCTGAACTGCAGGCTGTGGAAGGTCAGTAGTTCAGCAGTTTGAGACCTGGGAGTGCCACATGATGGAGTGAGCTCCTGTCTCTAGTTCCAGCTCCTGCCAACCTAGCAGTTCGAAAGCAAGAAATTGCAAGTAGATAAATAGGTTCCACTTTGGTGGGAAGGTAACGGCGTTCCGTGCGCCTTGGTGTTTAGTCATGCCGGCCACAGAGTCTTCGGACAGTGCTGGCTCTTCAGCTTTGAAACGGAGATGAGCACCACAACTCTACAGTAGGATTCGACTGGCTTTTGAGCAAGAAAACCTTTACCTTTACTTTTATGAGGGGAAAATGGACTGACTGGCCACAGAAGTCAACCAGGCACTTGCCAGGAGTTTGCTAAGGGGAAATACTACTTTACACAGAGGGAGTGATTAAAATGTGGAATTCGCTGCCAGATGATGGAGCGTTCCGCTCCCCCATCAATGCTAGATCGCCCGATGGCCAGCACTCAAGCTCTCTGCTTTGCAAGGTTGCCAGGTCCAACTCAGGAAATATCTGGGGACTTTTTTTTTTATCAATACCTTTGAAGGAGGTGACGCACATCCAGACCAATGAAATCTCTGATCCCAGAATAATCTGAAGAATTGGCATGGCTATATCTACGGCCCAACACTCAAGCCAGTGGAATAACTATAAGCATTTAAGGAAACAACATCTGGTTATATATATATACGTGTATACAAAAACCTTTTATACGTGTATTTGGATGTGTGCCAGTGTAATATAGAGAATAGCGACCACCGAGGAAGGCCCGAAGGGGCCGAAACGCGTTTGGTCCTAAGTTAAAAAGTGTTCATCCGTCAAGTGTATTTGCGTTAGAAAAGCTTTTAAAAGTCTGAAATTTGGACTCTTTCTTTCAATCATAGTATGTTTTAATTACATGTGTACACCTGAAGAAACCTTTGTATTTTTATGTTATATAGTGTTAGCTTGACCCTCTTGGTTCGCAGGCATTGGGGGGTGGAGCCAGGAGGCTTTGGGGGTGGAGCCAGGAGGCTTTGGGGTGGAGCCAGGAGGCTTTGGGGGTGGAGCCAGGAGGCTTTGGGGTGGAGCCAGGAGGCTTTGGGGGTGGAGCCAGAAGCCAGGATGTGGCATCACTTTTGTTATGCCACTAAGTGATTGAACTATGAAGGGAGTGCTGGCCATCACATTTAAAGGGACCGCATTCCTTTTAAAGCCTTTCCTCCATTGGAAGTAATGGAGGAGGGGGGTGCCTTACTTTGGGGCTCACAGAAACGCTGACCCCTAGTGCAATGTGAGCCTCCCTCCCAGATATTTCAACGTGGCAGAGTCTCCAGCGGACGGACTCCGCCGCCCAAAAAGCAACATGATTAAATCCTCCGCTGGCAGCTGAGTGTTGGCACTTCCAGACAAAGTGCTCTCGCCAAGGAGAGAGAGAGACTGCTAAATTGGGACACTTCCGCTGATGGATGGGCCTCCTCGGCCATTCTGATGTCACGGGGACTTTACAAATGTCTGGGTGCGGGAATCTTTCCAGGAGACTGCTGGCCCTGAGGATGATTACGGGGCTGACACTGCATCCCTCAAGCGGAGCGCTTCATCACGGGCAATGAGTCCCGAAGCCGAGGATCAGCATTTCGCTTCCTTTTCGGCTGGGAAGAAAGAAACTGACCGCAGGCGAGTTCACAGGAGAAGAAAGACGTTTCATTCGTCAGACGGTGTTTGCTTCCGGCCCAGGAGAGAACATAAGAACATAAGAGAAGCCAATGTTGAATCAGGCCAATGGCCCATCCAGTCCAACACTCTGTCACACAGCGGCCAAAATATACCAGGTGCCATCAGGAGGTCCAGCAGTGGGGCCAGGACACTAGAAGCCCTCCCACTGCTGCCCCTTCCAGCACCAAGAATGGAGTGCAGCACCTGCCCCAGACTGAGAGTTCCCATCTATACCCTGTGGCTAATAGCCACTGGTGGACTTCTGCTCCATATGTTTATCTAATTCCCTCTTGAAACCGTCCATGCTTGCAGCTGCCACCACCTCCTGTGGCAGTGAATTCCATATGTTAATCACTCTTTGGGTGAAGAAGTATTTCCTTTTATCTGTTCTAACCCGACTGCTCAGCAATTTCATGGAGTGCCCACGAGTTCTTGTATTGTGAGAAAGGGAGAAAAGTACTTCTTTCTCAACCTGCTCAATCCCATTCATAATCTTATAAACCTCGATCATGTCACCTCTCAGCCGTCGTTTCTCCAAGCTAAAGAGCCCCAAGCATTTTAACCTTTCTTCATAGGGAAGGTGTTCCAACCCTTTTATCATTCTAGTTGCCCTTCTCTTGCACTTTTTCCAATGCTATAATATCCTTTTTGAGATGTGGTGACCAGAACTGTACACAGTATTCCAAATGAGGTCGCACCAATGATTTATACAGGGGCATGATGATACTGGCTGATTTGTTATCAATTCCCTTCCTAATAATCCCCAGCATAGCATTGGCCTTCTTTATTGCAGCTACACACTGTCTAGACATTTTCATTGAGTTATCCACTACGACTCCAAGATCTCTCTCTTGGTCCGTCTCTGCCAGTTCAGACCCCATCAACGTGTATTTATATTTAGGATTTTTGGCTCCAATGTGCATCACTTTGCACTTGGCCACATTGAACCCCATTTGCCACGTTGACGCCCACTCACCCATCCTCAACAGATCCTTTTGGAGTGCCTCACACTCCTCCCTGGTTTTCACCACCCTGAACAACTTCGTGCCATCTGCAAATTTAGCCACTTCACTGCTTACTCCCAATTCCAAATCATTAATAAACAAGTTAAAAAGCATCGGACCGAGTACTGATCCCTGTGGTACCCCACTGCTTACCACCCTCCACTGAAAAAGTTTCCCATTTATACTCACGCTCTGTTTCCTATTTATAAGCCAGTTTTTGATCCACAAGAGGACTTGTCCTTTTATCCCATGACTATTGAGCTTACTTAGGAGCCTTTGATGAGGAACTGTATCAAAAGCTTTCCGGAAGTCAAGGTAAATAATATCTATAGGGTCCCCTTGTCCACATGTTTGTTCACTCCTCAAAAAACACTAACAGGTTAGTGAGACAAGATCTTCCCTTACAGAACCCATGCTGAGTCTGCCTCAATAGTTTTTGTTCATCAATGTGCCTACTAATTCTTTCCTTAATAACAGTTTCCACCAACTTACCCGGTATCGATGTCCGACTGACTGGCCTGTAATTTCCCGGATCTCCCCTGGAGCCCTTTTTAAAGATGGGAGTGACATTAGCTACCTTCCAGTCCTCAGGAATGGAGGCAGATTTTAAAGAAAGATTACATATTTTTGTCAGGAGATCCACAAGTTCACATTTGAGTTCTTTCAGAACTCTCGGAGAGGTTAGGGACGGAGGCCTCCTTGCCCGTAAGAGAGGTTTTATTATATTATATTTATTTTATTTTATTTATTAGTCACATTTATACCCTGGCCTCCCCGCAATCCAGGCTCAGGGTGGCTCACAATCAATATATAAATACAATTAAAACACCATAAAATCACACAAAACAATTCCATTATTAAGACAGTTTCAAAAAGTGCTGAAGAATGGTTATTCAAGATGGCTTATCTTGATGTAGTCTCTGAGAATCGCTCTGCTCACGATCTTCCTGGGGCACAGGCTAGATGTTGAAGACCAGGAGCCAGGGCTGTATGGCAGCGGCCCCTAGCTGAAAGCTTGGCGGAAGAGCTCCATCTTGCAGGCCCTGCGGAACTGCAAAAGGCCCCGCAGGGCCCTGATCTCCTCCGGGAGCTCATTCCACCAGGATGGGTCGCCACAGAAAAAGCCCTAGCCCTGGTATTCATAAGTGTGGCCTCCTTAAGGCCTCACCTGGAGTCCTGTGTCCCTTTTTGGGTACCACATTTTAGGAAGGATGCTGACAAGCTCGAGCGTGTCCAGAAGAGGGCGACCAGGACGGTGAGAGGGTTGGAATCCAAGTCTTACGAGGAAAGGCTGGAAGAGTTGAGTCTGTTTAGCCTGGGAAAGAGAAGGCTTGGAGGGGACATGATGGCAGTCTTCAAATATCTGAAGGGCTGTCATGTAAAGATGGAGCAGATCTATTCTCTCAGGCTCCGGATTGCAAGACTAGATCTAATGGGTGGAAATTACGAGGGAGTCGTTACCGGCTCAATATCAGGAGAAACTTCCTAACTGACAGAGTGGTTGGGCAGTGGGACAGTCTGCCTCGGGAGGTGGTGGATGCTCCTTCGCTGGACGTTTTCAAGCGGAGGCTGGACGACCATCTTTTGGGTATGTTGTAGGGCTGTCTTTCGGCTGCGCTCCTGCAGAGTGCAGGGGGTTGAACTAGATGACCTGCAAGGTCCCTTCCAACTCTAACATTCTATGATTCTATGATTCTAAGGCCAGGTAGGGTCAGTCGATTTTGGGACCCCAACTGAAATGTCCTCTGTTGTATATATGGGGAAAGGCAGTCCCGTAGGTATGCTGGACCCTGGCCATAAAGGGCTTTAAAGGTAAGAACCAGCACCTTGAAGCGGATTTGGTATCCTATTGGCAGCCAGTGCAGTGTCCACAGCACAGACTGGATGTGCTCCCACCTGGGGAGACCCATCAAAACTGGCTGCAGCATTCTGCACTAGCCACAGCTTCCGAATCTGCGACAAGGGCAGCCCCATGTAGAGAGCGTTACAGTAGTCTAGTCTCGAGGTGACCATTGGTGCTGCCAGGAGTCCAGAAATACTAACGTCTCTGGAGGGAAGAAGCGCTCACAGGAGGCACTGCCAAGAAAGGCGAGCACAGCTATGACCTAAGAGCTGTTTCGACATGGGAGATTTTGGTCTGAGTGCCACATGCCAAGAACACTGCAGTGTTGTTTAGCGTTCCCAGCTCTGGGTTAAGAAATTCCTGGAGATTCGGGGGTGGAGCCTCGGGAAGGCAGGGGTGGGGAGGGGTCTCAGCATTTATCCATTTGTTATTAAATTCGATTTTAAACTGCCCTCCCCTGGAGAACAGTGTAGTATGAATGGGGATATAACGATTCCCCCCCCTTATTCATATTTTTCTGGTTTTATGGATTTTTTTCTCATGTTAAGATATTATTAGCATATAGTGAAAGCCTACTAAATAGTAAGGCCTTTCCCCTGTAGGTTACAGCACCTTTCTGGCTGATGCTAGCAGATAAGAAAACAACATTCTTTTGCTGGTACAGCAGAAGATAGGATTTTTTCAACAGATATAGTTGCTGGAAGTATAGAGTTCACGGTTTTTAGTTGTTTAGGGTAAAACTCTGCAGTGTCTGGGTCAAAGAGGATTTTAGTTCCATATCAGAAAAAAACGCCTTTTGTTTGGGTAAGAAGAGAAGAAGAGATTGATTTCTACCCCGCCCTTCACTACCCAAAGGTGCTTCAGAGCGGCTTACAAACTCCTTTGCCTTCCCCCTCCCCATAACAGACACCCTGTGAGGGAGGTGGGGCCGAGAGAGCTCTGACAGAAACTGCTCTTTTTCAAGGACAGCTCTGACAGAACTGTGGCTTGCCCAAGGTCACATCAGCAGGTGCAAGTGGAGGAGTGGGGAATCAAACCCGGTTCTCCCAGATTAGGGTCCGCGCACTTAACCACCACACCAAACTGGCTCTCCTGGTTGTTATTATTAAGGTTAGGTTAGATAAACATTTACGATACCAGGTAGGCACACCCTTTTTTGTATCTGACCAATGAGAGGATTATTTTAACTCAAACGATGTACTGTCCTTATGTAACCAACTATGATTTCTGAATACTATCTTCATGACTATGTCGTTTCAAGTATAAAATTCCGTGTGCAGAAAGCAGTCAATTTTTGATAGGCTGGTTTTCCCCGCTCCTCCACATGCAGCTGCTGGTGTGACCTTGGGAAAGTCACAAGTTCTCTCAGAGCTGTCCTTGAAAAAGAGCAGTTTCTGTCAGAGCTCTCTCAGCCCCACATGCCTCACAGGGACTCTGTTGTGGGGAGAGGAAGGGAAGGAGATGTTAACTGTTCTAAGAGTGAAGGGTGGGATATAAATCCAATCTCCTCCTTCTCCTCCTCTGGAGATGCCGGGGAGTGAACCTGGGACCTTCTGTGGGCCAATCAGCCAAAGCCCTTCCCCGGTTCCATTTATAACAAGAAAAACATCATGGTTTTCTCGCATGGGGCAAAGAGTAACTTGACCAGGGGAAAACACTGTCTACTCTGTCTCAGCTGCTGCAAACATGCCTGCAGCCTCCTAGGGGGATTAGTGGCATGAAACATCATGCCAGTTTGGTGTCGTGGTTAAGTGCGCAGACTCTAATCTGGGAGAACCGGGTTTGATTCCCCACTCCTCCACTTGCACCTGCTGATGTGACCTCGGGTCAGTCATGAGTTCTGGCACAGCTGTTCTTGAAAAAGAGCCGTTTCTGTCAGAGCTCTCTCAGCCCCGCCTACCTCACAGGGTGTCTGTTGTGGGGAGGGGAAGGAAAAGGAGTTTGTAAGCCGCTCTGAGACGCCTTTGGGCAGTGAAAGGCGGGGTATAAATCCAATCTCTTCTCTTCTTCTTCTCCCTCACAATGCCAAGCTCAGCTCTGGGATATGTTCACTTGTGCAAAGCCCCCTATGCGAAGCCACGGGAGTGGTAGAAACTTTTTTTTTTTTTTGGCGGTCAAGCTACAGCTGACCAGGGCCAACCCTGCCAGGCTCCAACATGATCGGGCCTGCCTGGGCCATCCAGGTCAGGGTGCGGCTAAATTGGTCAGAAGCGCTATCGACTCACAGCTGACTTGTGGTGATCTTGTAGGGTTTTCTAGGCATGTGCGCTGGGTCCAGCCGGTTGCCATGGATACCCTTCACTGAAAGCCGGATACGCAGTCCAAAAGCAGGCCGAGAAACAGAGCTGAAGGTCAGGAAGCCAGGAAATTAGTCAGAGATTTCAGGAGCGAGGGGCGGAAGCCGACAACTGGGACTAGGTTCAAGAATGCATGGTTGCTTCCGCACCATGGCAGATGAGCGGGGTTGTTTATGACCAAATCCTCCCTTCCCTGGGAGTCACTCTGCAAAGGTTCACAGCCCCTCATGTTGCGTGTGCGACAGCTGCAGTCTGGCACTCCTCCTTCGCTCCTGCACATTCAGACACTGGCGTGCCCTGCGTCTGGGACAGCCAGGTGAGCTAGGTGGGGATTCTGGCCTCGGGGTGTTTCCAACTGGGGGCGCTGGGCCAGGCTCTGGATCAGTCTCTCCCTCTGGCTGCTCCTCAGTCTCTTCACCTTGCTGCCTCTCCTGTGCAGATGCTGGGGCCTCTTCTCCCTCGGGTGCTGCCAAGGGTTCCTCTTCGGGGCTGACTCCAGAGGAGGCTGGGTTGCTCCGTGCCTCTTCCTCGTCTGAGGAGTAGTCCGCCTCAGCAGAGCCAGGGCCTAGGACAGCGTGGGGCAAACAGAGGTGGCTTGCCATTGCCTGTCTCTGCACAGCGATCCCGGACTTCCTTGGTGGTCTCCCATCCAAGGGCTAACCAGGACTGACCCTGCTTAGCTTCCAGATCCGAGAGGATCAGGCTAGCCTGGGACATTCAGGTCAGGAAGCTGAGCTGCCCACTCGGCCTCAAAAACACTGCCGTTTGGTCTCCGCTTTAAAGACCGGATCCCAACGGCCATCGCAGGAGCTTTTACAGCAAGCCGGAGGTTCGCAACTGAGACGTGCTGGACAAAGAGGTGCCTGTTTAGCGCCGCGCGTCCACATTCATGCAGAAACAGTCTGTCTGTGGGGAAATGGGGACAGATCAGCCTGCCTGCAATTAAGATAATGGCTCCTCGGTTCCCAAAATGCCATTAGCCAAGCTTTTTCCTGGAATCGGCCTTCTCGCTGCTAAAAATTAACACCTCGTCATGCGACTGTTGGGAGGCTTTAAAGCCGGGGGAACCCTTGAGTCACAGCTTAACAGGCAGTCGACACAGACGTGGTGAGCCCCGCAAAGTGTTGGGGGGGTGTCGGTTTCAGGCTTCCTTCACTCTTTCTAGGACGCAGTGATGGTCACAGGCACAGGTGACTTTAGAAGGGGACAGTACAGATTCATGGAGCGCAGGTCCATCAATAGCTATGTGCAATGGGGATGGAAGGGAACTTCCACATCTAGAAGCAGTAAACCTCTGAATCCCAGAGCCCGGAGGCAACATCAGGGGAAGAAGAAGAAGAGGAGGAGGACGAGGACGAGGAGGAGATTGGATTTATACTCCGTCCTTCACTCAGAGTCTCAGAGCGGCTTACAAACTCCTTTCCCTTCCCCTCCCCACAACAGACACCTTGTAAGGTAGGTGGGGCTGAGAGAGCTCTCTTGAGAACTGCCCTTGAGAGAACAGCTGTGCCAGAACTATGGCTTGCCCAAGGTCATCCAGCAGCTGTGAGTGGAGGAGTGGGGAATCAAACCCGGTTCTCCCAGATTAGAGTCTAAAGACTTAACAACTGCACCAAACTGGCTCTCAGGAAGGCCTCAGCCCTTCTGCCCTGTTGTTGGCCCTCCAGAGGAACTGGCTGGCCACTGTGTGAGACAGGAGGCTGGACTAGATGGACCCTCACTGGTCTGATCCAGCAGGGCTCTTCTGATGTCTGGGGCGAGTGATGCACTGTATTCTTGGTGCTTGGGGGGGAACAGTGGGAGGGCTTCTAGTGCCCTGGCCCCACTGCTGGATCTCCTGATGGCACCTGGTATTTTTGGCCACTGTATGACAGAGTGTTGGACTGGATGGGCCATTGGCCTGATCCAACATCGGCTTCTCTTATGTTCTTATTAGGGGAAGGCCTCAGTCTCTCTGCCCTGTCGCTAGGCCTCCAGAGGAATTGGTCAGTCACTGTGCTAGACAGCATCCTAGACTAGATGGACCACTGGTCTGATCCAGCAGGGCCCTTCTGATGTTCTTATGAAGGCCTCGGCCTCTGTGCCCTGTTCTTGGTCCTCCAGAGGAACTGGTTGGCCACTGTGTGAGACAGGATGCTGGACTGGATGGACCACTGGTCTGGTCCAGCAGGGCTCTTCTGATGTTCTTAGGAAGGCCTCGGCCTCTGTGCCCTGTTCTTGGTCCTCCAGAGGAACTGGTCAGTCACTGTGTGAGACAGGAGGCTGCACTGGATGGACCCCTGCTCTGATCCAGCAAGGCTCTTCTGATATTCTTAACTGATGGTGCTTTCCAACGTTGCAAGTACCTTGTGCTGTTGCTAGCCATTTTTGTGGGCAGCCGCATTCGTGCAGACAAAGACAAGGAGGGGCAAATGCTTTTCGCTTCCTTTCAGTTAGGGATGAGGGCTAAGGAGTCAAGACAAAACCCTCGCAGGAACGGTGAGTTTGGCAGCAGGTTTGTGAAAGAGGAGAGACAGGCAGCATTGCGCAGAGGCCTTTCCGGGCACAACAAGAGACCAGGCGCTTCCATATGCACAGCAAGAGGAAGAGGGAAACTCTGCTTCCTGAGGTCAAGAGAGCTCTGCTCCCCCCAGCTTCTCTCCTGCGATGCGACACGAGAATCAGAGAGAGGCAATAATTCTTGTGCAGGAACCGAGATCACAGAGAGAGGTTCTCCTGACTTCAGTTGCTGTAGATTTTCCAGACTGTATGGCCGTGGTCTTGGCATTGTAGGACCTGACGTTTCACCAGCAGCTGTGACTGGCATCCTTAGAGGCATAGCACAGAAAGATGCAGTACTCTCCGTGTCAAGGCGAGAAGAAGAAAAATGGTAGGCAGGTAATTTATACCTACTCAGGAAGGTGGGGTAGGGCTGAGTCATTATCTTGTAGTAGTTCTCCAGGCTATGAACATGCTAATGGAGGAGCTTTCCTGAGGAAGTTCTTTTGTCTACGGATTGTTTCCTGAGGAGGTTTCCTCTTTCCTGAGGAGGTTCTTTTGTATGTGGAATGGCCGCTGAAATTCTAATCTTATCTGTAGTGCTATTGTCAGATGTAGAGCATTTTGTGTTTTTCAGGACAGGAAACCATTCCCTGTTTATTCTCCTGACTGTCCCACACCAATCAAAGACGCTTGTCTGGTGGATGCACAAGAAAGCCATTTTGATGGCAGCCCCAAAATTACGGAACAATGCATGCCCTACGGAGGTGTGCTTGGCGGCTGAAGACAGGGGTTTTTTTAGGACTGCATTTGATTACAGTAGCCCCAGAATGTGATTTTAAAATTTGTTTGTATGTATTTGATTTCATCTAATACATTAATAAGTTTTACAGTTATTTATTAATATGGTAAGCCACCTTGAGCTCGATAAGGAAGAAAAGTAAAGGTAAAGGTTTCCCCTGCTCAAAAGCCGGTCGAATCTGACTCTAGGGATGTGGTG
The DNA here is from genome assembly GCA_029375565.1 of Gekko gecko. Taxonomy (NCBI): domain Eukaryota; kingdom Metazoa; phylum Chordata; class Lepidosauria; order Squamata; family Gekkonidae; genus Gekko; species Gekko gecko. The sequence goes on along the minus strand of JAPDNY010000108.1, from coordinate 14,583 downwards.
CTCATCTCCGTTCCCAAGCCAAAGAGCCAGCGCTGTCCGAAGACATCTCTGTGGTCATGTGGCCGGCATGACTAAACGCTGAGGCGCACAGAACGCTGTCACCTTCCCACTGAAGCATTCCAGGGCTCTTTTTGTAGCAGGAACTCCTTTGCATATTAGGCGACACACCCCTGATGCAGCCAATCCTCCAAGAGCTTACAGAGGTCTTCTCACAGGGGCTACTGTAAGCTCTTGGAGGATTGGCTACATCAGGGGTGTGTTGCCTAATATGCAAAGGAGGGTATTGGATAAAAACATATGGAGCAGAGATCCATGGGTGGCTATCAGCCACAAGGTATAGATAGGGACTCTCAGGCTGGGGCAAGTGATGCTCTCTGTATTCTTGGTGCTTGGTGAAGGGGTCAACAGTGGGAGGGCCTCTAGTGTCCTGGCCCCACTGGTGGACCTCCTGATGGCACCTGGTATTTGTGGCCACTGTGTGACCCAGAGTGTTGGACTGGATGGGCCGTTGGCCTGATCCAAGATTGGCTTCTCCTGTGTTCTTATGTTCTTATGCTCTTGGACCTGGATCTAGCTGTTCCCCAAAGAATGGCACTTGTGTCTGGTTGACCTTGCAGGGAGGGGGCAGCCTTTCCCAGACGTATCCAATGCCATCTGCTCGTGTTCTGTCCGTATAAAATATTTATATGCCCTCCTTCCTTTTGCTTGCAAAAGCCGCTTCTTGCAAAGCAAAACAACCCTGAGATCCACATACGGACCAGGCAGACTTCCTGCGCAGGAATGGGGAAAACCCACGGCCAGACACGGGCTGAAGCGGCCAACTGCGGCGGGAAAGGTCTTACCTTGTAGATTTTGCCCTCCTCGGTCCCCACCAGGAACAAATAATCGATCTTCTTGTGAAAGTCAAATGAAGTCCCACAGCCTGTTTTAGAAAAGAGGAGGAAATGAGGCAGAGCCCGGTCTCGATAACCTTCTTCGTGAATAATCTATTAGTGAATTTCCTGCATTGTGCAGGGGGTTGGGCTAGATGACCCTGGAGGTCCCTTTCCTGTTAAATACTGGGTTCTAGACGCATTGCAGTGATCAGCTCTAGTTTACTCAGTGATCTCAGCAAACTGCACGACAACTCTAGCAGGGTTCTTTGTAGCAGGAACTCCTTTGCATATTAGGCGACACACCCCTAAGGTAGCCAATCCTCCAAGACCTTACAGTAGCTCCTGGAAGAAGAGCTCTGTAAGCTCTTGGAGGATTGGTTACATTAGGGGTGTGTCGCCTAATAGGCAAAGGAGTTCCTGCTACAAAAGAGCCTTGCTTATAAGATGTAGAACCCCACACCCTACAAACACCCATTCCCAGTGATAGGCTATTTACATTACGCTACTTATCTATAGGTTAGTTCCTGGATCCAGCTGAGCTATTGTTCTGGAGAAGCAAGCTCAGCCCGTTCGAGGCACAGCTGGAGGAAAGGCTTAGGCTGAGTCCATAACACTTCCAACCTGGCCCGTAGCTAACATGGGGCCCACGGGGCCTGGCCCACTATTGTTTCTTCTGGGCCCCTCCCTCCCGGGCTGCCCCCGAAGTGCTTCAACTTACCACCTGCACTGTACTTTCATTTAATTAGCTGGCGGGCCCCCTGAGGCCCCCTCCCAAAGAATTCCCTAGCTACGGGGCTGCTTCCGACTCTATGATTCTATGATTCTCGGCTGTGTTCCTGCCAAACGTCCTGGGGCTCTGTCTCCCACCACCCCCGGGGGGCTCTAAGTAGGTTCAACCCGCTGATCCCAGCTAATTAACTGGCCACTAGTGGGGCAAGGAGCCCTCCAAACTGCTGTTGGCTGGCGGGACGCTGAAACACAAGCCGGGCAGCCCAGAGGTCAATCGAAGGGATTATAGCTCTCACCCGGAAGGAAAACGGAGCTGTTTTGATGTGGCTGCGGGGACGGGAAGTTTTGCAAAAGCAGCGGGGGACTGCTAAGATGCTGAAGCCGCCACTCCTTCAGTTTTGGAAGCAGCACTGCGATCCGTGGGCCCGTCGTGCTTCCCCAACGGGTATAAAGTAAATGTTACAGAAAGCACTGTGAAGTCTTCAGTGCTTTCTTCCCCAAAGGAGAAAGACAAAGGAAGGAGACCACCCCGAATAAATTCATGAACACACGTGGAGCTGCCTTATCGATCCTTATATATAATTCTGTTTTCAAGTGGCAAAGTTCCATGCGCTCCCTCAGCCACTGGCCCATCAGCTGCCACTCAAGAGTACTTGCATGCCATTGGCTGAGTGCTGGGTCTGCTCCTCTTCCCTGCCCACTCCCCCTTCAGCCACTGTCAGAATTCCTGGCAAACGGCTTTCTCTCTTGACAAAGATGCTTTTCCTGCTTGCCTCCTGTGTGGGACTAACTTTCCCCTCAGTGGCTGTCGGTAGGTATATTTATTTTCACAATGGGCCTTATTCCTAGTACCGAATAAAGACCATTGGTCTACCAATGTTAGCACTATCTACTCAGGCCGGCAGTCGCTCTCCAGAGTCCCAGGCAGAGAAAGGCCTGTCATATCACCTACCGTTTGGCTCTTTTAACTGGAGATGCCGGGGATTGAACTCGGGACCTTCTGCATGTCCGGCAGATACTCTGCCACTGAGCCACAGCCCCTCCCCAACATGCACATGAAACTGCCTTTTCTATAGAATCAGACTCTTCGTCCATCAGGGTCAGTACTGTCTAGTCAGACTGGGAGTGGCTCTCCAAGGTCTCAGGGAGAGGTCTTCCACATCACCTCCTGGGGGTCCTTTTAGCTGGAGATGCAAGCAGATGCTCTACCAACTAAGCCACAGCCCCTAAATGCATACCCTAACATGAAGCTGCTGAATAGAAGAAGAAATTGGATTTATACCCCGCCCTTCACTACTGAAGGAGTCTCAGAGTGGCTTACAAACTCCTTTCCCTTCCCCTCCCCACAACAGACACCCTGCGAGGTAGGTGGGGCTGAGAGAGCTCTTTCAAGAACTGTCTTTTCAAGGACAGCTCTGACAGAACTATGGCTTGCCCAAGGTCATCCAGCAGCTGCATGTGGAGACCTGGTTCTCCCAGATTAGAGTCTGCACATTTAACCACTACACGAAACTGGCTCCAATGAATCAGACCACTGGTTGGGTCAGGATCGCCACATCTCAAAAAGGATATTATAGCATTGGAAAAAGTGCAGAGAAGGGCAACTAGAATGATCAAAGGGTTGGAACACCTTCCCTATGAAGAAAGGTTAAAATGCTTGGGGCTCTTCAGCTTGGAGAAACGATGGCTGAGGGGTGACATGATCGAGGTTTATAAGATTATGGATGGGATTGAGCAGGTTGAGAAAGAAGTACTTTTCTCCCTTTCTCACAATACAAGGACTCGTGGGCACTCCATGAAATTGCTGAGCAGTTGGGTTAGAACGGATAAAAGGAAATACTTCTTCACCCAAAGAGTGATTAACACGTGGAATTCACTGCCACAGGAGGTGGTGGCAGCTGCAAGCATGGACAGTTTCAAGAGGGAATTAGATAAACATATGGAGCAGAGGTCCATCAGTGGCTATTAGCCACAGGATATAGATAGGAACTCTCAGTCTGGGGCAGGTGATGCACTCTATTCTTGGTGCTGGAGGGGGCAGCAGTGGGAGGGGGCTTCTAGTGTCCTGGCCCCACTGCTGGACCTCCTGATGGCACCTGGTCTTTTTGGCCGCTGTGTGACAGAGTGTTGGACTAGATGGGCCATTGGCCTGATTCAACATTGGCTTCTCTTAGGTTCTTATGTTCTTTTAGGATTCTCTACTCAGACGGCCAGCTGCTCTCCAGGGTCTCTGGTCAAGGTCTTTTGCATCATCTACTGGAGATGCCAGGGACTGAACCTGGGACCTTCTGCATGTGCAAGCAATGCTCTACCTCTGAGCCGCAGCCCCTCCCCGTGCAGTTTAAAGGAAAGGAAGCAAAATGTGTAGTTATTTTGGCAGCCGAAACTACCGTAATCGTCAGCAGAGTTGCCCAGGAACTGAAGGGTTTTCAAGACAAGAGTCGAACAGACATGGTTTGCCATTGCCTTCTTCTATGGAACAACCCTGGGCTTCCCTGGTGGTCTCCCATCAAAATACTAACCAGGGCCAACCCTGCTTAGCTTCTGAGATCTGACAAGGTCAGGCTGGCCTCGGCCATCCAGGTACCATTGCCAGCTCTGGGTTGAGAAATACCTGGAGATTTTTGGGGTGGAGCTTGGGAAGGACGGGGTTTGGGGAAGGGAGGGGCCAAAATGGGTACCATCCCATAAAGTCCGCCCTCCAAAGCAGCCATTTCCTCCAGAGGAACTAATCTCTGCAACCTGGATCCTCAGCCTGACATCCACACCAGAGCAGACCTACAATAAATCCACATGTCCCCCCGGTCCTTGAACAGGGACTTACAGCAGGAGGGCTCACGTCAGAGCCAGTTTGGTGTAGTGGTTAAGTGTGTGGGCTCTAATCTGGGAGAACTGGGTTTGATTCCCCACTCCTCCTCTTGCACCTGCTGATGTGACCTTGGGTCAGTCACAAGCTCTGGCACAGCTGTTCCTGAAAAAGAGCTGTTTCTGTCAGAGTTCTCTCAGCCCCACCTGCCTCACAGGGTGTCTGTTGTGGGGAGGGGAAGGGAAAGGAGTTTGTAAGCCGCTCTGAGACTCCAAGTGAAGGGCGGGGTATAAATCCAATCTCTTCTTCTTCCAGCAAGAGCCAGTTTGGTGTAGTGGTTAAGTGCGCGGACTCTTATCTGGGAGAACCGGGTTTGATTCCCCCACTCCTCCACTTGCACCTGGCTGGATGACCTTGGGTCAGTCACAAGCAGAGTTCCCTCTAAGCTGAGTTAGTGTGAGTTAGCTCACAGTTTTTTAGCCTCCAGCTCACAGATTTTTGTCTTAGTTCAGTTACGACGGCTCCAGAGCAAAATAATTTATGCAGTAGCTAAATCGCTCACTCACAACTTTAGTGCCAGTAGGTCACAGAGTAGAATTCTTGCTCACAAGACTCCACAGCTTAGAGGGAACATTGGTCACAAGCTCTGGCACAGCTGTTCCTGAAAGAGCAGTTCCTGTTAGAAGTTCTCTCAGCTCCACCGACCTCGCAGGGTGTCTGTTGTGGGGAGGGGAAGGGAAAGGAGTTTGAAAGCCGCTCTGAGACGCCTTTGGGCAGTGAAGGGCGGGGGATAAATCCAGTCTCCTCCTCTTCTTCTTCTTCTTCTTCTTCTTCTTCTTCTTCTTCTTCTGACCATTCTTAAAACTATGTGAAACAAAAACAGGGGCCAGATTGCTAACCAGGAAGTAGGGTTGCCAGGTGTCTCCCCTCCCCCGCCCCCAGCCACCAGCAAGGGGTGGGGGTGGGGGTTGCCAGCAATGCTCCCTCTAAGCGTTGGAGTCTTGTGAGCAAAATTCTACTCTGTGAGCAACTGGCATTAAAGTTGTGAGAGAGAACGATCTGGCTCCTGCATAAATTAGTTTGCTCTGGAGCCACATCCTTCCTGAGCTAAGACAAAAAACGCGTGCGCCGGAGGCTAAAAAACTGTGAACTAGCTCGCACTAACTCAGCTTAGAGGGAACACTGGTTGCTGTCAGGTAGCCTGTCATGTATTTGGAGTGTAAGGGAGCTCATCCTCCTCTGAGGTTCACATCTATTTTTTTCACTGTGCGCTTGTTATCAGATGCCTGACCTTGTGGTGTCTGAGCCTGTTAGGCACTACGCTGGGAAATAGCGGCTTTTAAATTGTTATTCTCCTATGCCTGCTTGCTTTGCCCGCACGCACGGATTATATTCATTGGCTATACTTAGACCAGGGGGTTGTTTGAATTTACTAAAAGCCAGGGGCCTCTGTTATCCACGGCCATTCCTGACACGAGCTGTGTATGCACCTTCAGTTATGATTTATCAATAAACAGAATCTTCTTGTGAAGCCCTGCGCTGCGTGATCTGACTAAGAGACCTGACAGTTGCCAGCTCCAGGTTGGGAAACGACTGGAGATTTGGGGGTGGAGCCTGGAGAGGACAAGGAGTCGGGACCTCAGTGGAATAGGATGCCGTGGAGTCCACCCTCCAAAGCATCCATTTCCTGCAGGGGGACTGATCTCTGCCGTCTGGAGATGAGCTGCAATTCCAGGGGATCTCCAGGTCCCCCCTGGAGGCTGGCATCCCTACTAGGAACAGCTAACAATGGGACAGGCCTCAAAGAGGAACCGCAGGTTAGGGTTGCCTGCAATGTTCCCTCTAAGCTGTGGAGTCTTGTGAGCAAGAATTCTCCTTTGTGAGCTACGGGCATTACAGTTGTGAGCGAGCGATTTGGCTACCGCATAAATCAGTTTGCTCTGGAGCCGTCCTTCCTGAGCTAAGGCAAAAATGTGTGAGCCGGAGGCTGAAAAACTGTGAGCTAGCTCACACTAACTCAGCTTAGAGGGAACACTGGTTGCCTGCCAACCTCCAGGTGGGGCCTGAAGTTCTCCAGGAATCACAGCTGCCATTTCTTCCAGGGGACCTGAACTGGAATCTGTGAATTTCCTGCGTTGTGCAGGGGGTTGGACTAGATGACCTTCGACGTCATTTCCATGATTCTATGGAGATCAGTTGTAATTCGGGGGAAACTCCAGGCCCCACTGGGGGGGGGGCAACCCTAGCACCATCCCATGCCTGCTTCTTTGAAAGGAAACCCCACTGAGCGCCCTGATTCTTCTCCCAGGACAGCAGCCTTGGCGTCGGCAGGAGTTTATCCCGTACCGATGGTCTGTATCTGCAGCCCCTCCGGCCCTTCCACCGTCGATCCTTCGACCAGCAGTTTGATGACATCGGTATGGACCAGCTCTGTTCTGCAGGGAAAGATCGGGATAATTGCTGTCACGGCCGCAACAAGGAGACGTCGCTTCGAAAAAGGAACAATTTGTGGAGGGATGATAAAGCAAAGGGAGGACTCCGTCTCCTGAATGTTTCTTGGCAGCAGCCGCCGGCTTGCGGGAGCTGGGTCTTAATGAGGGCTTCGCCATGCGCCGCCGCGCCCTATTCGAGGCGCATCTGTGTTGCTCGCAGCTCTGTGCTGTGGCAACGGAGGGCCCCTTTGTGCCCTCTTTGTCTTGGGCAACAATGGGGAAACGTGTCTCTCTCTGATGGAGGGTGCAGCGATTGGGTAGCCAGCGTTTACAACAGCTGCGCAATCCATATTTCCGTGGCAGAACATATGTTCTTGCCAGCTATTATGCATTAAAATTAAATGCACCCGTTAACCCCTGCATAAGGACATCAGAAGAGGCCTGCTGGATCAGACCGGTGGTCCATCCAGTCCAGCATCATGTCTCACACAGCGGCCAACCAGAGTGCTGGACTAGATGGGCCATTGGCCTGTTTCAACACTGGCTTCTCTTATGTTCTTATGTTCAGCTCCTCTGGAAGGCCAACAACAGGGCAGAGAGGCAGAGGCCTTCATAAGAACATCAGAAGAGCCCTGCTGGATCAGACCAGGGAGGGTCCATCTAGTCCAGCTTCCTGTCTCACACGGTGGCCAACTAGTTCCTCTGGAGGGTCAACAACAGGGCAGAGAGGCCAAGGCCTTCATAAGAACATCAGAAGAGCCCTGCTGGATCAGACCGGGAAGGGTCCATCTACTCCAGCCTCCCGTCTCACACAGGGGCCAGCCAGTTCCTCTGGAGGGCCAGCAACAGGGCAGAGAGGCTGAGGCTTTCCCCTGATAAGAACATCAGAAGAGCCCTGCTGGGTCAGACCAGGGAGGGTCCATCCAGTCCAGCCTCCTGTCTCACACAGTGGCCAGCCAGTTCCTCTGGAGGGCCAGCAAGAGGGCAGAGAGGCCGAGGCCTTCATAAGAACATCAGAAGAGCCCTGCTGGGTCAGACCAAGGAGGGTCCATCTACTCCAGCCTCCTGTCTCACACACTGGCCAGCCAGTTCCTCTGGAGGGCCAGGAACAGGGCACAGAGGTCGGGGTCTTCTGCTAATGTTGCCTCCTGCCTCTGGGATTCAGAGATTGACTGCCTCTGAATGTGGAGGTTCCCTCTTCACTATTCTTATTTACGAAATTTGTATCCAAGGGCCACCAAGGCAGCTAACAATTTAAAATGGACATGATAAAATTACATTTGAAAACGATTAAAAGCACCCCTCCCCAAAAACACAGATCATTACAACAATTAAAAACAGAGTTAGATAGACATAAAACATAAAAACAGCAATTAAAACATGGGCTAGAAAGGAGGGATCATTGAGGGAATGCCAAACAAAATGAAACGAGGAGGAGGAGGAGGAGGAGGAGGAGACTGGATTTATACCCTGCCCTTCACTGCCCAAAGGAATCTCAGAGCGGCTTACAAACTCCCTTCCCTTCCCCCTCCCCACAACAGACACCCCGCAATGTAGGTGTGGCTGAGAGAGCTCTGACAGAAACGGCTCTGAAAGAACTTGTGACTGACCCAAGGTCACACCAGCATCTTGCATGTGAAGGAGTGGGGAATCAAACCCGGTTCTCCCAGATTACAGTCCGCGCACTTAACCACTACACCAAACTGGCTCTAGAAGTCCTCACGAATTGGCAGAAGAGAACAATAGACGGGGACAGATCACAGAATCATAGAATGTTACGAGTTGGAAGGGACCTTGCCGGTCATCTAGTCCAACCCCCTGCACTCTGCAGGAACACAGCCGAAACCCCTACATACCTACAACATACCCAAAAGATGATCGTCCAGCCTCCACTTGAAAACGCCCAGGGAAGGAGCATCCACCACCTCCCGAGGCAGACTGTTCCACTGCTCAACCACTCTGACAATTAGGAAGTTTCTCCTGATATCGAGCCGGTAACGACTCCCTTGTCATTTCCACCCATTAGATCCAGTCTTGCAATCCAGAGCGAGAAATAATAGATCCGCTCCATCTTCTACATGACAGCCCTTCAGATATTTGAAGACTGCCATCATGTCCCCTCTAAGCCTTCTCTTTCCCAGGCTAAACAGACCCAACTCCCTCAGACTTTCCTCCTAAGACTTGGGATTCCAACCCTCTCACCATCCTGGTCACCCTCTTCTGGACACACTTGAGCTTGTCCACATCCTTCCGAAAATGTGGTGCCCAAAACTGGACACAGGACTCCAGGTGAGGCCTGACCACAGCAGAATAGAGCGGAACTCCCTGAGGAGAAGGTTCGAGAGCTTGGGTGTCACGACTGAGAAGGCCCTTGCCTGGGTTGCCACCCTCCTGATTGCAGAAGTGGGGGGGGGGTCAGCCAAGGCACAGCTTCCAAAGATCACAAGAGGGAGGGCAGGAAGGGCTGCCTCAGTGCTGAGTTCTCGTGGCCCTTTCTTACCTGCCCAGAGAAATGCTGATCGCCGCTTTGGGGGTCAGGGAGCCATTTTTCTCCAGGCTGGTTTGGCCAAGGATCCTGGAGGTGTGTTCATCTTCTGAGCATGGAGCAGGGGTCAGTGGGGGTGAGGGGGAGGTATTTGTGAATTCCCTGCATTGCACAGGGGGTTGGACTAGATGACCCTGGAGATCCCCTTCAAACTCTACGGTTCTATGGTTCTCAGATGACCGCAGTGGTTGGGAAAGGCCCATAAGGGAGTAGATGGCCCTTCTATCAATTTGTCTCTTTCTCTGGAGAAGACCCTGATGCTGGGAAAGACTGAAGGTCAAAGAAGAAGGGGACGGCAAAGGATGAGATGGTTAGACGGTGCCACCAATGCAATGGACATGAAATTGAGCAAACTTCAGAGGATGGTGGAAGACAGGAGGGCCTGGCGTGATCTGGTCCATGGGGTCGCGAAGAGTCGGACTCCACTGTGTGACTGAACCACAACAACAGCACAAGCAAAGCTCAGATCCTGAAAATCCAACACAGACCAAAGAGTGAGCCACGCTGGTCCTGCCTGGAGTTCCACCGGAGTCTCTTCCTTGGCAAATCCCGAAACAAGCAAAGATGGCACAGGCTACGGTATCTGTTCACGCCGTTTGTTGCTGGGATTGAACGGTGGCCAACCTCCAGGTGGGGCCTGGAGATCTCCCAGGATTACAACGGATTTCCAGACTGCAGAGATTAAATCCCCTGGAGAAAATGGCTGCTTGGGGGGGACTCTATGGCATTAGACCCTGCTAGATGTCCTCCCCGGGCTCCACCCTCGTATCTCCAGGAATTTCACAGTCTGGATTTGGCAAACCTGATCCAACATTGGCTTCTCTTACGTTCTTATGTTCTTAAAAGTTAAAGCGCTTGGGGCTCTTTAGCTTGGAGAAACGACGGCTGAGGGGTGACATGATCGAGGTTTATAAGATTATGAATGGGATTGAGCAGGTTGAGAAAGAATTCCTTTTCTCCCTTTCTCACAATACAAGAACTCGTGGGCTCTCCATGAAATTGCTGAGCAGTCGGGTTAGAACAGATAAAAGGAATTCCTTCTTCACCCAAAGAGTGATTAACTCATGGAATTCACGGCCACAGGAGGTGGTGGCAGCTACAAGCATGGACAGTTTCAAGAGGGAATGAGATAAACATCTGGAGCAGAAGTCCATCAGTGGCTATTAGCCACAGGGTATAGATGGGAACTCTCAGTCTGGGGCAGGTGATGCACTCTCTTCTTGATGCTTGGGGGGCAGCAGTGGGAGGGCTTCTAGTGTCCTGGCCCCACTGCTGGACCTCCTGAGATGGCACCTGGTATATTTTGGTCACTGTGTGACACAGAGTGTTAGACTGGATGGGCCATTGGCCTGATCCAACATTGGCTTCTCTTATGTTCTTATGATAGGAACTCAGTCTGGGGCAGGTGATGCACTCTATTCTTGGTGCTGGAGGGAGCAATAGTGGAGGGCTTCTAGTGCCCTGGCCCCACTGCTGGACCTCCTGATGGCACCTGGTATATTTTGGCCGCTGTGTGACACAGAGTGTTGGACTGGATGGGCCGTTGGCCTGATCCAAGGTTGGCTTCTCTTATGTTCTTATGTTCTTAAGGTGAAAAGAACAAAGACTGAATTAGGCAGGGCGGCTCGGATATCTTTGATTCCGCTGAAACAAAATACAGCAGCAGAGACACACAGGCTGCAATGAGGTTCGGTGGCCACCCTATTAGGAAAAGCATCCTCTTGTTTCGTGGAGAGAGCACAGACGGTGATACAGCCAATTTTTCTCTGGGGGAACTGAGACTGAGCCCCACAAGGAAAGGCTGAGGGCCTCGAGAATGTTTAGTTTGGAGAAGAGGAGATTGAGGGAGGACAGGAAGGCTCTCTTTAAAGATTTGAAAGGCTGTCATTTGGAGGAGGGCAAGGAGCTGTTCCGGCTGGCAGCAGAGGAGAGGGCCCGAAGCGACGGGTTTAAATTGCACGCAGGAAGGTATCAGCTGGATATCAGGAAAACCTTTTTCATAAGAACATAAGAACATAAGAACATAAGAGAAGCCAATGTTGAATCAGGCCAAATGGCCCATCTAGTCCAACACTCTGTCACACAGCGGCCAAAATATACCAGGTGCCATCAGGAGGTCCAGCAGTGGGGCCAGGGCACCAGAAGCCCTCCCACTGCTGCCCCCTCCAGCACCAAGAATAGAGTGCATCACCTGCCCCAGACTGAGAGTTCTCATTCTATACCCTGTGGCTAATAGCCACTGGTGGACTTCTGCTCCATATGTTTATCTAATTTCCTCTTGAAACTGTCCATGCTTGCAGCTGCCACGACCTCCTGTGGCAGTGAATTCCATATGTTAATCACTCTTTGGGTGAAGAAGTATTTCCTTTTATCTGTTCTAACCCGACTGCTCAGCAATTTCACAGAGTGCCCACGAGTTCTTGTATTGTGAGAAAGGGAGAAAAGTACTTCTTTCTCAACCTGCTCAATCCCATTCATAATCTTATAAACCTCGATCATGTCACCCCTCAGCCGTCGTTTCTCCAAGCTAAAGAGCCCCAAGCATTTTAACCTTTCTTCATAGGGAAGGTGTTCCAACCCTTTTATCATTCTAGTTGCCCTTCTCTGCACTTTTTCCAATGCTATAATATCCTTTTTGAGATGTGGTGACCAGAACTGTACACAGTATTCCAAATGAGGTCGCACCAATGATTTATACAGGGGCATGATGATACTGGCTGATTTGTTATCAATTCCCTTCCTAATAATCCCCAGCATAGCGTTGGCCTTCTTTATTGCAGCTACACATTGTGTAGACATTTTCAGCGAGTTATCCACTACGACTCCAAGATCTCTCTCTTGGTCAGTCTCTGCCAGATCAGACCCCATCAACGTGTATTTATATTTAGAATTTTTGGTTCCAATGTGCATCACTTTGCACTTGGCCACATTGAACCCCATTTGCCACGTTGACGCCCACTCACCCATCCTCAACAGATCCCTTTGGAGTGCCTCACAATCCTCCCTGGTATTCACCACCCTGAACAACTTCGTGTCATCTGCAAATTTAGCCACATCACTGCTTACTCCCAATTCCAAATCGTTAATAAACAAGTTAAAAAGCATGGGACCGAGTACTGATCCCTGTGGTACCCCACTGCTTACCACCCTCCACTGAGAAAGTTTCCCATTTATACTCACTCTCTGTTTCCTATTTATAAGCCAGTTTTTGATCCACAAGAGGACTTGTCCTTTTATCCCATGACTATTGAGCTTACTTAGGAGCCTTTGATGAGGAACTGTATCAAAAGCTTTCCGGAAGTCAAGGTAAATAATATCTATTGGGTCCCCCTTGTCCACATGTTTGTTCACTCCTCAAAAAACACTAACAGGTTAGTGAGACAAGATCTTCCCTTACAGAACCCATGCTGAGTCTGCCTCAATAGTTTTTGTTCATCAATGTGCCTACTAATTCTTTCCTTAATAACAGTTTCCACCAACTTACCCGGTATCGATGTCAGACTGACTGGCCTGTAATTTCCTGGATCTCCCCTGGAGCCCTTTTTAAAGATGGGAGTGACATTAGCTACCTTCCAGTCATCAGGAATGGAGGCAGATTTTAAAGAAAGATTACATATTTTTGTCAGGAGATCCACAAGTTCACATTTGAGTTCTTTTCAGAACTCTCGGATGAATGCCATCCGGGCCTGGTGATTTATTAGTTTTTAAATTGTCCATCAGTCGGAGGACTTCCTCTCTTGTCACCGCAATCTGATTCAGGTCTTTCAAACCCCTCCCGAAATCAGTGCTTCTGGAGTGGGCAAACACTTCTCCTCTTCCACAGTGAAGACAGAGGCAAAAAATGCATTCAGCTTCTCAGCCATTTCCCTATCATCCTTCACTACTCCTTTTACCCCTTGGTCATCCAAGGGCCCCACTGCCTCCCTGGCTGGCTTCCTACTTCTAATGTATTTGAAGAAAGTTTTATTGTTGGTCTTTATGTTTTTTGCGATATGCTCCTCATATTCCCTTTTTGCTTGCCTGATCACAGACTTGCATTTTATTTGCCATAGTCTGTGTTCCCTTTTATCAACCTCACTAAGACTAGCTTTCCACCGCTTAAAGGAATCCTTCTTACCTTTTACAGCTTCCATTACTTTATTTGTTAACCATGCAGGCTTTTTTCTATACCTATTTGTACCTTTCCTAACCTGCGGTATATATTTTTTCTGAGCTTCTAGGATTGTCTTTTTAAATAGTCTCCAAGCTTCCCCAATGGTTTTGACCTTCTCCACTCTTCCTTTCAATTTCTTCCTCACATGTCCCCTCATACCAGAGAAGTTACCCCTTTTAAAGTTAAAAGTGGTTGCATCAGTCTTTTTGGGCAACTCCCTATCTGTACAAATGTTAAACTCAATGACATTATGGTCACTGTTTCCAAGTGGTGCAGTCACTTTTACATCTCTCACCAGGTCTTGGGTGTTACTTAGGACCAAATCCAGGATCGCCTCTCCCCTGGTAGGATCTGTGACCATCTGTTCCACAGCACAGTCATTGAGAGTGTCTAAGAACGCAATCTCTTTTCCCGACTAGAACTCATATTGACCCAATCAATGTGTGGGTAGTTAAAGTCGCCTATTACAACACAGTTATTTCGTCTAGCCGCTATCTTTAATTCATTCATCATTTTATAATCCTCCTCTATCTTTTGATCTGGTGGGCGATAACAAACTCCCACTGTTAAGCCTCCTTTTGGACCCACTATTTCAACCCATAGCATTTCCAGAAGGGAATCCAATTCTCTTACCCTCTCAATCTTACTGGATGGTATACCCTCTCTGACATACAGAGCCACCCCACCTCCAACCCTTTCCCCCTATCCTTCCGATATAATTTATAACCAGGAATCACCGTATCCCACTGATTTTCCTCATCCCACCAAGTTTCTGAAATACCCACAATGTCTATTTCCCCCCAACACCAAGCATTCCAACTCCCCGATTTTACCTCGGAGACTTCTAGCATTTGTGTATAAACACTTATAGTTTCCCATGTTTGTTAAGCCCACAGCCTTCCTCTTGCTGCCTCGAGACCTTGCCAGGCAGTTCCTATCATTAGCCACAGTCTCAGTGGACAATTGTAATCCATTTTCACATTCCGAGTGGTTCAAAGGTGGAATCAGCTGCCTAGGGAGGGGTGAGCTCCCCTTCACTGACA